>SJOL01008033.1:298329-366429 GCA_004794785.1 Opisthorchis felineus | reverse complement strand
TCTTGTTGTCAGTTTCTATCCAGATTGCCTGAATGATTGACTGGAGGCGTAGGCACCTCGGAATGGTTGTAGTAAGCTAGCACTAAGTCCCTTCCCCGTCCACCTTTATTCTTTCCTTCACAATAAGGCTTTCAAGCATTACTTTTGTTTTGAGGGAATGATCTCTATTCCGGTGCATTGGTTTCCGCAGTGAACTGACGTTCATCTTGCTTTGAGGAACTGTCCCCATTATTACTTTTACGAGGGCCTTAATGCCGGAGTCATCCCGCACAATCCTTGATTGGCCTGGTTCTGAATGAAGGCAATTACTTCTTTAAGATAACTCTTTACAATGGGTTGATGGTCGCGTTAAGGCAACTGTCTTGCGCTTCGGGTTCAAAACAGCAGTTTTATCTACAACGCATTGCGATCAGCAGACTGGCCACTGTTTTAGTCTCTATAATACTGCCGTCGATCTTTCTAGTACTTTTGAAGTTGTATGTACCACAATGTTGTTGCAGATGCCCCTGAATCGAAATGACTAAGAAGACACAAGATAACACTAGTATTCACCAGCTGGAATAAAACTGTAAAATCTCCACAAAGAACACTTTTCGAGCAAGCAAGTTGAGTTCACGATGAGACGTAGAATGTTACAAAGATCACAGTTCAATACTCGTGCACTCAACCAACCAAAACAAACCGGTCAAGCAAGACTCCTACGGTGGATCAAATTGGAATCGGTACAATTGAGCCACATCGCGAACTCAAAAAAACAGTGGTTATTGAATATAAACGAATGAATCCAGCAACGCAAATAATTGTTTTTAAGTTTACAAGGATGTAGATTACACAGGTATAACATGTGACCAGGGTGATTAGTGAGTCCTGTCACTCCTTGCAAAACGCGCTGAATTTTCAGTTACTCAGTTTCATTGAAAAAGCACTTTCAATGATAATGTAATGGGGATAGCCAGCGTGAACAGCAGAGGTACTTTTCTGGGATCGTTGTATTCCAAGCCCAGAGTTCGGCCACCATTCACTGATTAAACAAATCTTAATCGACTTTCATATGAAAGTAACAAGAAAGGCAAAAATATAAATTTTCTGATGCATGTTAATAGAACAGTAGAAACTGATGGGTTTTGGAGTGACAGTCCACTACTTGTGTGAGAACCTAACCAGTTGGACACAGGCAAAACGGGTACTGGATTAAAGACACACTTAACTTAAACCAAGTTCACACTCGGTTCACAAAAGCAGCTGAGCACTGTTGTGACGCCATTCTAGGCCAACAAAGAGGCATGTGACAGGACCCAAGCGACACAACCCCTCTCTACATCATGCGTAAATGGATAGTGTAAACCAAACCAAATCTGTCAGCCAGATACTGCGGTAAAAACTGAACAACTCTCATATGAGTTTCACAGGTCAAACATGCAGAGTTTGTTTTCCATGTGATACCAACTGAAGTAATACCCGGCATCGGAAACAGCTTCTGCAAGCTTGCCTAAATTTTCCAGACCACTTGCCGTGGACTCTTCTACCAGTAGACTTTCATTCGCTCTACCAATTCCTGGTATTGTACTGTGGACAACTGAGTATAGGGCGTAAAAACACCCACATATAAATGGTCACAATACGTGGCAAACCTGAACTTATGCAGTTCTTATATACTTGAGGGGAAATGCTCCCCCAGGGTATTCGGATGGGCTTTTGTTTAAAAGACAATACTGTGACTAAAAATATTTTCTTTGGGGAGCTATTGCTTTTTGGGACGTTAACCCTCAAGCAAGGGCAACTGTCGATTGGTAAATTCTGGATGTGAACATGTTTTAGCTCTTCGCCTCGGCTTTACTCTAGTTTCCTAGTTAATCTTGACATTTTCCGTTTCTATGTTTTTTCTTCCATTCCGTTGAGGCGTACTCGGATTCATACAGATCACAAAACTAAACTTGAATATTTGCACGTATTTGGAATTTCAGCTGATTCCGATAAGCCCTCAGGTTTGCGGAAACATTTTCTGGTATGCGTCGACGTGAGCAGAACACACCCGTTCACTACGACGGTCAACTTAGTCCACTAAGCCGCGGGGGTTTACAATTTAATTCAATGAGTAATGTGCAAGGTGTTTGTGCCCTACATTTCACACGCAAACTGTTGCTTGCTAAGGTAAAAGTAGGACATAAGTTTGGTAGAAACTTTGATACTACGCCTACTTGTTGAGGCCCAAGAAAGCAAAAACCTGTAGTGAGTTGTTGAGGTGTGTCTGGCAACTTCATGACCAGTCTTCTATGTCTCGGGTTTACAAAAATTAGGGTACATGTGTGGAATGCTCAAATGACTCTTCAAACATAATCCAAGTACATTTATCCGAACGTATTGGCAAACGGTTGCGAACATATCTGATCCAGTAGGAAACGGCAATCCTAAATATGTTTACAAGTCTACATACTCAAAAACGTTAAACGAATAAGTTCCTAGAAAACATGAAAATCCTGCCCACCTATACTGCTCATTTAGACTGACAATCCATCGACATAAACCATTTAATATGAAATGAAAGAACAAATCTAGAAACAAAATGGGCATTCTGAAATGGAATACACCCACATTTCGGACAGAATTTAGAATAAAAAGGTGTTTTCTCCACATAACCAAATAGAACGCAGTTCACTGAATAGGAACCTTATCAGGTGATAGAAAACAGATTTCTGCTAATTTCAATGAAGTCAAGCTTCAAACGTGTGTCCCAGATTCAATATCATGCCCACTAAGAGGGGGGAACATTTTTCTCTAAAATACTACAAATTCGTTCTACCAGACTGCCTTAAATTTCTATATTTTGTGACACCTGGCAGAAAGCTTGCCCCAGTCTATTGACTGCGACGCAATTTCTATTCTGACTAAACAGGGAGATGTCAAACAATTTCATCTTGAGAAATCTAGGATGAAACTACGTATTTGAGTTCATCCCTCCAACGTATGATAACGCACAGTTTTGCGTTTAGGTCACTAGAGACTCATTCGACAACATATTAAATAGCTCTCCTGCACTACATTATTCCCTTTTACCACTGCTTCGTACTAAAGAAGATTTAGGCTTCAAAAGGTGCTCTATCGTAACTGTTACAAATGAGTGGTCATGGAGGTTGCACTGCAATGGAGAATCCAGCGAGGTGCATATTAAATCATAAAGTGTGTGCGTTGCTGTCGGGCGTATTTGGTTGTGCGGACGCACGGCTTTATTTGTCGCATCTGAGGTAAGTACACTACTTCAACCATAGGGAATAAGACCGTGTAAACCAATTGTTGCTATTTTTGCATACGATATTTCCAACCTAGTTTATGTGAAGTGCCCAACTTTGGCGTAGCTAGCTTTGAGAGGGCTTCTGTGGCCCATTGTTTGGCACATTCTTCAAGTAGTTGTGGCTAAGAAGTCAAGGAACTATATGAATGCAGCGCCCATGCTAGGCTAACAGAAGTCACGTTTTAAAGCATTGGGATATACTGTCTTACCGAAAGCAGTAACATAATGCGTGCTATGTAAAATGTCCATATCCATGTTGACCCAGTGAATAATATAAAAGCGAATGCGATTGATACATTTTGTACAGTGGCAGCAGTAAACATGCAAATATCTCATGTAACCACTTGCGTACCAAACTGCATCACTTTTCAGTTACCAGGTGAGAGGAAGATTAAAGACCAACCGGAATACTGTGCTTGCTTCCGTTTCCCACCTTTGCCATGCATTTTGTACCACTGTAAAAAGCACAAATAAATCATATGCGTCCCGTGTTTCCCAATCAAGTGCACCAAGGACCAGGAACTATTCAGATGTTGTTCGCTTTACGTTGCACAACCAGCTGATTAATTCTCGCATCATACTACCCGGGGTAGACGGCGTAACATAGGATTGTTCTACAGCATAGCCGCGTATTTCATGATGAACTCGCACATTTGACTAGGCTTAGGATGGTTTCCGGCATAATTTCTCTTCCCATTTGTATGTTCAGTGTCGCTATCGCACTAAATCAATCTGTGAGTAGACTGCATATTCATGGTTGGAATAAAACCGATGTGTTCCATTTCTGTCAAGCTGACACCATTCTGAAACCGTTCGGACATAGCCAACTAATGCCCATACACAAACACAACACCGAAACACCATGCGAGCAAAACTGCCCAACACAGGATAAACAGCCACCGAAAGGCGATAACTCTCAGTGAGTTCCATTGCATTAGATTTTCATTGGACCATGCTGACCATAAGTATGACAAAAACGGACCAAATTGGTTGATTAGTGACTCGGTAACAATATTTCGACGAGTTGCCGAGCAATAATTTTCTCCCTCTGTTAACGGTGGTCTCTTTGGTGATTTAGCTAGACACATACTCACCCAGCATTGTTAGTTATGCGGAAAGCAGGTGGTTTCCACAATATCTTCGACAAGAAATGGGTATGCGTATTTGTCTCCGATACCTTTTACCACACTGACCGTAGTGAGTTTACTTGGGATATGATACGACAAACAAGTGCTTGGTGGTCCGCTCTGTGGTAGAATTAAGTGAGCACGCGCATGGAGGGAGTTCTTTCGCATAATATAAATCGGTCCATGAGAGAAGTTCAAAAGTTTCTTGGAATTCTTTCATTTCTGAAAATCGTGTACAGCTTACCAGGGTGGATACCAGTGGAAAAGTTGAAGAGGCCCATAAGGAGTTCGAATCGCAAAAGTTAATACAGCATTTCAAAAACCTCTTTACTATGCGTCCCTTTTTCTTTCTTCCGTTACCGTCGTACGTTGTGCGGTGTCTTTGTCATTTCACGTCAAAGCCAAGTGAAACCTCAGGGATAATATGTTTTATAAGGAGGCGTCCATATTGATTAAAATCATAGGACTGGGCATTCTATCTGTCATCGCCTGACCTCGCGAATAAATAGGATTGTGTCCGGAAAATGAAAGAAAGGTCCTGATAAAAATGCACACCTGGACACTAAGGTGCAAGATATACCCAATTATGGTCGGCCAAGTGCCCCAAAAGCATAATTTTAAGCTAACTGTGAACGTTTGCAAATGCCTTTGGTTGATCATCCTGGGAATTTTCCTCAATGGAGACATTAAAAAATCGATGTACCAAAGAATGCACATTAATTGTAAAGAAAAAACTTCCGGCTCCACATGACGAAAGCTAAAATACTGTAACAGGAAGCAAGTAACCAGATCTCCTCATCCTGCTAAAACCACACGTTAAGCCGACTTAGGCCGTACCTCTTTTTCCCCAGACATCTCAAATAATATAGTGGGTCAGCTCGAGAAAGCAGACAATTAGAGGCCAAATTAAACCGCTTCTAAGGGGTCGACGTACTGTGAGCCAGACAGGAACGTAAGCAAATGAGCATCCACCCAAACGAATTCGTTCCCTAACAGCTGATTCCGATTCAACTTGGAAGGTGTCGAAAATCAAGTCATCGATTACCAGGCACCTGGTCGAGACAGGACACATACAAAGTTGAACCTTACTCCTTTCTTTTCCTGATCGTCACACGGGGCATTCGCCCGTGTAGACGGACGTCTCTCGAGGCAATATTGGTTGATCTATTCAGGTCTGTACCATGCCTTCAGAAGGACCTGAATGTTACTCTCGGGCCATTTTAGTTTTATTCAAAAGTTTAGTGCTATAGAGACCATGCAACTAACCTAGTAGTGTGTTTCATTTTATTGCGTTCTAAACCTACTGGGGCAGACGAGATACTACGAAATGAAACAATCTCACAACAGTGTTTCTCGCTGCCTTTTTTTAAGACAGACAGTTCCAGGGTGCTTGGCAATGGCTTCTTAGCCGAAGGTTATAAAGTGGTACAAAGTAGACACACGGCCGTTGAGTCACCTCCGGAAGACTCAAAATAGTCAACAGGGAACCTATAGTTACGTATCTTTCGTTCAGTGCTGAACGTTACCAAAAAGTTACAAGGGGATCTATGGCAGTTCTCAAATTTCATCACCAAATGAATGTATTTGGTAGTTCAAAAATCTTAGTCTTTTCCTTGGTGTGACTATGATCGATTGTGCTGCAGCAGTACGACGAAAGCAGGCAGCCAGTTATCTGATAAAGTCTAACGTTGCTGGCTCAGCCAAGATCACAAAAGTATTTCTTGAGTTATATATAAGAGATATTGCAATTGTGGAGTGGAACTCTCAGGACTGAGACTCAGAGTGCTGCGCCAGTTTAAATGGGCTTGATCGTGTAATCCCAGCAAGAGGCTCTAAAGAACCCCGGCCTTATGTGATGGGGAAAGATTCGCGGTGCGTCCAGAAACTTGTGGGGTCAATAATTTTTTTGTATTTACGTAGGCAGTTTATGTATGTATGTACGTTCGTTTGGTGAAACTGCGAGACATGAACAAGATTCCTACATGTGTTAAGGAATTATCTGATTGAGCCTTCTCTGTCGCTTCACCCGAGACAGAAATAGCCCATTATTTTTCCCACCATATCTGAAAAAGAATTAATTTGTCACGTTTTCACAGCAATTTGATGTGTGTTTTACCGCTGTGGCGTTTGAAATGCACGACCAGTTGGACGATTTTCATAACTGGTCAATACCAGCAGACCTATCCCTGACACAAACGAAGAAAATTGTCCGTCAGTTTAAGAATGCCACGTGAAATATCTTGAAGGGGCTTCGGTTGGCCAAGCATGAATTTTATCTATGGAAAGTGAGCCTCTATTTCATGTGAAAAACAACCAGCCCGATTCAATGACAAGTCATATGTATCTTCAGAGTACGCCTATCACAAAATTATTCCTCGCCCGACCTGATGCTACATAGTTCAAAGACTAAGCATAGAAAATCAAATCCCGGTCAAACGCGCATTTTAACAACGCACAATGTTGTGGACTTAATGGCAAAGTAAAAACTTGTTTGTGCGGTAATTTTGTGCGGAATTTTTTTCTAATTTGCCACTACTTTTAACCTTTCTTACAATGAGTAACACGTGGAATGTATCAGTTTTATATGTAATTTATGAATGAAACTGGTTTTTTGGTTCTGTCCTTCTATCTTTTGTCTTTTGCCGTTTGCCTCCTGCTACGGGAACACTATTTTTTAGCCCTGAACGTTTTTTACTATTCAAGTTAATAAAGTGAAAAGAAACGCAGAACAATGAATGCTTCCCGATCCACAGGCAGTTCGCGTGTATCCAAAAACGCGCCAAGCGTGTTTGTTTGTATTGGAACGTTTGGGGAAGGAATACAGCGTGGGTTTGAGAATATTGTGATTTGAATTTTAGGTTACTAAAGTTTGGTCCTCAGGAATGCTACACAAAATACTATTGAAATAGTCATTATCTTGTACGTCGTTCACCGATTTATACGGTGATGATTGGCATGTTTTTTCTGCAGACAGCCGTGACGGTCCAAAGCAGATTAAACTGCCTAAGCGTAGAGAGTACACACGTCTAATACTTCGTAAAGTATAACTTTTTCTAGTTCAATCTAGCTGATGTCAGCACGAGCATCTCACAAACACAACTGACCCCAAAACTTTCTATTGGTAAACCGTGTCCATTTCTTACTCTTTCTATGCAAAACGGTGTGCTTTTCTACTGTCTATGGCATGCAGACGTCAAATCAAATCCACTGTAGTAGCCATTTTTTGACTGCCTCGTGCTTTTGAATCCGCATGTTGCTTTGGACCTACAAAGTAGCTCATAGGAGGTTAGGAGCATAGCCGCATATTGTAGATATGTGAATTGTGTGACCCATGTTTTAATTGCGGCGAATAAAGCAGACAAACCTCGGGCGGCGTACTCCATTTTTTGGAAGCTGCTTGCAGTCGAAGTAGTCACTTCAAAATGGGTAGAAACTGGCAGACAAAGGTAGCTCAATTGCAGACAAAAACACAATCAGTGGGTATCTCTAGCGAAAAATATCGGAGGGCTGAACACCCGCCATAGAGTATTCCTATCATCCGACCGGTTTAAGTAAGGATTCAGTGTGTTTCTATATACACGAGGTGCTGGAAGAATTTCTAAACCACAACTTTATTTCTGGCCTGCACATTTCAAAGTTAAGGGCAAACGAAACAAATTCATGAGGTTAATGGCTGCGCTTTCAACTGAGACGTTTGTTAATTAAGTGTGATGACCACCGAAACCTGCGGACGAGCTTGATTAAAGCTACCGGAAAATTCAACAGAAGCGGCTGCCTCGCAACGTAATTAATGATGAATATTTCTCAGCCAGAAAGTTTAGTACTAGTGCATCTCAGTGTTGAAAAAAACGGTCTTGGTTACACTGCCTCTAAGTTGATTGCACTGCGTTTGTACATGGACATCGGCCGAGAAATTAGCCACTTGAATCATATATCCGCTGTAAGCGAATATGTTACTGTGACCTGCATAATCGGCTTAGAATTGTTTGTGGCAAGCAAACGCATTAGTATCTGGACCACTACAATTAGCAAGCATAAAACTTTGGGAGGGACTGAACAGATGTCTCTGGTTTTGCTGAAAACGGGTAAGGCTTCGAAAAAGAGCGAACTGTGTGAGCGGGGAAGTATTGGTGTGTGGTATTACTACTGAAGCCAACAGGATCTTAACTGCGTGGATACCTCAGTGTGCGCTCCGATCTGCGTAGGGTGGTCCAGGTAATTTAAGCTCGCCAGAACGACTGAATGAGTCAAATAATAAATCAATGAAGAAAATGAGAGAATGAATGAGAATAAGAATAAGGTAATGAACGAATCGTTCAGCTGTAACACCATTTTGTGCCCAGCTGCCATACCACATGATGAGAGCACGAGGGCTTAGATACTGCTAGGATACCCAAGCGTAGACAGGAGTAGCCGAGATGCTGAGGTTGAATTCATACCACGGAGCTTTAGGTTTGCAAGTTTGCGCCTTAGACTATTAGGCTATCTCCAGCTCAATTCTATCAAAAGAGAAGTGACTTGAATCCAAGTCAGGCCAAGTAATAGTGAACACTAAAATGCACACTGCAAATGCCTCACCGTTGCTGGGAACCGCCAGCACTTCATATCTGAGTGAGATAATGTATAGAAGCAGTGCACAGTACTACCCAGCTGACAAACGTATGCTTGCATAAGACAAGCTTCAGTGATACTGCAATGGTGTGATTCACATCATGTGGTCCTGTAAAGCCTTTCTGCACAGATTGAATTTACTTTTGTGATGAAATTTCGATGAACAACTTAGAACCATCTCACTTCCAAGAAAGCGGGGAAAAGAACAACGCCACAAACCCAGTAGGCCATCCACAGGGAAAGGCATGACTAAGGAAACAGTGATGCCATGTCCCGTCTAATGGATAATTAAAGATACTGCTATTCAGCCACTACTGGTCGAATGATAAAGCATTGATATATTGAGCGAACTGTATCACTTCGAAACTATCTAGGGAACCGCGTGATGTGCAACGCACATGCCGGAGGTTCTCCCTCTATTAGGTTAAGGCACGTTTTTTAAGGAACATTTGGCTGACTCTCTGAAGTGGTTTGTCACTGTGAACTACTGCGGCTTTCAGTAAAAACGATGATTTTGCTCTATATGGGAATATTCTCCCGAAATATTATCGGTTTCCGTAGTTCACAGATAGCAAAAACCATAATGTCAGAGAAATGGAATATTTAACCTATTTAATTTTTTTTACTCAATTTTATTTATTTATTTAATTTATTAATTTTAGTCAACGGTGTTCCAGTTAGGATCAACGCCGTTCTGTCTTATTCATTGGGGCATATTTGGTTTCTGGAATTTACCTAGTAGTCTTCTTCATATTCCTCAAATGCTATCAGTTGCATGTCGACATCCGGTACACTTCCGAATATAACATGACTTTAATTAAACTAATGGTCCACGTCGTTTATTTTGAGTGTCTCTCCACCTTTCTCCAGTAACAACTAAACGGCCTCGCAAAAATACTATTCAGCTATTTCATTCGCATGCAGTTTTTGGTCACGTATTGTTTCATTCATCCAAGCGTACGTACGTCAGAATTCAAAATACTGAAATGCTCCTTAACAAGTCGACGTGGTATTACAAATATTTTTCCTGCGGACGATCTCTCCTCAGAGGAACCATGTTCTAACACCTACTCACAGAGAACGAGTGCTATTGAGGCCCCGACCCTTTTCCCGAGCGGAGTGCTGTGTATTTTATATTGGAATAATATAATTCGTTTACTATTTTTCACATAATCATATGATACGGAGGTAAAAATGGGTGTGTTTAGATATATTTGACATTATGAATTGAACCAAGTACCTGCTAAAGTGCGCCTAGTTTTTCTCATTTGGTTAGCGATTGACTGGTTCCCAGTGCTTTTGTTGCAACTAATGCATACTGGTTGGGAAATAACTTTGAACTTTACCACCTCCTTCCTGAAGCACTGAATTTGGATTCATCCAATTGTCCGGACACCTGAGTGGACCGAATTTTCACATTACCTGAATACATGTAGGTTTTCACGAAGTCAGTCGATGCAATGGATCTAGGCCAATGAAAAGACTGTTAATAACTGGCTGCAAATTTGAATACAAGATAGTGACAAAGCAAGCGATTAACCCTCAAGACAGGTTAAATTAATTGCGTCAAAATGTAACTGCTCCAAACAGTCCATTGAGCGTATAGCGACACAGAAGTTAAAAGAATACGTTTATTACAAGCTTAACTTTCACGGTTATGAGTCCACACTGAGGTCACTATAAACGTCTGTTTGTCTGATTAAATCCAGCAAATGCTCCTGGACCTAGCATCCTCCGTCAATATTCTAATTCAAATTATTTAAATTATTTAAGCTAACTAAGTACAAGGCCGCATAGGATGAGATGTCTGACTCCCACAGCCACCTCAGGAAAACGCTTGGATTTCCAGGATAATCAGGCAAGGTCAGAAACAATCAATGTAATAAAAAAAAGTTACAGTCGTCCTGAAACTACACATAATTCCAGTCCCCTTAAAACCAATTCTTAGTTTTCGTACTCCTCTGTCAGCTCCGAATCAATGAACATTTGGTTCCCTATTACACCACATCTAACGCATTTGAGGAGAACTCTCCTACAGGGACAAACAACTCAGGTGCCTGGTTCAGCAGAAAACACTAAAATTTGATAGCAGAGACCACTTGTGGGGAATTGCTGCTTCTAGTCTTGCGCAATACAATGCAATCTTACACTCTGTACACTATTCAACCAGTCAACTGCTTTTCTATACTCAGCCAGGTGCCTTCGGTTTGCTTTAACCCCGACCTGAAGAAGGCAATAACGACTGTCCTGTTGAAAACATCGCAATAGCAAACCACTGAGTGGATTATTATTTTTAATCTGGGCTGGTAACTGAACTGTGCTAGACGAAATTACAACAGCACTACTACTAGGCTCAAGAGGCGTGAACCAACGGAAGCACTCAGAATCAGATTGCAAAAGCGTCTTCTGCACCCTGAAGGTTATTGAAGTCCGATTACACAATTTTCAGCAAGGGAAAGATGCTGTTGACTGGAAAGCAAAAATAGCTTATGTTTGTTGGCTATTTTGACAAAATGGTTCGTCGTCTTCTAGATGACCTCTGAAAGCCATCTTGAAAACGAAATTGTCCATTAAGTTGGCTTTCGTGAAGATATTAGATTTTAAGGGGCTTCTTGACCATAATTTTGCTCAGATACATTCCACGTGACCGTTTTATATGAAGAAATCGTGATGCTGAAGAACACACCGATTACGCATTTATTTTGCATCAACATCAGATCCCTCACTAATTTTGCAAGTAATTCGTCACGATTGGAAAAGAATTGTGCCAACTCATGTCAGCCAATAAACAAACATCACAACAGCACTTCGTTGTTAGCCATGCTGCTACAACGGAGCTTTAAGAAGAAACAGACCAATATATACTGATAAGCCCCAATAAGGTAGAATCAGTAAATTTGTATTCTAAGCCCTGACTTTTGCATGCAGTTCTGTCTCCACTAGAGCTCAGTCCAGAAAATGCTTTTATTCGTGTCGCATAAGATACAAGTATGGCTTTAATCGACAGTATTGGTTGACATTATATCAAAATGTTGGTAGTTAGGGCGTGATAATTGGTTGTAAATAAGGTGGTTGTTGCTCAGTATGTCGAGTTTGGAAATCAACATGCAAGTGTTTCATTACCAAAAGAGGAGGCATTATAGATGATCGGCTGGGTGCACAATGCGTACTCATGATGTCTCTCCCTTTAATGAACGAGTGCTTACAACAAGTTCGGGGAACATATCAACAGACATCTGATCAACAATCAACCTCCATAAGAATCGCAGAAAGGAGAAGTACTTTCGCAGTGGTTTCTTTTGTCGCTCGGTTTATATCCGCGATTACTACTTTACTGCTGTTTGGTGGCTACTAATGCGGTTTGTTACTTTCACGTTCGCTTTACAACAAACATTATTTGTTGAGGCTGGAAAGGCGTATATTTTAGGCCCACGCCGTCATACAAAACAAAACGCATCGGCTTTTTTCCGTGCTGTTTAATTGGACCAAGTTATAAACGACCGTGCTTATGTTTTACCTCTTGAGCGGTGGTTTTAACCAGTGAAAATGTTTAGCCAGCGGCTGACACCAACTTGGTACCCAAGATTTTGTCGATAGACGTTGGTTTGTTTTCCGAGCTGGGTATTTGGGTTGGATTGATGATGTAACCGTGACTGGTGGAAAAACTTGAAGCCAAACAGCACAGCTCAGTAAGAAAAACAACGGCCATATTTTTCAGATGCAACTTCAACAAATAAACAGCTGTTTTGTCTCCACGCTAAATCTAAGCAGCAGATTCCCTTTGGACATATTTGAGAGAATAGCCTGGATATATTGAAAAAAGTCAAAACAAGGTCTGAAGCATCCGAATAGCCCAGTGTTGTTCCAAAACGAAGAATCAACACTCATTTTGAGTGGGCATTTAGTATGCTCTACATATATATCGGTTACATAGTCCTCCGCACGGAATCTTAAGCCAATAAAAAAGGGATGCACTGCACCCTGGACGTCCATTGCCGTAAGATCCTGCTTACGCAGGAACTTACCAAGTCCTAGCTATGGACCATACTCATGGACACGCGTGACACGCAATTGATTCAGCTTGCAGAGGATACAGGAAATCAGCAGTTGTTTTGCAGTTTATGCAATACATCAGCAAAATATTTGGCAAACCGCTTTCAGAAGACGAGGGCTGAACAACTAGACAGAATATAGAATGCCACTAGATTCCTGTTTCATAAATAACGACTCATACATGGCGAACAAACCTGAAGACGACGTACGAGGCCGCCGAAACTAAAATCTGGAAAAAAAATGGAGTGCGGAAACTAATATGCAGATCACGACTTCGTTAAGCACGTAAAATCATATTTTAAAAACTTAGCGTTTTACATTTGATCAGCAGCCCAGTTTTATCCACAATGCCAAGTCTAACTTAAAGGTCAACCCAACCATGGAACATTTTCCTGGAGGAAACTACTCACCACTTTAACGAGATCTTTATCCAATTTGAAAATAAAGTAAAATTTGCCTCTAAAATTAAAACAGTCTTTAGATGGAAAGAGAGCATTGCTTCATTCTATATAATAAAGTTTCACTACAGCTCAACGGAGGGTCTCGATCTAAAGGACCAGTTTACCGTATATTATTAACAAATAGACATACAGCGCCACGCGTACGTCACTCTGCTACTCATTTGCTGTATCCTCATTGGGTGCTGCGCATGCTTTTGAGTTATCCCATATTCATGCCGATAAGATAACCTAATGATGTGCGTTGAACTGACTTGTTGGTTAATCTCACGCACAGGTTCAGTCATCTAGTTTGACTAACCCGAAGTTGCTCTCTCGTTAAGTCAGGCATTCCACAATCGAGTAAAAATTGCATAAACAAATGTGAGACTTGGAATCAAATGAACTGCTTATAAAGGCCGAATATGACAAATTACGACCGAGCATACAACGCGCTTATTGTTGGTTCATTACATCTCCCTCGTTGATGCTAGGCTTTTGGAAAGGGATTTTAACTTTCGCTGATCACATTTGTGGCTACACGAATATTAAGCCCAGTGCAATGTTTGATTTTTTGGATGCATGAATAAGTGTCAAGCTTGACTGTTTGTGAAAAGCGGCCAAGTGCTTATTCATTTTCCTTAGAAATATGGAAATATGTACCGTGAAGCGAGAATTCCCAGTGGCTTTCAGTTTGTTGTGTTTTTTAACACAGCCTTTTTCCGAATTACACACAGATTCATTGGTGAATCTCTTGTGTCAAACCAATTAATCGCTAAATTCTGTGGTGTGCAGAAGAAGCGCATGTAATCACTCTAAACTTTTAATCCATTCATAGCAGGTCATGAGTGGCGCAATTTGTTAAATTATTCAATCGTCTAAGCATTCCGCCGACTTCTACGCACCGGTGGAGAAGGTGTAGCCAGCACAATTGTTTTGACCTAGTTTTCTACACTTATCTTGCGTGTTATGTTCTCTTGCTCGGATGCATCTACATGTCCCACTTAACAGACTCCATTTGGTAGGTTGCCAAAAGCGGATAGATCGAGGACTGGGACTTAACCCTAACTTTGAACTGGATAATGGTCAAGTTCATCTATCGTGAGAGGAGTCGCATTTTAGGCTTTGTTTTTGAAAATCAGAATCACGATAAATGGTCCGATTACAGTTGATTACTTAAGTGATAGGTAACACAAGTGGGGTGAAGATGGATATGCATAATTCTGAATTAGCAATGGAACACCTAATTAAAGGAAACGTTGAAATCACGTCACTTCTTTTGAAGTCACACGGATACATTTGCATACTGTAAACACAGTACACCTACTCACTGTTTAAAAACGGTTTTCTATTGCTGTTTTGAACAATTCCGACTACCTAACTCATGCGAACGAGAATTCACATTGGTATCTCAGTGAGCAAGGAAATTGAGGCCTTGATTTTGATTGAAAATAAATAAGGTTTCTCGATACGTTATGGCAGATTTAAAGAAAAATCCGAGAGGTACTTCGTGAAAAATGGAAATATGTGCATTTTTCTAAGCCACACTGATGACTACGTTTGAGAGATGAACTATTAGGTTCACATTTGTTGTGTTCATAAATGCCAAGTACTTTTTACTCAATGCACCCAGTACATCAACGACTGTGTCAATAGACGACTGGGCATTTGCTTGGTACGTTCAATGTGAAACTTAAATTTGGTTCTAGAAAAAAAATTAAAAATCGGAAAATCCATTAACTTTTAAGTCCAAATCGATCAAATGTCACCCGATTCTGTTGACCAGAGCTACAAAATTTATGAGGCCAGTTTGCTCATTGTGATCCTAGAACCATAATATCTCATTTAGTAGAGTCTGCATCCTCGGTCCCACAAACATTACCTTTAGAATGGTGGGCAGAATACCAAACTTTGTAAAGGGACCGGAAAATTTCAGAGGCCGCTACTCAACTACCCTGTGACAAGACCACTTTTTTTAGGAATCAGAAAGCACATTTATTAGTGACGTTTCTAAATCTTTGTTGCGTTCGCTGGTTGTTGACCATGTGGCCGTTGATCTGCTTGCGAAGCTTGGCAATCAAACTGTAAAGTTTTCGTCACCAAACGGGAAAACATCATCAACGCTTATCTGGGCGAGTACATCCCCCTTGTCTGTGTGCATTCATGTAGCATGGCTGATTGCTAGACAGAATTTCCGTGAGTTCGTTGGTCTGCTTGTAGCCTGTGTTGCGTTGTGGTCTGTCTTCCTTTGATTTGATCGCTTGTCCTGATTCTCTCTATTTTGATTATTATTATTATTATTATTATTATTACGACGATTGACCCAATCTCAATTTGCATTGTGCTCTGATCTGATCTTCCCAAGATTGATAGTTTGGTTGCTCCGCTTTATTCTCTCCATTATAACGGCTAGTGCTCTTGAGAGTGCCGGTTAATCTGCTACTCTGATTTATTGCTTGGGCGTCTACTTCGATCAAAGTGAGCTTTTCGTTTGGAATGAGCTCTACTGATTCTTCTGTTTAGCAAAGAAGATCAGGAATTTACAAAAGAAGCAGAAAAGCCCATTTCAAACTCCGCACAAAAGCGAGTCTGGCAGGAAACTTTGAGAGTTACTGCTAGATGTTTCGTCAAGATAGCTGGTCAGTGTGCTCTACTGGTGCTCGGAGTACCTGATTTCAATGTCATCCCGCTCGATCGGTAAATCTCACATTTTCGGCTAAAGACTTAACTACTCCAGGTTCAAGGACGAGAGCGTCAGAGGAAATCAAACGCTTATATCCTAAAATGCTGTAATAATGACAACAAATTTCATTTGAAAACACATCACGAGACACCACTCAACTTAGTCCGCAATTATGATGTCTGTCGTTGTAAAAATAACGTCACAAACTGGCGAAGCTATGGGACTTTCCACTTTTGTTTTCTAGGCATCTATTGGTTCGTCTTGTGTGTCTCAGTCCGCTCACGCTTAAAGAGCACTTCCTTGCCATGTTCCAGAATTCCAATCCAAGCCGCAGGAAAACAAGCAGACTTTGTGGCAGTAAGATATCGCTTGATCTTGCCTTCCCGCACAAAATTATCTCCAGTAGCTCCAGTTGCGTGTAGTTGTTAGGTGACCCCTATATAAATATGTTTAAATCATTCGGATACCCCAAACCTTGGCAACTAGCAACAGGCCAATAGTTTCGACTGTTTTTTTTTCTGGTAAGGAGTCCCCGTTGTGCAGTTCATTGATATACACGACATTGAGCTTAAAGCTAATCTTTACATATTTATCCAACATTGGTTTGCATCAGGTAACTTACGTAATTTCCGTATAAGAACGGCCACAAAACAGTGAAATGCATTTCAAGGTCCAAACTATGTGGAATCATAGACTCATTGTTGACCCACAAGGGAGGTAGTACAGTACAGAATGTAACCAATGACGGTTTAAGAACAGACCATCCATTCAGCCATGTCAACTCCGAATTTCTTAAATGTCACTCGAGAATTAAAGTTCAGATGTGAGAAAATAAAAGCCTAGCAATGTGTGACATTAATTGTATAACTTCTGTCCTCAGAAATTAGATATTTACCCAACGATTGATTCTTTTAGCAAAAACAACTTGTTAATATATCTCATTGTTGGAAATTTTCCTTCAGTTAAAGCGCACTTCTTGGGCACAAGTGTTGCTCCAGGTCCGGAATGTAGCGTATCCAATCAGCGACGCTCAACAGCCTTTAAAAGACTAGTGAGCAACACTTGGAACAAATCAGCAGGCATTGTACTTTGACAGGCTCACCGCAGCCAAATCAGTGAATTTCAACAACGCTACACAGACGGCTTGAAATGCCGGGACACCGGATGGCGGATATGCCGCAGAACTGCATAATTCCTCCAGAAAAATGGTAGCAGCGTAAAACATTGGGACTATTGATAAATGAGATCATTACATTGGAGAGCAGGACATCTGAACCAGGTATATCCGTGAACCAAATAAGCGCGTCATTTTCCCAAAGATGAACGTCCAGTGTGTCCCGCCACATTGGCTACCGTCGAGTAATGAAGCATATTTCGTGTTTAACCACTTATTTGATTTCAACAAGATACTTAACAGATTCCCAGCTGAATCCCAGCATCATGATTTACCTCAACTAAACACAGGCCACCTCAGGTTCCATTCGGACTATATTCGAGATTTATTGGTATGTTTTCCTGACAAAAGACTACTTATGAGGTTACTGACGACAGTGGAGATATTGCAGCACGGAAAGGAAGCATGATGTGACCTTTGTACCGTACACTCAGTTGACGAATGCCATAAACGATAAGTTTGGCTGAGTCTCCGTTAGAACCAAATCAGTGCTGAAATAGGTGTATTTGGCGAATGGCGTCTATTTTTGGCGCAAGCAGAGCATAAAGTTTAGAGAGACTCGGGTCGGGGACTGCTCTATTCTGATGAGCTCCAAGAAGGAAAGTTCCATTTCATAATTTTGTTTAACCACTCAGAGCAGTTGTCTAGCTTGTGAAAACCCATTTTTCAATGTTCTAGCACTTCACTTTTCCAAGTGGGCTTTCAGAATGAGATGAACATAGGCTGCACCCAGATGAACATCCTTACCTTAACAATGAAAGTAGTGCATTTGAGTTGCGATAACACAAGGTAATTCGGCCTTATGCTGCTTAGGCAAAGTAGGTTTTGTGATTTTAATATGTTTTGCAGCAAAGTGAGCAAGTGGCACTACTAACAGGAGCCTACATTAATCAAAGTCGTATCACATACGTTTAATACCAAAAGCGTACACACCAAACTCTGGATGGTACGACTTAACTGAAAACATCTTACTAATAAATGTCTAGTGCACAAAATGTACACAACGTTCGCTAGCTGACCAGCTGGATAGGTAATAACCTTGTGACTTTCAGTGAAACACATGCTGTAGATAAGAAGCACAGTAATGTAACGCAAGAAAGATGATCTCACATTTCCCACGCAATGGTCGTTATCTTCCTGGGTCTTGACTTTTCACACTTTTGATAAACTGAGTCCTTCCTGTTTACAGTTTACGCTGTTGAATTTACTCGTTTTTCTGAGCAGTGGTTTCGGTAGCAAAATTCACAAAATTGTTTGTTGTACCTCATCGTCAATTGGCTTTATTCGTTGACACTATCCAGCATTTTGCTACTCAAATTCATCTGTTCATCTGGGGTGCTGAAGAATCATCACATGATAAAAATGCGCAACAAGATTCGGGAAACAGTCATTCGGAATCACACGTACATTCTGCAGTGAATTTTTATATCTTATTGAACAACTTTTTATGGAAAATAATTATTTGTAATAAATCCGGGCAAAAAATGTTGCGTCCAAGATTTGTTGCATTATTTGAACTGCGAAAAAAATTTCAGAGTAAATCAGGACCAAAATATGACCCGTGGGCTAGTTTAAAACCTTGAAAACTCAACCATGCTCCGATCTTAAACTGTATTCCTTCACATAGTTCATGCCTGCAAAATAATTTTAACGGACTTAAAATCACCTTATTTATCTGAATAGTGTGTAGCAGACTTTTGAAGTGGCATAATTATCGCTACCTACGCAATGCTTCCAATGTTCAAATGTTTTGTCATACGAAATTCTTTAAATGGGTGTGTGTTTGCGATCATCCCTATACTCGTAGCTGTTTAAAAAAATTATCTTGTTACAGTTGACAGAAGTAAATACGGCATACCACAGATTAAAGGCACTCTAACAATCAAGAGATATTTGCCTTCAATAAAGGTGCTAGGCAATCCCCTGAAGTAATTGTTTACCGTTTATGGCAGCTGTTATTGGTCCACCGCAAGTGTATAGTTGACTGTTAAAGATCTTGTTACTGCTGAACAGTGCTGACAGTGACTTCTGGGGTTTATGCCTGAATACAAAGGTGACAGTTGTCATGACGTGTATTGTAACAAACCGGCGTTAGATATACGTGGAATCAACTCTGGGTTACTGCCATGCCGTACGAATATTACCATAAAAGAGTATAAATTTGTGCTCAGGGCATATTTCTCAGCTAAGGTGAAATCAGCATTTGCCGTGATAAATGGTAGGAATCTGAAAAAATAATTCTGAGAGTTTGTGAAGTTTTTCTGCGCCACAAAAGCAGACTGGCAAAAGGAGTAAATTTTTATAAAAATACTGATAAAACAACACCAGATATTCAGCAGTTGCGTCAATGAATCTATCCATATTAATTTTCCGGAGTTCTCAAAAACCCGGAACGCCCCAGGTGTATCTACTGAAAGTAATGTCCTCCGAGAGTGAATTCTATAAAATATACAGGTTCTGCCTTCACTATGGAAATCAGATTGCCACATTTTCAATGAGTTTACGAAAAAGTCTTGGTTCCTAAACAAAGAGAGTAATTACCTAACATTTTAAGCAACCCCTGCTCTTTTGAAGTTAAAGCGTAAAAGACTGGAACAGTTCACAAACATATCCTTAAAATATCCCAACTAGTTAAAGCAGGACAAAAATATGTAATTTTGCAGACAGCCCATAGCAGTGAGTGCGGGAATCTGTACCATCATTAATAATGCTTTTCAAGCATTGTTTAATTTCGGTCTGACAGAACGTGTCATGTCAACATTTGCAGAAAACCATTGTCGGCTGCGCCCCCTGCATCCCTATTTATTGTTTTCACCGAATCTGAATGCTAATAGTTTTTCCCACCAAAAACCACGCAGTAAGTGTGCGTTGAGCCAACCGTTATCTGGGTGCCAAACAATGATGCCTGGCTTGCAGATTTTGCCGACTATGTGCCCAAAAATCAATACGCCATGAGGCTTATTTTGGAGTGATTTGTTGCAATTCCTTTGAGAAAGTGGTTGGTTAATAAGTAGGTTATTCAATATGGCCCTAATCAGCCTACCTCTTTGCAATTCTAGCTAATGACCCAGTTTTGTTGTCGACATACCCAGCACATAAAAAAACTTGCGTCACTCTGTCTGAATGAAGCACGAAGTGCGTGCAAATGATGACCATCAGAATGTGACAGAGATCTTGGGTGATTCTAATACTGCTTAATTGGTCACCAATCCACTAGAAAAGTACTGCTTTCCGCTTGACTACTGTGTTGAGTCAATGTTACTAGAGCGAACAGACCTTACCTCTAAGAAGCTCAACTGACTACCTAAGAAGGGCGTGTCAATGAGACAGGTGCACAGCCCGATTGTATAGAAGGAAAAGATGTTCTGAGATACTGGAATCCGTAGGTTTTTTATCTTTATATTCTTCGAATCTACACAATTACTAAGGGGCCGCCGAGCTTGTAATCTTTATTCCGATGAGCTTCCGTGACTGACAGTATTAGACCTAGCATTTGAGCTGCCTGGTAGCAATCTCGAACCAATTTGATAGAACGTTCTTATAGATGATTTTTCACAGCGATGCGGACGACGTACGCACTTCATTTCATGTATCGTCTACCTTAGAACCACACCAACGTTTGGACAGGTATGTAGCTACTGAAGCTTTATACGTCCACTATACTCCACTGTTTGATGTGGCATGCAATCGGAGTGAGCTATTTAATGCAGGTAAAATACATAGTTTCCATCAACTTCAGGCAGAAATCCAGTCGTCAGTGGATTACAATTACAGTACTGAGGGATTATCTGAGACTGAGATCACTGGGATTCTTCGGCGCTGTATTTCGTAAAACACGCTCGACAACACCAAAACAACATGGTGATTCTGAATGTCATATGGTACCCACCAAAACGACGCATCGGTTTTTATGTTAGGCAGTCCCAACGGTTGACTAAGTGTCATGGATCATTTGGAACCCGTTCTCATAACGCAATGAGCACCAACCAATCGTAACCAAAACCATACACCAGGTGGTCATTAGTACATTTATGCACATAATGTCCGTTTTTATCGCTTCTCATTCACCCAGAATATGCATGCATTTACACCTGAGTTATTGAGCAGTGCCTGGAAAAACTGATGAAGCTGATTTAAAACTGAGCAATGTTAGAACGGAAACTACGGGTCGGCTTCATTTAGTTGTGCACGGCTTGGGGCACGTTCACCAATAGCAGCTGCCGAATTTCGCCAGCCGCACGAGTTTATCGGCGAACCCGTGATCTATAGGCATCAGGCTGAAACAGATGATCGAATGTTCGATGCCTATGGGGTTAGCTGGTTGTCCGGGTGAGTGCCATTGTCGAAGATAAGAAATTGGGAAACTAACATGTTCCTCCGGTGAACGATAATGGCGTTGGTCTCCGGGTTGTCGGTTGGTATTAATTCCTGCCTCTAATTGAGGTTATATGTATTGCGTAGTTCTGGTTTCACTTAATTGACCTACTTTTATGTGCATTCTATGTCTGTCCAAACTATCTGGACATTTCGGAGTGTCAGGTCTATAAACATGCTAGGGAATGCCCTCTGTGACGACCGTTATAAAGGCATTTGTTTTTACTGATGGTGAACATTTTGAGTTGTGAGGCCATGAGACCAGGCTCTACATACACTGTGAGTATCAACCGTTTGGTTTCACACAGTTCAGCCAAAGCCACAGGACAGAGATGCTGGTGAATTTAACACTGTCCTGCCGCTGGCCCTGCAGTCCTATTTATGCAGGCTTATACTAGATTCAGGAAGTTTAGTTGGCTGCACACCCAGTTCAATGTGGACTAGACGTGGCATGATCCAGTGGGCGTCAAAATCCAGCTCGATGTTACAACCCAGTCCAGACGTGGATTGAAAGAACAAACAGGAACGCTAGCTTTTTCTAAAGCTGTGAACAAAATAAATTTCGGTACAACAATGCAGCCCGCAAAGAAAATCGGTAAATTTGCCTTGGAGGGAAACTAAACCATTTGGTGAACTTTGAATGGAGTTAGGAAGAGATGTAGTTCCATTTTGCAAACCGGGACTACTTACTCATGAATTCATTTCCGATGAGTAAAAAATGTCAACAAAGGCCTAACATTCCAATTCCGTGTACTGGCCTTCTACAAAACATAATTCAGTGTACAAATCCGAGTACCTACAGCTTTGAATCTTACTAATATTTCAGAAATGTACTGGAACAATATCAGTCTTGCTGGTACATAGTTCACCGTTCAAAATGATGGTAGCTCGGCTACGATGGAATTGAATTTTAGGTTTTACCTGCGCAGCTTTCTGTTTGCTGTGTCGAATTGAATGCTTATTGTTTAATAGAAACATGGTAATCACGTGCACTGTACACATAATTTGTACATAAAAACTGACATAGTAAACATGACCCTGTTAGGAAAAGCTTTTGCGGTAATAATGTGCGTAAACACATCTAGAAATAGTAAGTTAGCATCCAGACAAATTGACTGAACTATTTTACTAAATTTTGCTCTCTGGTTTTGCCATCACCCTCTTGTAATCCGACTAACAAAAATGTGTTAAGTCTGTCGACGAGTCCATCATTGCGATCTATGTTGGATATTCTGCCTACTTTCGATGTAATTATTTGTACATATAGACTCCACGATTCTGATGCATACTGGCTTGTCAATTTTACCTGTCTTTACTAGAATTCGTTCTTAGTTAGAATGTGAGGGCATTTTAAGTCTAACTCTCTGATTGTACAACAAGGCGAAATTTCAAGTTTTTTCAAATTTGTGGGTGCATTCATTCCGACAGGAATATCGCCTTTCTATACGATGCCAAAGGCATAGAAAATCAACTGGGTTCACGACAAATAGGCACAGTGTGGTAAGCGGGCAGGAGGAACAAAACTTTTCGTAAAATTTGTCCCATATTTGGACCAAATCTCATGAGGCCTATTTTCTGTCATCTATTTACATGGTAACTTACAGTTGTGTGGGGAAGGACAAACAACGTTTAAAGCTCGTTCTCAGTTTGCTGTAGCTTGCATTCCACCATCCCACCCATTCTGTCTTTTTTAACGTCTAATGCAATTGATAGGGTAGTGGAGTTAAGCTGAAAAGCTTTTAGAGCAATAATGGGTTATCTGTTTGCTCATTAGGTTCCTAGTTCAGAAGAATAGCAGATTCCAGTAATTACGAGAAATCCACCCTCTCACAAAGCCGGTCCAATTTCTGTCAGGTCCTAACCAGGAAATTTGCTAGGGCAATTCGTCACTAGATTAAAAAACCTATTTTTTAGGATAAGAAACGTTGTACTTAGGTTAGCTTTGCGTCTTAGTTGATATAATAATTGGATGAATAGATGATCTACTACTGTAGTAACACTGTTTTGTTAACCTTCCAATTTGATTCAAGATGGTTAAACTACATTAAGAGTACATATCCTCAAAACAAACTGCAAACAAATTAATTAAAATTTCTCTTTCTTACTTCTTTGTTGACCAATCTGATGGTTGGCTCATTATGTCACAGAAAACAGTCGTGAAACAAGCGAATCAAGGTGCACCCTTTAGGTAAAATATCTTTGGGTGCTTCGGAATTCTGATAACTTTTAAAATCGAATCGTGGTACAGTCGACCGTCCTATTCAAATAGTTTTAATGGTGTATTCATTGGCCAGGTAAATAGCAGTTCCGTTGCCGGCTATATCAAGGTCCCAAGGCTATTTTTGGTGCCAGTCTACAAGCAAGGTTTTAAAGGTTTTTCTGCAACCGATCAAAAATCAATTGCACTTGCACGTTCTAATGTTTTTTGTTCGCTAAATAAAACACGGTCTCCTTGTTAGGAAGCAACTAAAATTAAACGGTAAGACAAGCAGTTTAGACCAGGAGAAATTTCACGTCAAACTGTGCATAAGAACATTTGGAAAAACCTTCTCGCTTATACGTACCGCTCAACTCGACTAGCAGACTAAGTTAGTGATTGTAAGCACACACGTGCCATGTAGCCGGTTTTGGTGCAAAGCCTGTCGGTATACTTAAAACGTTTAGGTTTTCTAAACCAAAGCGGACAAAGTTAGCACGTTTGCGTCATGCCTATTCTCGAATTTTCCTAAGAAATCGAAAACATTCGGCCTAACTAATCTGTGGAATCCAAACTTGGACTGTTCAGTGAGATAACAGACAATCGATTCCAGTGTTTGGTCCATGCATTTTAGGATTTCATATGAGTGGAAAACAGTTCCACTCAATATATTTTGCGAGATAATCTGACTGGGCAGGCAGTCCTAACAGAAATGTAACCATAAGATTCCAGGTGATTTACAGAGGTGATGCGAGCAACGGTAGCATGCTATTGTGAGTGACTATCTCCTTCTCAGCGCAACCGTAACGGTCTAATCAAAACTACCCGGAAAGACAACGGATTATTTCTTCAAATCCCTGAAAGTTCGGGTTTGTCAATACTCACACCCGGCCGCCCTACATACACCGCATGTTTAAGCGACATCGTTGCTGAATGCAACTGAACACCCGCACATTTTACCCAAAACAAATCCTTCTTATACAAGAAACCTTAGGGTTACTACAACAAGTGCGTCGATATTTGAAGGACCCCGGCCATCCAAATGTAACTTTTGAAACAATCTCCTCATGTTCCCAGTGTGGACGGATACAACGGGATTCGTTGGTTCTAACTGTAGAAATATTTTGCTGGTACTTACGCATAGTTTAGGCACTGCAAACCAAAATCACAGGTTTCCTCTAGTTGCTTCCATTTACAAAATCTCCTAGGAGTTTGCTATCGGTCAAAGGAGCAAGTCACAAACAACTTACACAAAAATACAAATTATTAACCAAATAGAGATAATACGTTATTATTATTACTTTAATATAAGTGCAATTGGGTTTGGTTTCAGGGCATTCGAACGAATAAAGGCAACAGCTGTTTTGCGCACAGTTCGGGTTATTATCAACACTAGTTTGCTAGCAGTTTCGACCCCATAATAAATTGGTAACAGCATGAATGCGGGCAACCAGATGATGTGCCTGAGAGCTTTGTTTACCTATCGAAGACACAGTTTGATGTAGTTTGACATGTGCATCAGGGCCCGTAACAAGTGGTCTGCAACACCTTCCGAGATCCTTTGAGGAATACGTCGATCACTAAACTCTCTTATATTAATCTTGCAGAAGTGGCTTCTCGCACAACTTTGTTACCTATCAAAACCCGGTAAGCTGACCCAGATAGGATGGTCCGTTTTTTAAGAACGCTGCACCACTATATGTGATCCTGACCACTATTTCATTTCGTTCCTTTAAGCTTGGCGGTTGATACTTCAAAGGCGTGAAGCCTGAGTGTGCAGGTTACAGTTGAAATGTTGAATGAACCTGGCCCTTGGATGAAATGACAGCAGTTGAAACAGCACAAACGTATGACGCTGTGGTTTGGGGTTCTTACCTTGGATGTGTATCCTTTCTGAAAGAGTTGCAAGTTAAACAAGTTTACTCTGTAACAGGAAAGAGTTATAAAACCGCCACGTGGTTAACGGTGAAATTCCGCTTACTGAAGAGCCAGAATAGTTCACACTAATGATAAATGATGGTTTCTCCAGGCGATTCGTGTGATTCGGTCCAGCGCATCGATGAATTTACGTTTGGTCCCTGAAATACATTACTCGAAATGTGGCAGCCTCACCTATTTTGACTCGTTTTTCATAAGGCCATTCACAAGATCTTTGTTCAGCTCCTCAGTACCCGCAGCACAATTGGTATCAATTAACGAGTTAAAACCTGTGATATTCTCTTAGTTTGGAAGACGCAGGTGCTTTCTATTGGTATTTGGAGGTCTTCTTACTTACAGAAATAGGGTTCAAGTGCAAGCCGTTGACCTGTTAATCAGGAAGGCAGAGGGCCCATGCGACAAGCTTGGGACTGGTACATTGATCACCCTATCTCGTTTATTTGATGCAATCTTGCACAGCTCACTTAGAATTTTTCCATTCACCACCTTATCAAACTTTTACTAAAATTACTGAACACACGAATAAATTATAGGTGTCGTTTCATACACATCCAACTCGTTCAAACCCAACTTACTCATACATAGGATAAACACAAATAAAATAAATACAGAGAGTAAATCCACGAGATTACAATTCATATAACGTACAAGATGCACCACATCGTTCCGCTAAAAAAGAGAAGTTGGGTCTAAAATCTGACCAATAAGTGACGAACCAATGTACGCAAACTAAATGAAAGTTAATGGTAAATTCGTTTCCCCTTAGTTCTATCAGAAAGCCGCCAGAATGCCAGAAGCGTTTGGGATTGAACTGAGCACTTTAAAAGGTACATCCACTAGCGCATATTGTATACGGAATGACTACATTTTGACATCTATGACCTTGACTATCTCTCAAACGTCAGCGTGGAACTTTCAAGATCTAAGGAAAAAATGTGGGGGACCCTAATAAGTAACACACTGTGAACCCATCGGAATTTCGGTATTGCATAGCTTGATAAATGTAATGCCGGTGAGCAGTTATGCTTTAAGGCAAAACAAAGTTAGATGAGTTTGACTGAGGCCTCATTTCGCGACAGATAATTCGCTGGGATTCTGGCCGAGTGTGAGGAAGACAGACATCGCTTAGTAATTCTAAAATGTGGAGCAGCCCATTGATTACTAGATGTTGCCTTGTTTAAAAGGATGACTGGACAGTTTAGGATGCTGCAAGAGCAGCCAATCCAAGCCAGTCAGAGTGCGTCATATACGATCATCATCGTCATCGACAGCACAACATTAGTGTTAGGCGACGAGGTTTAACTGCCGTGTATCATATTTGATGACTGGTCCGGTTGTCGCTACATATACGTTTGGGTCTGTCAATAGATGATGTTCGGTTCATATGACCAAATAGTTGCGTAGGATACCAATTAACCTATAGCCCGCTCAATCAGCTTTTAACCCGTCTAGCTGACAACAGTGTACCACTTGGCAATGTTGTGGAATATAGGTAGCTCGGGTGCGCGGCTTGGTTTTTGGTCTGTTTGCCGAGCTTGGCATTTCGATTGCGAACGTTTCATTACCTCGATTGGTGATGAAACGTTTTCAATCCAGCTGCCAAGCTCGGTGAACAGACCAACAACCAAGTGTACTAACCTGAGGGTCCAGCACACATTCACGCTTATAAACCAAGTTTTTAACATAGTGATGGGCGCTGCCTAAAATGCTTATAATACTTCTGACAAATATGGGTGCAAAGCTAAAATTAAATACGCTCTCAATTGTGAATATATCCCCAGTAAATGAAAAGCATATACATATTCCACAGATCTGACATACACAGAATATGAAAACTCATGGTAGGTAATCCACATGCCCAAAGAACCAAACGCCACGCAAATATCACGTGAAATAACTAACCTAAGGGTAAGTTATAAGTGAGGCAAACTGGGTTGTTGAACAGGTGAAAGTCAAGTAAATTGACCGATGCATAGACCGGTGATGAACTCTAAAATAGACATTAGAAGAGTTCAGCTCTACGACGTGTGGTAAAAGCTTGGACGACTGGATGATCTTGCTGTGTTGACTAATTGAACAAGGCAGAGGAAAGGAGCTTCGACCAGTATCTTTTGAAATAAAACAAGAATTGCAATGGTGCGATGAAGAGAAGCTATTTCCAGTTATAAATGAGTAGAAGGGTATCAGTGATACGTACAACTGTAAATTAAATTGAATAGGGGGAATGGGAAGAAGGGGATCCAAAACAAGTATCTTAGCAGTTCTGTGAGGCAGAGCGAATCCAAGGTTAGTAATTCGGTTGGATAGACGTGAAAGCCTTGCTGCGTCAGTTAGGTAAGTGGCTGTCCTAGATATTCGTAATGTGGGTTTTTGAGGTGGAAGTATTAGTATGTAGTGAGAAAAAAACAGGCTAAAAGTGATGAACAAAGAGGAAGTAAAAATAGTGTTGCATCCAGTAAACAGGTTCGTTGTGAGAGTAGAAGGATAAATGGGGATGAACACAGCAAGAGACTTGGATGTGTGAATCTGTGCTACCTTGGCCGATCTTCTGTCAAAGGCTATTGCATGGTATGAATTCAGAAGTATAATAACTTGAGCGCGGTCACCGCGAAGTGGGAGTACTGCGAAACGACAAGGCGAAAACTGGTGGAGAATAGCACTGTCTGCGAAACATAAAAGAAGTTAGAAAGTGTTCACATAAAATAGTATTGTGCGAGGTAGCAGCCATTCTTGGGGAAATCCAGGGGCGAGACTCTATGTCCGCTACTTGCGTCAGGGAGCTGTGCGAGAAGTTCCCGATCAATCTGCTCAAGGTCAAACTCAGCTGCACATGAAAAGCTTGTCAAGAAGTTCCATATATCTGTACTCGTCAGCTGCCTTGCATATGTTGCCATGTAACACTTGTTTCATCTACAGAGTCCGAAGAGTAACACCAGACGTGCTATGGGCAAGCAAGCCTATAGGCCTTAGAACAGTAGATTTTGAACCCATAGTGTTGTCTTTTAACAGCGCGTGTTCTTCATGTGTGGGGTGACTATCTTAGGAATATGCACAAAGTAAAGGCAGTGGAATAGGTCAGTATTCATTTGTGTCAAAATGAATACTGACCGGATGAATTTTATGCCGAAATAAAAACAGCAAGTAGATTATTGGTGTCAAAAATCTTAAATGTGGTCTGAACGGACTGAACAGCATAGCTATGGAATAAAATGAAACTAGTTTAGCACCCGTTTGTTGGTTTGGAGGTGTTTATTTCTAAAGGAAAAGAATCGACATCACTCGCGGTGGTAGGTAAGTTGACAGCCTGGGTACTTTGGTGTAGGGAGCAGGGAGGCATAGAAGAGGGCAAAACAGTTGAGCGTAAGCCCGCTTTTTCTGATGGTATTGATCTGGAACATTCAGGGCGGATCACTAATAGTAAGAGAACGAAAGCACCGGAATCTATTACTGGCAGCTCGCACTAAGCTTCGAGGATATTCATTTTTAACTGGCGCTTTTGGAAATGCGATTCTTATTCGTTTGAAATTAGTTTTAATTCTGTCAATTATGTGCGAGCAAGCACCAGGTGGAGCAGTGGAGCACGTGACGAGGTGGAAGAATGTATCCAACAACGCCCTTATATTGCAATTTCCCCCCTGACTAGGCAAAAGCTCGTATGGTAAGGCCACACCGGAGAATAATACCTCTGTTTTGGAATATGGTATGTGTTGTATCATGTCGTCAGACAGAACGCGTACAACTTTTTGACAAAACAGAAGGATCTCTTGGAAGTGAGGACTCCTGGGAACAACTGCCAAAATTTCGGCATATCATTATAGCCAGTAGAAGAGTATTACCAAAGTAGGTGCTAGAGTTGGTCACAGCAGGAAAGGGAAGGGAGAAAAGCAAACACAGAGCAGATAAGTAAGTAGTTTTGAGTGTAATGTGGTGGATGGTGGTTATAGGAAATCAGGGACTTTGGCATTCATGCCATTGCAGTCCGAACCTGGGGCTGGAAAGCATACAAGCTTCAGGAAGTACTTGATCTTAGATACAAACTCTGAAATGCGACATTCTCAATCTATCTGTAAATAAAGTGAGAGCCACTCTTCACTGTGAATGGCAAAGTCACAGATAACGTGAAATCCCTTAGTTAAACTTAACAAATTATCCGTTTTTATTTAGCATTGAACACAGATTAAAAAAAGCATTCTTTTGTGGCCATTCGACGCTCGACGAACAGTCCAAGCACCAATGAAGATTGCATTGAGGCCAAAATAAATCACTATCTAAAGATTGTGTGTGAAAGGAAGCGCTAGAGCAGACAATAAAGACATGGCGCGTGGTAGCTTTACTTTTGCAATAGAAAAAAATAGGAAAGCATGCGGTTGTGAAGTCGTGTTTACTATATCCGTAGCTTGTCAGTGTGGTCTGATCCCCTTAGTCCAGAGGTTTGGTTGTGTAATAATCACAAAAACCCATTAACTGCACATTGCCAGTAATTCTCAATAGAACGGAAACTGGGGTGTTTTCCAAAATTTGACTCAGTACAAAATTTCATTGGGAGGTCAAACTTCTCTTCAAAACCTAATTAAGATTTGCCAGCAGTTCAGCAGACGCCACCCTACAATTTTCGCTGGTCAACATAATGTCCACGTAATCGCAACCAGTCCACCTGAATTTGTAGAAATGATAGATCAGGTACACCTTTAGATCAGATATCTTGCTTGAAATATGTTGCGGCTAAACTCCATTAGCTTGGTACTCTCGGAAGTATACCGTGGATAGGCTACCGGTGGGATAGAGAACCGGTCAGCTGTTTACCTGTGGACTGAATGGTCACAATTTTTAGCCGACTAACTGAGCAGGATACATGTTGCATCCCAAAGCTAACCCAATGTATTTAACTATGGGACGAGTTGCATCAATTTAAATTATTTTTCTTCGAAGATCCAGAATGATAAACGGTTGTTTGTAACAGCGGAGTGGTAAGGCTTACAGACAAAAAAGTAGGTTAAGTGAGTCGAGTTGATTTTAACTCAGGTTTTTAAGATTATCATTCCGAATGACTATGCATCCAAGAATGTCTGCTGTAACTCATATGCCAGTCAACTTTTGAATACATTCCGGATTTTGGTCCACTTACATTAAAGATACATCCATTGCTATTAGGATACCGTTGACAAATTGCGTCATATCTCAGAAACCTTTACTGTTTCACTTTATTTGGAAAAATATTCTTTGCTGACTGGAAGGTCTTTTAGGTCAGTGTTTTTAGGCCGAATGCATTACACGTGATCCAGCAGTACCACAACAATTTCAAATGGTTCATTTCATTAACGTGCCCTACCGAACAAAATATCCCCGCTGGACACGCAGACAAAATCAGTTCACGTGATCGTGCCAGGCTGCCCGACTTGGCAGCAGTTTTCAAATTATTTGCCTTTTCTTGGTGGTCAAAATGTAGGGATTTTTCGGCACCGAAGTAGCTCCTTGATTTTTCCGAACCGCACCCCTAAACTTCCACAAGTAGTGAGTTGCCTGGACTACACTTCAACAGATGTGATTTTTCATTAAATGATACGTTGCTTTAGCTAAGTAATATGTTTGTTGAATTCTAGGATTTCAAAAGGATAGCCTGTAGAAACTCTACTGTATGCCTTAGGAAAGACAATATATTTTGAGAAACTTTCCTGCAGGGAGGACGAAAAATCATTGGCTGCTTGGTCTTCACACCATTTAGGGCTAGGTACCGTAGTGAAATCTAAAATATTTAAGCTCCCAAAAATAAGGTAATTGAGTAATTTCCTACAGTACCTGAGTTTACTGGTGAGTAATTTGTAACTCGTTTTCTGGATCTACTCGCTAATTCTTAGCTTCGTCTTCTTGATAGAGTTTTTCAAGTGGAACCACCACTTGATACTGATTTTTATTGCAAGGTCCATCTCGAAATCATAAACATTTATTCTGTCTGAGCGATCCAGGTGTTGAAGGTGATCAAAGTCAAATTATAAAACGCGTGGTTCATTCTACGGTATTACAAATGCAGAGAGGTTACATGAGAATAGGGTACCCTTCTACCTCAAGTTCCAAATCAAATCACTTGGAATGAAATAACGGTTGCTAATGGTGTCATTTGCTCCCTTTTTGCTGTAATATAGGTGCAAAAGATACATCTGTTGTTACGCGGAATTCCCCAGCAGTTAACATCCGTGAAACCGCCTGCGATCGAACTGAGCTTCAAGACCTATCTTTAGAAAACATATGGTGACGAAGCTCCTGGTGAAGCCCACGAAAATAGCTGTGGAGAATTGGCCGTCGATTTGTTTCCATGCTGAGTCACTAGGCCACAGAAGTCAGGCTGTTGGGTGCAACTGGATTACATTCAAATGCGAGTTTGTCGTGCCACTTTGACTTTTGACTTCTTTGCTTGTATTGCTATCATTCTTTTTGTGTGGCCTTCAAACTCATCATTCTTCTCAGCTATGCAATAAAATTTCCTAATTTAAAAACAAACACCTCATTTTGATTAGTCTGGGAACTGTTGCCTATCTATTGGTGCACTAGTCACAAATTTTAATTCCATATCCATCTGGAGGGAGAATGGAATCACAAAGTAATAAATCAGTGAAAACGCACAACATTTCGACGAACGGGAGTAAATAAAAGCGCTGGGGAAGCTGCAGTGGGAGAATGTAAATCCCAGTAATCATCCAAAATGATGCCGCAAAAATTTGAAATCTTACCTCGTAGGGCAAGCAAAACAGATGGACAAGCGATCCTTCAAGAGAGATTAGCCTTAAACGTTTTGTCAATCAAAGAAAATTTTATGGTCTGTTTCAACTTGGCATTATATCATGGTATATCACAATAGGAATATGACCATTAGTTACGTTAAGGGGAATTGTGATATTTCGCATATGCCTAGTAAATGCGTTTTGAGAAAGAGGAGTTCCTATCTCTTGACATTAGGCCGCACTTTACTGTCACCCATTATGGATACTTATATATTATCACTGCTACTCGGGTTTTCAAATTCGTTGAACATGCTGACAAATTTTCCACATTAATTATTGCCAAAATCCATATGTACCCACAATGGTCTACATAAGACTTATTACTTCTGTATGACGTTTCGTGCTTACTTATTATTAAGTTCCCACAACTCGGGGTCTATCCAAAGTATATAATCGCAAGCAACTCGAATGTTTTTACACGTGAGCAAGCCTCGGATGTCTCCTCTAAATGCTAACTTTATATCTTGCCGCTTAGAACGTTATTAAAGATGCACCAGTGATCCAGAACCCCGCTTTACAATTTCATAATACCATATGTAAACTTTGTGATGTTAAGTATTCTAGGTTAATGGAATCCTGATGGCCCGTTCATCTGTATTTTTTCTAAATGTAACCACCAGTGCATGACCACTGCTCAGCGTGTAAAGGAGACTGTGGTTTTCACCACCATCCAGTCGGTTTTTAACGAGTGACCATTCCATAGTATTATAAACTTGTGCCTAGGCATATGTTCCTCTGCCGAAATCATTCACATCACTGCTGACTAATTCGCCACTGCGCTCCATGACCTGTTCCAGAACATGCGTGCAACACGGGAAGGAACGAAGGGGTTCAAATGCGTACACATCATCATCATCATCATTGACAGCATGACATCAGTGTTCAACACCGATGCTTCGCTGCCGTAATGCACACGCAAGCAAACAATAAATTCGACCAAACGACCAAACTACTCAATAAAAAGAGAATTCTTTTATCGAACTACATTTTAAAATAGCTTAATTGGTTGCTATATTTTGACACATACTACATGCTCTAATTGGCCTTACATACCGGCCGCTGAACCTATCCCGCTCTCAGCAACCAAACAAATCAATATCTGACGCGCCTTGCACCCAAAACTTTAGTCTCGTGTGCTTTGTACCAGGTCCTAGGAAAGGCATCGAAATCTCAGAGTCAATTCCAAAAAGAGATGCCTATGCGAGCGCATCCCGGAAGTTACCTTGCCATTTTAGTAGGTTGAACAATCGACTGATATGTGAGCCAAGACTTCGTCGGGGAAACAATCTAACCACCAGTTAGTTTGGACCCCAGGACGACCTTCGGAATTCTGCTACACAATGCCAATATTAAAATGGCAGCTTTCAGCGCAACCATCATGATTAATTAACAGCAACCTAGTTTGTGTGCACACAAGACCACCCAGCAAACTGTCGGCGTTTTTAGAATTAACAGCTGGTTTTGATTGAATAGCGATGAGACGTGCTTCATTCCGTTGTTTTACCGTCATCCTCAGTTACGGTGCAAAATTGTCATCTCAGTTGAAAAGTTATGAAAACTGTCCACAACGTGCAGTCTTCAACTTCTTACCGCGTCACTTAAACGTCTGAACGAAATCTATTTGGAACCTTATTTGGGTACGGGGACTATCGCAAAATCTAGCTGCGAAGCACAGGCGGAGGAGTGAATTGCGGTTCTCTTGGTATTCTTCAACCCGACGCATGTCAAACCCAACAAAAATATTTGGTACAGGGCACGCAGCATCAGCGCTGCCCAAACAGCGTACTCAATTACCCATGTTTACCATCATCCGTTGTATTCATTTCCTACCATACATTCGGAAATAGTAAGTGACTTTCGGGGAGTGGTTTTTGAGGCACTTGTAATAACGAAAGTTACAGAGAATTTTAGGCTTGTAAATTTGTTTTCTGGATCTGTGTTCCCAAACAACGTCACTAATTTTTGGACTGACTCTTACCAGCTTGTTTTCGCCTCTTTCATCTGACAGCAAAGCTGGTAGCCCAATTGCTCGACACATTGCACGAATGCTAACAAGTTTAGTTTTCACTGACCTAATATGGTTATTTAGGGACATAAGCGATAAGCAGGAAATGGCATCCTCAGTTAGCTGCCAAGCTGATGGGTAGTCAAATAGCTGATGCATAACCTACCAACGCCAGTGTTTTCGTACCCGCCGTATTTCTCTGCATTTACCAGAACGAAAACTGGCACTTCAACGCGCCGCCAAGCTTGAGTGCTACAGTGATCGCCCAGACCACACAGGCTAGAACTTTGTTCCCTGATGGCATGCCGTACTAGAAAAAACAAAGGAACTCAAGGGATTCCGTATCACAGGCACTTGCGTTATAAGGCGGCGTGGAGGTGAGGTCACATTGTTCGCTTGACTGAAATTTTAGAGGCAATACGGTGCCTAGCATTCTCATGTATATAGAAGGCGTCAGACTGCTTTGTCCGGAGGGTGAATTGATTAAAAAAGGTCTGCACTGAACTCTCACACGGCGACTGCCCAGCGGTCTACCACCACGAATAATCGAATACCTTCGCAGGACTTCCGATACGACTCAGAAGCGTCCTGCGCCCACAGCGGCATCGAAAAACGAACCTCACCGCCTAATCGCTGCGCCGTCAAGGTAGTCCAGCCCTCAGAGTTAAGTCGCACTTTCACTGGTTGGTTCCAAACAGCGCCCGTTGGAAAAATCCCAAACACCGATGCACAATGGAGAGGTCTGAGTCAAAGCTGGAGACACAGTGCCGAAAAAATAAGTTTTCCTGTCCACAAAACGAGAGGCTTTTGTGTCAGATACTCAGGATGTTTTACTTCCAACGAACCCGCAACTTTTACTCAGATAACAAAGAAATGATTTTTAGCCGCAACCCTGCTTGTGGATACTCCTGGATCGTTCATCTGTGAGCTATCAAAACAACTGAACTTATCTAGTCCATTGCCTCAAAAAACATTAATCTGTCTAATCCATGCTAACTCCTCCATACACGAGACTTCAGTGTACACAGTCCATGTCAAATAGGCAAACATGTCCTCTTACCCTAAACTTATTTCTTGCTGATATCAATGTATGTCCCACCTCGGAAACAAGCAGTCAGGAGTAAGGCTTGCTTGTGGACCTCAAACATCCAAAACGAATCAATCATTGTCAAATTTAACTCAGAGGGTTTCCAATGACCTTGGAGCAGTCACTCGTAGTACGCATATTTAGGGATTTCACTATGCACGAGTGCTGCATGTGCTTCCCCTGACGGGGTTCTGATGAACAATCAGCCATGTATCATGCAGCTGTTTAATGCCAGTGCTCAAGTCTGTAGTTCTATGACGATTGCGGGTGATTTGAACTGAATTCAGAAAGCATTTTCTCCGGCTGTGTGTTTCTACTAAGAAACTTTTTTTCCAAAGTAAAAGCTTGCACTGTGTAACGTGGCGTTCAGTAAGTCAAAACTAAAAGTGGATCCAGTTAAATCATTTGATTGCTAGCTACCAGTAAATAGATATAGTTTAATTTTGTCGTTTTTCTTGCGCTCCCCTTGGTTCTTACCATGCTTTAGTTTGTAAGCCCCTAGCAGTACGTTTATCTTGAGATATCCGAACGTCGACAAAGTGGGTGTCAATACATTAGCTCCGCAAACCACGGTTACCATAAAAGAACTACAGCATCAGCCCAGTAGCTGCGTCAGAAAGATTCTCTCTACACCATTTTAACCTCAGCAGTGAGGAAATTTACTGAAGAAGCAGAAAAGCGAACCTAGCTGCTGTTATACGCGTTTCAGCTGTTGGTTCTCATCCTGTAAAGCGAACCACTGGAATGAGGTTCATTTGTCCCATTTTGAGGGTGGTACACACTCACGCCGGTAGACCTGAATTGCGGCTGAACGGTGTTTGAGCGTCAGTCATGGGTTAGCGATGTATATTACCTGGCCATTCTAGGCAGAACAAAACAAGAATGCACGTGCTCACTTCGTCAAGGCACCACGCAAATTGTAAAGGCGAAAACAATTCATTTAGCTATGGGACCATTATCTCGGTGATAGCGATCTGAGCAATTAGACAGGCTTAGCTCCACCCACCTTGTGGAGGGGCATACCAGCAGACATCCAGAGTTTTGAGTAAAACATGAGTGCACCATTGTTTATTGAGCTAAGTGGTCTGTTGGATGCGCTTCTCAGTTGTAGTGAAAAACGTCGCTGGCTACTTCAAGTTTTGCGGAGCGTCGCTGCCTAGTCGGTTGCAAGCTTTTCCCAACTGATAAAATATTAGTTTTTCGGCTGAGGAGTAAAACAGTTCTCCTGTAAGACAATCTTAACGGATTTACCTGAAGGCCACCCAGGAACACCCCCTGACGCACTTTTCATTGGGTATTCGTCAGTACGTTCTTATCTAAAAGCTTCCGCATATGAAAAACGTCAAATTATATAGCTTTACTTTGTGTGTGACGTTTTGCGTATTGACTGAAGGGAATAATGGGATTACAGAGGACGTCAATTCACACATCCATCTGCTTAATACATATTGGATCATGTCGCTCGACAAAGTGAATGGATATGCACCTTGTTTAGTGAGTAGTTCCAGATATCCAAGATTGTACTTAATGTGGAAGCAAGGAATATGCTATCCAACTCCAAGATTGTCACTGTCATTAACAAATAGTATTTCCAACACTACCCTATGCGGGAATAGTCCCAGTAAGGTAAATCGATCAAATGACGAAATGACTTCAGAATACACCTTCGTATTCACTTCCCTTGCCGGCTTTCCGGTGTCGTTCGTCCGTTCAACAGTGCGCAAAATAGTGGAGATAACATTTGGTTCAGTGTAATCCAAGGCTCGCATACGGATTCGGTGAACGGTGTAACAGTACGAAATCTTGTGAGTGTACGCACACGTCAGCCTGCGAAAACAACATCTCCTCAAATCCCACCACAACCTAAATTACCCAAAAAAGTTTTCGCATTTCGTCAACCTGCCGGAATTATTACTATTTGAGATTTCACTCACTGCAACCCATGGATGCGTCACTGATCCAGTCATTGAGGAACGTTAATCCTCTTATGGTAAGGACGCTGACTGGTGCAGGCTCGAGCATTTGTACCAGTCAAGTAATACAGCATGCACAGGTCAAGGTATCCAATGAACTAGACATCCTTTGATGTATATACAGTGGGGTTATCTCGCCATTCTTACCTATAAACTAGTGATTGGATGCCCATTTCTACCTACTTGATAAGTTCATTTTATGGTGAGTGGCTCATGGTTTTTCTGAGGGGTGTTCTGAAGTTGGATCACTGTAGAGATTTAACGACAGCAAACATTTCGCTGGTATTCACAAGTGTGATGAAACATGAAAGAAGTCAGAAGTCTTTCAATCTACAACTCCCACAAATGACAACAGGTCAAGTATTGGTTTTTCTTTGCATAGGCGAAAATACGTCGTGCGAAACTTCTTAGGAATTGAAGAGTCCGGTATTTTATTTAGTCGCTCGTAGTTGTTTAAAGTTCGAGCAACTTCGGACCACATACATGCTGGCAAACTTAAAACCATCAAATTCTCTATGAAACATTTTTGCCGTGAGAGGTGGTTCATTCTACTTGGACATTTTGAGATGTGCGTATTAGAGTCGTTAACAGTTACTGCAGCCAGCTTTCAGGAAATACTGTCTTCAATGTCAGCTGTGCCCAGTTCAGATTGGGAACAAAGCTGTTAACGCAAGTCCTCAGCTGAGGTATCAGGAGGTCTCTTCTTGGGAGTATATACAAGATACTTACCTTTATACTGTTCGGGGACATTGCCTATACTAACAGAATATGTCGAGAAAGCCTACGTTATTCATCTCCGCTGCCTACAAGGCGTTGCCCGAGCATTATTGAGGGACCGGATTGGTAGTACTCAAGTCCGTCTAGTACATTTCGGGGTAAAAATGCGTGCACGATGGATGAGATGATAATAATCCATATTTGGTACTAGCTTGGTTGCGCCATGAAGCCTATAGCACCATGTAACCACAAAGCACTTTGTTCCCAACTCAGCACTGTGTTGAACTGGCCCCTAAGTGTAACGCCGTTACTTATCAGCGAAGTATGTATTTCATTACCAGCTAACTGTCGCTTGTCTGAATAAGGACCCCGGGACAAGCTTCATCTCTCTTGACTGAGTCCGATGCGCAGCAGCGTTCCTCCACCCGGGCGGCTGCCTTCTGTACACACTTCAGTATCTTCACTGAACTCCGCACTGACTGCACATGACCCAACCTATACACAACCAGAACTCAATTTTTAGTTCCGCGTTTTGAGCTGTCCCCTATAACGCGTAAAGATTTTATCCCAAACCATTATTTGGTATGGGAAACCTGTGGTAGTTACAACTGACACCGAAAACGAAGCAATGACTGACATCCACAAATCTGAAGCACAACGAAGGCTAAAGAGACAGAGCAAAAGAAACTGTCTACTGGTCACATGGATTTTCTCTTTAGAAGCGCTCAGTTTTCCCCCACCCCACTTCAGAGAATGCTCATTGCAAGTGTCTAGACAGGACCCAGACACTTAATCCTAGATCTTTATTAAAACCGAACGGTCATCTGTCAAAATTGATTATGTTTAATTCTGTCATTCAAAACACGGCGCGAGGCTTTCAATATTAACTGCTTGTTTTTTTGTATGACCTCCGATATTGTGTCTGCCACTAACCATTTTTACCCACTCCGGTCGTCTGGAGACAGATTACCGCCTTGTTGTTAGCTCCCTGTTTTACGGCTTTTCAGGCAACGGGGACTGACGAAAGGTTTTCTTTCGCCAAAAATTGGCATTTTGATGCTTTCTTCAACAGCAGCCAACTAATTAGCTTTGTTATCCTTCATCACTTCACAAGTAGGTCCCTCAAATCATCTCTATCTAATTTGTTCATCCTACATACAAGCAAGTATTCATCAGAACTTTCATGCAGTTTATTTTTATAGATAAGCCCTAGCCACTTTAAAAAAAAACTGTTCCATCACATACAAAACATGCATCTTAGCGCTTCTTAAAGTACTCATCAACTAAGCATAGTTGGTGAGTTTCTTCTGTAAAGAAGACAGTGTTTTAGGAACTTTTCTCTTGTTGGAAAACTAGCGTTGCTGAAACGAAGGCTTTGTTTGGTTGAGTTGACAAGCACGGTTGTTGTGATTTCCTGTAAATAGCGTTTTTATTTATAAACGGGTATTTCGCACGAGGATTTATTACGGTGTGAGAGTAGTATGTTACAATTCCTGACTGATTGGAGAACAAATTTTGTGGTACCTATTTTCAGTATGGCGCTAAAAATAATCATCCACAGAACAGCCAATTCTCACGGAGACATTTCGTGCTTTCTCATCCAGGTCATCGTTTTGTCGCAGGTTCCAATTCAAAATGCGTTTAAATATCGCTGTTGTGGCACGAGATGAAGTGCAGCAGGTAGTCTACCCGGGAAACTTTTAACAGTGCAAAATGTTAAGGTATCGTTTGACGCATTCATTTCATATGAGAAGTTTGGAAGACGATGAGAGGTGTAATGGCTTTCTCCTAAGTAATTTCATAACTCGGTCAAGTCTGAGGAAGAGGGTGACGAAATCCTTGGAGATAGATAGAAAAACAAGTGCACTCAAAAACAGTTCGACTTCTACAATGTTTGCTGTGTTTGACTGATATTTTCATTCGATTGATTACTGCCAAAACAACGCCTACTATTGTAGGCGACAGTATGAGGGTAAGGCGTCAGTAGTCGCCGTAAAATACTGTTTCGTTTCTGAACGATATCAGCATTTTATATAGATGAAAAATGTAATGTGAGAAGCTGCTTATCGTGATAAAAAATTACTGGTATTGGTGAATCAAAAGAGGTTTTATACCTTTTACGTTATAAATGTTTTGGAAGACAAGCGAAATAAAAGGTTGGAGAACTTAGCGAGGCTGATGCATGATAGATTCTTGGCCGTGAAGATTTAGGAAGCAAGTGGGCCGCAAACGTTCGAATTCGAAAGCATGTCCATGTTTGATTGATACATTTTCAGGACGTTGTTTTTCACTACCCCCAAAATGTGCGCCTTGTGATCACGCTAGTACTACGTTAACGACGGAAATACTCAACAGTCTATCGCTGTGGAGGCCCTTCTGTGTGTAACCAGCGTATCGATGAACTGGAAACTGCAATCTGTAGCAGAAGACACCCACTCCGCTTCTCTAAACCAAATCAGTTTGATGCAACTCAGTAAAAGATCAGTCAGCCAAATAAGGCCTTTTCGTGGTAATTTAGAAAGTACTTATTTTGATTCATTTGATGCAAATTTAATCAGCGCTCCACTGCAAATTTTAATGTGTGATCAACAAAAGTGTACTTTGCGCATACCCGACAGGGTAACAAAAAAAGAGGGCAGGCCGAACGTTAAACTGCATTGAAAATATTGCCGGTTAACTAATTTGGCTGAGGTGGAAGAGCTTATTGCAAGTTTATTGTCTTCCTAATTATAGGGTGTAAAAAAGATGGAAATTCACCGAAAGTCTACTACCGGCACCGATCTGCTTTTTGTGGAAAAACTGTTTGTTGATATTGTGCTTGGTCTAATTAGTTCAAATTTAAATTTTCAAAAATAGCAAAGTAACTGGTTTGTGAGTTACTGATATATTACACATATCTAAAACTGTAATATATTCTGACAGAGGTTTCTTGAAGAAGTACCACGTCCTAGAAGGACACGACGGCATCAACTGTTAACAGGAATTTAAGGCACACTATTTTCGAGAATGAAGACTGCTAACCCATTTTGCTGTAATGATGGCGGCTACTGATGTGGGGATGAAGAAAGCATGATTTCGAAAGAGTTGTAAAATTCATAGTGTGGACCATAAACGAAGCAACATTACATTCACATACGTATCAAATCAGGAAATCTCTGGGTTGATCTGAGGGAGTTGCATTCCCTAGCGTGGATTAGTCCTCCATTAATTTTACTGATTGGTTGATTGCTCTGTCGTCGTTCATTATGACGCAAAAAATGCTGGATGGTGTAGCAAGAAGAAAGCAAACATCAGTATCCACCAGGAGGTTACAAATTTTGTCCATTTGTAAATTCATTCATTTTCTATCATCTAATTTAGCTTCTTGCGCAAGAATAAGGCTTCGAAGTCACAGTGTAGGTAGAAATATAATGGAATCCTAAACAACAGTAGGCCATAACTCATGCCCACGACCCAAAGCTGCCACCTTGACGTGGTGGTCGGGCTTGAGTGCTGCAATGATCCCGCGGAATACACTGGCTGGAACGTCGTTCCACAAAGTAAAGCCATGCCAGGAAGGCCAAAGGGAAGCAGTTAGACCAAGAGCAGCGAGACCCCGTACTACGAGTGATCGTGCTACGAGACGGTCTGGGGTAAAGTCGTACTGTCCTCTGCGACAGGAGTGTGAAGGCAGTAAGATGTTTCCCCCAGGCGACCAGCATGTCCACATTTATGGAAGCAGTGATACTGCCTTCCCCCGAGGAAGGATGGGTTAGAAAAGGTCGGCCCTAAAAACCACACATTCTGGACGCCCAACGATTGACCGTGACCGCCCGCGCATTATCCAGTACGGTCGAAATAATTTTAAAACCAAAGAGTCCGGTGCTGCTCAAAAGGCACCTGCTGTGCGCAGCCGCATCAGGAATGAGACAGTAATGCCTTATTCCCTGCGCCCTCGGGTTAGACCAACCCCCTGCAGCCGAGCAGGTCAGACTATTGAGTCATCGGCTCCTGGCAGGATCCCCGAACACAACCCTACATCCTCCCACTGCCTTTTGTGTCAGACTTTCGAGTCAAAGGCTCAAGGTGGAGTACCTCAACCAGACCCTCCTTCCTCGGCCTGGGCAGCCGGGAAGTATCATTTGCCCGCGCAGTTCGGTGTCCACCGGTGTCCCTCCCCAGCCCCTTCCCACCACAGAAGCAAACGTCGCTAGGTCACTTGACTGTCAGTTACCAAAGGGCCTTATGCTCCTCGCTGCTTATTAACAGTAAATAAAATAATAGCCTTCTAAATCCACGAGATCCTTTCTATATAGAAGCTTCTAACGTCCGTAATCTAGGTCAAATCGGCAAACAGGCAATTTTTGCTGAAAACTTATACTCCCTTAAAACTGATGTATGCTGTGTCTCCGAAACATGCATACAAGACGCAAGCGCGGTCATTCATCTTAAAACGCCAAGGTGGAACTCAACTCTTTCACGTTACTCCCTCCGTGTGTCTGGTGACCCAGAAGCGATGACTCGTGGAATATATGGCGTGGGAGTTGCACTCAGCTCCGGAGCTGAACGCGCTTTGCTGGCTTGGATCTCAGAGAACAGTCGTCTTTCCGCCGTCCGGTTATCCAGTTCAATCAAGCTCAATGACTGTCGGCATAAAAAGCGATGCCTCTTTGTAGCGTCGGCTTATGACCCAATGGACTGCAGTTCTGATGCTGAGAAGGTTACTTTCTATCGCGAGCTATCCGGGCTCATTCGTCGAGCAAAAGCACTGACATTGTGATATTTGCAGGCGAGATGAATGCTTAAGTCGGGCGTCTTAGCTCATTGGAATCACATTTGGGCGGTCGATTGGGAGTCAATTGTCGCCGCACAGACAACGGAGATCGACTCCTTCAGTTGTGTGCTGACCATTAACTGCTTCTGGCAAGTAGGAACTTTCAAAATAAACGTCCGTATCGCGTAACCTGGCGGCCACCAACTGCAAATCAACCGTGGACCCAGTTGGACCACGTGGCCATCAGTCACCGGTGGACAGCCACAAGTCAAGACTGCCGTTCCTTCTGGGGCACGCCACTAGATTCCGATCACGCCATGGTGCGTGCACACCTGAGAGTTCGCTTCCCTTTCAGGCCCCCGTAAGTCAGCAGGAAGCATGCCAATCCACTATCTTCGAAGAACTACCATAGCTCAACAGTATCGATCTGAGCTAGCCCAACAACTCTCCACAGTAAATCAATACCGTGGTGGCAGTGAGCATGTGGATGAAGCGTGACAAAATGTGAAAGAAGCTATGTTAGCGGCGTTCAGTGCTGTCTGTCTGACTCCTCCAATTCGACCGTGAGACCACCGGATGTCGGCGAGATCGCTATCCACGATTGGTGCCAGGAGATCGAAATCTGCAGGTAACGAGTACGACGGTGCGCGCAAACACCTCAAACGCCAAATAGTGAAGAGTCTAGGGAAAGACCGAGAGCTATGGTGGACATCGAAAGCTCGGGAGATGGAAAAGGCTTTTGCTACGGGAAACAGCCATGCCCTATATCAACTGATACGATCGGCTGGCCCTAGGAAGGCAACGGTCAGCGAAACGATTAGTGAAAAAGATGGCTCATTAACTCACTCGCAAAAACGTCGACTGGTAAGATGGGCCGAACACTTCGAAGAACAGTTTAGCTGGCCTGCTGCAACCCAGTCTGTGGAGATAGTGCATACGGGCGAATGGAATGTAAACCTTGATCGTCCGTCGGAAAGAGAAATAAAGTACCAAATATCGGTACTGAAACGTTACAAGGCACCAGGACCGGACGTTCTCTATCCAGCCCTCTTCAAAGAAGACGGAAAATCCCTGATGACCAATCTAACAAAAGTAATCGGGGCGATGTGGAGTGAAGAGAAAGTGCCTGCAGAATAGGGCATGTCGACAGTTATCCCTGTCTTCAAAAATGGTACGCGGACTTTGAGTGAAAACCACCGTGACATCAGCATGGTAGATGTGGCATCGAGGGTCCTCCCTGGTCTTATCATTCAACGGTTGACTGAACACAGGGAGGGGCAGATTCGTGAAAACCAAGCTGGGTTCCGTCCTGCAAGAGGATGCATCGATCACACCTTCACCCTCCGATAGATTCTAGAAAAGCGATACTGCTTCCAGTAACCAATAATGGTTGTGTTCCTCGATCTGAAAGCTGCCTTTGACTCTGTGGACCACCAGGCACGATGGCAGTGTCTGTGGAGCGAAGGTGTCCCCATGAATTCTTGACCCTCCTTAAGGCGTTGTACGCCAACTCCCGCGGCCGTGTGAAGGTCTAATGGGAGCTCTTGCCTGAGTTCACCACGTCAAGTCGTGTCAGACAGGGCTGTCCTCTTTCACCTTTCCTCTTCAATCTCGTCATTGATACGATCATGGAAGACTCACTATCAGCCTCTAATGCCTGTGGGGTCGAAGTGCTCCCAGGGTGTCCGCTCACAGATATCGAGTACGTAGACGACATAGCTCTTCTTGGATCTGACCCCATTAAACGCAAACAATGTTAAATAATCTAAATAATTCCGCCTCACGGTTTGGCATGCGCTTCACACCGGCAAAGTGTAAAGTGCTAATGCAAGACTTGGTGGGCTTGGAACCTACCCTCATGCTTGCGGATGAACTGATTGAGGTAGTAGACAGGTTTGTCTACCTGAGCAGCTGTATCAGTCCTGGTGGTCTCGCGAAAGATGATATTTCCATCCGGATTGGGAAGGCCAGAGCAGCTTGTGTGAACCTGCGTCACCTGTGGCGTAGGCGTGACACCAGCTTATCCGTCAAGGGTCGAGTTTACAATGCTGCGGTGCGCTCCGTACTACTATACGGATCAGAAACCTGGCCGTTGCGCACCGAAGACGTTAAAAGACTTTCAGTATTCAACCATCGACGTCTTCGGAGAATCGCCCGAGTCTGGTGGGAACGCCGGACCAGTAATTCTGAAGGTTGTCGAATAGTTTTCGGAAGAAATAACTCGCCCACGATAGATGAACTGATCACACTGCATAGGTTGCGCTGGCTTGGCTACGTGCTGCGTATGCCAGTCGACCGACTTCCTCGAAGGGTTCTTTTGGCACAACCACGTTAATGGTGGGAACGTGCCAGAGGCGGTCAAACAATGACTTGGCAGCGAAGTATAAAAGCCATTACCAACAAACTCAGCTGCGCTGGTCATTGCCGTCTTCCTGGATGGGGACCCCGAGACGGGCTACTTCAATGGTTAGAGGCATTGTCAGACATGGCCCAGTCGCACCCTCAATGGCGCTCGTGCATCCAAGTTATTGATTTCAATGCAGAACTCCCTTCCCAAACCCCCACTTGACAGTCTACTGACAGTGCTGTATTTACGCACCAATTTATCATCTCCCGCCTCCAATGCACAGCTACATACCCAACCTCCACAAATCGTCGGTGAACGAAACTGTAGCATCTACAACCACTGTACGACAAGTACGCGGTTCTTAAGGCTGACTCTGATGATGATGATGATATCTCATGTCAGCGGTAACTTGTGAGCTCATTTGTTCCGCACTTACATGTTAAGGTGAAACTGAAAGCCTAACGATTAGCTAAAAATTTTCTTCATGAGGAAGTTGAAATGCCACACAAGGGGGCTGAATTGCATACCAGGTACCACCATTTCAACAGGTTCTATCTTTATTCTAACTTCTTTGTAGTCTCATTTAGCTGCTAACTTCAAGAATAGAACCGATATAGTTATGCTGTTTCCTCATGAACACTATTGAAGGGGATAACGTCATTTTACGTCAGATTCAGAGTCAGAAGGTATACGAAATATAATGGATAATGTTAAAAAATTAGACATGAACTTGTCTCCCTATTCCGCCGAAGAACGCCGGGGGAAAGTTCAAACGTTGTGACGTATTTCTACTTGATGAGATACTATGCTGTCATCATGTCTTACTTACTCCAAAACGAGGGTAAATTCCTAGTTAAGAAAAGTGGATGGACAAGGTTCACTTATTATAACACAGGAAACAGCGATTTCCACAAGAAAACTCAGCCTCTTGCACTAGCGGGCTGTCAAATAATGATAGCACACCACACACTAAATGTGAGCAGCTCCTTCTATCGTGAAAAAGCTCGCCAATTTGAGGGGATATCCAAACCGAAGCGGAAGTAGCTAGCGACCCATTGTCTTCAGCATTGCTTTTGATTGTGACCGTTGCAAACCTCATGTTGGTATCATCGAGCGTTCCCGCTAACCTCGTCGATTAACTAAGCTCCCCATGTTCGGAGCGATCGCTTAAATCCGTGTCCCTACCACCAAACAGACATTAGTTTATAAATGCATGTTGTAAATTCTAGGGAGTTACCCTTGCAACGCGCTTCGTTATGTGGCTTATATTCACTGGCGCCGTCAATAGAACAAGAGAAAGGGCAGCACTGAGGCTTCTATGTACTTTTTTGGCTCATAAGTGAGTGAACTTAACGCGACATCTCAGGTAGCAACCTTACAGATCCAATATTGCAGGGACTCTTGTAATTAATGGTCTGCGCACCACTAACTAACTTTTACTTCGATTTCCCAGGGCTGCATAGATCAAGCTAAACAACGAGACTTGTCTTTTTCAGTGATTGGGTAACTCTAGGGTTGAGTCCCTCTTTTGGATACCGAATTGGTCAACACAACTCCGCAGTCTTATGGTCATGCTCTAGATATAAACCTGGCTAGTGTTAAAAACATATGTGACCCTGAAACAAATCGGAAAACGTCCAGAGGCCACAAAGCTTCTGAAGCAAGTAGAAAAATACTGAAAATGTCTTCAATGACATTTAGTACCCCACAGCTTACGATTAACACCAGCTGTGTCCGTTTGCCAAACTGTAGCATCAAGTGTAAAGTAGTGGCTACGAGCACCCTACCATAAGCCACCCTTTTATTGACAAACGTGCTTTTGTATTTGAGCCATACATTTGGATGCCAGCTCAGAATACTTCCTTGTATTGGAATCCGCATAGTCCACCGAACAACAGGCGCCACATCAACTCAATTAATCAATCTGCTTTTGTGTGGTTGGTCAGCTTAGTCCTTCTTCCTGATTTACAAATGGCTTCCAGTCGGCATGCCCCAACGAACTCGCAGCAGCTTGTCTGATCACCACTGCATTACATCACTTACCACTTTGTCGTCAGAGGCATCAAAAACAATGCTTATCTTATAATGTTCAAACTACCGTTGACTTCCAATCAATTCCAACTAACTGGGGTAACTCATTTCTAAATATTATCCACCTAAAATTAGCGGTACTTCTTAGCTCAAATCCTTATAACTTCGATCGTACTTAAAGTCGTTCCCTCCGTCTAGCAGAAGGAGGAAGCAACTTAGTTTCCTTACAGCCAGTTTAACTCGCGTCCCATTCGACCAATAGTTGAAACTTTACAAGGTTTATTCATCTGTGGGAAATTTCGGTGGAACAAGGCGATGTCTGAGCTCACACGTGTCTCCTTTGTCGCCACAAAAAAGGATCACCTGGCGAGACACAACCGATCGCAAACAAGTTTACTTTGAAGGAAGACTTAGCCAATTCCGAACTGAATAGCTGAGCCTTGATATTTGTCAACTGAAGGCGCTGCCTAAAATCGACCGGTATAACAGTTGGCACGGTATTCGAGATATTCCAGTATACTGTCTAGGCGGAACACATGCATTATAAGGTTGTCAAAAACGTACTGGCGGTACATTACTGGCTTCTTTCTTCTTGGGCCTCAGTATATAAGCGCGGTCGGCAAGCTTGGTGCTTGAACCCATATGACCTAGCGACGTAATACACTACTCATAAGGTTGCTGAATACTCCTTGACAGCTTAAGAACATCAAAAACGACTTATTCCGCTGGGTTCCAGGTGAGTCTCCCGTCAAAATCAAATTTGTCTGCATATGAGTGCATTTTGCATATGATTTACTTTTAAATGGAAAATGAGCAGGACGTATCCTGGGACACTTCGCCCACCTGATAAGCTCCAAGATGGACGAAACTGGTTTTGACTGTCCGAAATTTTCCAGGCAACCGTATGATAAGTGTGCCTCACCTGGACAATTGGTCACTTGTCGAATTGCGATGATTTCGTTTTGTTGTTTCGATCATTCATTGACGAATGGTCTTCAATAACTTCTTGGGTAGTCGAATGACTCAGTCGGATTGGTCTAGTGGTTTGTATCGAACTGGCGACTGGCGGTATTTCTTGTCAAGTGTTTGGCCATTCCAGTTTTCTGGTGCTTTCTGATTTCCTGAGCACGTAGTTTGCGTAAGGATAAATGCCGCTGAGGCACAACCCCGGTCGTCGCCCATGTGAGAAAGCGAATCCCGGGGATGTTTGCCCGCGGGTGTACTCACCACTTCTGCTAAGTACCGTCCTTGTCTACCATTGTTCCTGCGTCCGGGACACTGGATTAATTGATTCAATTCAGGCTTTATGCATATTTTTGTGGCCTGCATGAGTCTACATACTCGCCTGAATACTTCGAGGCAAGTAAGCTGGCATACCTCTCTAATAAGCATAGATTGTTTCATGAGAACCTTTATTCATAAATTAGGAGCTCAGTCCGGTGGAAAGATCACCATTATTAGTTTATCACAGATTTTGTCCACCATCTCCTTGAAATTAAACCACTCATTGGCATTCCAGGATTTTAGAGCCTGCTTCATAGTGTTTTAAATAAGGATAAAATTAAAGCCATGTAGTTTGCGTACAATTTTATGGCCCATTCATACCCAAAAAAAGAAAATATCAATCTACAGTCTTCAGTTTATGCTTCGCTCCTAAAAGCATGTACTTCTTCGGTGATTCGATGTTAGCCTTTGAACGAAACTAGGTTCACATTTAATATTGACTTTTTTGAGAGACCAAATCACAAGTCAGCTTATTTGGGCATTGAATTCTTAGTAAGTTTACATCCGTTCTACCCAGGTAAATAATTTTTTGGAAATAGAGAGAGCATGCTGTTTAGGGTAGCCCCAAAATAACCTCTGCAATCGGAATGTGCAACTAACGTTTGGAAACTCAAATGCCACTTAAAGCCACTTTAGCTTTTATTTGCCTAACAAATATTTCCTGTATAGGATGCCGTGAATGGCAATCTATATAGACAAGTCCGATAGTCAGAAAAACCATCGCGCCTAGCCAGAACAACTTCAACACATCACTGCGCATAAATCACGCGGGGAAACTACGCAGAGCAAGTTACATCAACGAACCCACGAAACTTGCATGAGGTGCTAGTGTGATTTTAACAGCTTTAGCATCGCGGTGACTTGCTCTGATTACTGAAAATCTACTTATTTTGCCTTAGTTGCCTATTATCCGAACAAGAGCCGAGATAGTGGAAAATGAACAGTCTCAACATATCGAACAGTCTCCACTAGTAGTACCTTCGTGGAGTTTGGAGTTCAACAAATGTGTAGGACATTGAAATCTGCAGTGACACATTCGCAGCCAGTTTAGCTGAGGGTTTATTTGGAATGAGCTGATCGACTAACACCAGTGTATTTCGTGAAGCCAAATGTAAGGGATTACAGAAACTCTTACGCAAGGTCTAGCTCAAATTTGTGTTAAAAGATGTACGAAATTGGCCGCGTTGTTTGCTAAAGGCGTCCAAATCAAAATTGTTCTAATGAGTGAAACAACAAAACCAAAATTTGACCAGTGAGTCTGTGCACAAATTAGCCAATGCTCTATTCGTATATGGGTGTTACTCTGCGAAAAGTGTTCTTATTTTCCACTGATCGATGAGTTTTCGCACTGAAATGCTTGGTGTATCAACATAATACGCACGGTAACCGCCCTGAGGTGCGCACACAGGTATACTGGAATGTTGTTTCGCCTCAGAAAATAGCCAGATCTGAAACAATAAACTATGTAAATGAGATCATCAGAGAGAGGAACACATTCTGCAAGTTTCTGAATTTTAGCCACGGGTCATAACTGCACACAGACTACTATTGTTCTGAGATGTGGTGAGAAGTAGTGAGCTTTGGTCAATTGGGCAGATTTTCTGAAGGTGGCTTATGTGGTACAATAAACTAGTAAGCAAGCAAATAAGTAAGTGGTTCACCAATATATGGTGCCACCTCAGGTCAAACAATTACAGGTTTAAAACGTTGAGATATATGGGTGACCATTCAGAAAAATCCTACCCAACTGGTGTGAAACAGCGCTATTGGTTAGCACTGGATTAGTTTTCCGGGCCAATGAGACCAACAGAATGAATCTGTAATTCAGGAGGGACGAGAGTACTAGTGGTTGATAAGTGGAGGTCTGGGGTCTGTATGTGTGTAAGCTTGCGAATGTGTTCCACCACGGGATTTAAAATGTGTGGAACATGTGCTTTTAATTGCAAAGGATAGTGTCACGCAATTTAATCACAATCGCCATGGCTATCGAGATGATTGAAGTTTTTATCGATGTGGGTTGGGGTAAATGCATTCCCTAAAAGACCCAAAAGGATTTAATAGGGTTTATGTTGTGGCCGCGAAAGACCAGCGTTTAAAAAGTGACTAGGAATTATCGAAGAGTGTGATGATGACGATCTCTGTCGAGTTGTCGTTGAATACGAAACGCCTGAGTGTCAACTCACACTCCAGTTGAAATATAATGCTATCGATAGGAAAGATACCCCTACAACTAATACAAACAAGGTTTTCTTTTCCAGGGATTTATTTGAATGGCCTGAGTTTTGCCTTTTCCGGTCTTGCGTGCAGGTATTTCAGTGAATGATCGGTCACAAATATGGTTTTGAGGTACTTGCAACAAAAGAAAAGACCAGCCTAATTTTTTGTTCTTAGTCGGGGTAAAACAGAAGGATCCGGAGTGGTTTGCGTTTCGTGTAGACCATAAATTACAAGACTAGGAAAAGCAACCGGTCGAACCCAAAGATCCGTCGAAGGAAATACCATGCTGAAAAAGTACAGCGCAAATCAAGGTGATAACAGAGAGTCCCTTGCATACGATTCCGAAATGTTCCAAAAAGCACAGAAAGTTTTAAAGATTGCTCAAGGGTCCAGTACCCGAGAATGATAAATCTCATACGATCTTTGAAAGCTTTTGCACGGAGTTGTTTAGGGGTCTGCTATACTCATGTACTGACCCCGGCTGCTTCAAGTAATGGTGCACTATCAAAATTGCTATTGTATTTTAAAGCGAATGCCAGTTAGTGGTTTTCAGTTCTAAGTGACATTCAGATAGACTGCCTCATAACTTAATACAATAACCAAAAATATCTTCGTATGTGCGGTAACATTCTTTCGCATACTTTTGTGCTTTTCAGTTGTTTTTTAACTGTTGGAAAGTTACCTTACCACCAGGAGAAAGTGACCAAACGGAGTAACAAATCAAAATGACTTAGCAATAGGAAGATAGCAATGTAAAGCCTAACCGCGCGTGCACAAATGGCCTTGTGTAGGCTGTCTTTCCTAAGGCGAGAAGTTGGATAGAATTTGCGAGGAAAATCTCTCTTAGTGAAGCACTTTATATTCGCCTGATATTTTTTTACGAACTCTCAAGAATGTTTGACTTCCTCGTAATTGACATCCTGTCACGGATAACCGGAATGTTAAGCACTGAATCGTGCAGGAGGAGTGTTCCGGTTTTTAATAATCCCCTCATAGATGCCATTCATAGTACAAAACTCAGCTGCCAAGGATAGATCGTTCAAACGAACGTAAATCTCCCTATGTTGTGAAAACGCAAGCGATATATTACTTGTTGATTCCAGTAATTCTTGTTGCTTTGGTGGCAGCGCGGATGCTAGTCGCTCAAGTCAATCCGGTTGACAGGTGTCGTTTTTTAAATAAGTTACGCACCACCAGAGTAGAATGATTCAGTTAACTTCTTCGACGCATTTCGAAATTCAGCAATGAGGTAAAAAGGAGAGAAAAATTTGTCCTGTAATGTGATTTGAAACAGGTCATTTCACATGCCTAATTGTCTACAGAGAATTACAGTGATGATGTGGTGTTCTATGCAACCAACTGGTCATCATGCTCAGGTGATGCGGCAAACTATTATTTTCGTATTCGAAATGGTTCTGGAAGTTTCCTATGCATTAGCCGTCAGAGCCAACTTAAGTGTTTTAAAGCTTCGAATCGCTTCCGTTATGCTTGAGTGTCCCAACCATTTTGACAACTTTAAACACGCACGAAGAATAAATAGAATTCTAGCAGGATTATATGGCTTCATGTAATATCGTGTTATTTTCTAGACGTAACACACTACCTCATAATGTTACTAAAAGCAGCCCACGGCCATTTTAGTATTTCTTAAGGCATGGTATTGTCAACACGTTGTGTATGGTAATGGAAAACTACCACCATAGAGATTAGTTATTTTGGGACAAGATATAATGTTTAAAAGTATAATACGAGATTCGTGTAGGGATTAGGGTTAGCAGATCTACAGAGAGACTTTTGGGTCACTGATCACAATGGGAATATACAGGGAAGCGGCGAACTTGCGTGAGGATTTCTCATCTGTTACACGAGCCTTACCAAATTGAACCAGTGATAATTCCCTTCTTTTTGCACACGCAGGTTTGGTTTAAGACGCCTAAGTTCTCCCTGATGGACTTCGAGATCAGATGGTGTGACTAACTGGAAATAATCGTGTTTATCCAAGCAGTCCGCGTCCAAACTGTTTTCGGACAATTCCTTCCTTCCCTCGGCCTAAATTCGTCCAACCCATGATATTGGCATTCAGCGGCCTGAAGACTACTGAGAAAACGCCGTGATAAGTTTTCAGTCTTTTGAGGGAGTGCACCTCTAGTAAGCTAAACACAAAGCAAGCACTGAAGTCTCAAATGAATCCCAACTGAATCTTCCGTTTATGATTTTCATAAGCTGAATATGATGCACCTCGAGTTTCATCTGTTACGCAAATCGAGGCTTCGCGCCATATATTCATGGTGGGACTGAGTCGGCTTCAAGGGTTTTAGGAAACGTGAAAACTTTATTGGACCATGCCCGCCAAGAAATAAAGCAGACTGAAAAACACATGGTTCAAGAGCTCCACAAACGGGGGACTCAGTTGGGATCCCATAGAATCTCCCGCCAAATCAAGAGAAATTTTCAAATGTGTTTATTTTGGGAAGTGTTGCGATTTAGGTTTGAGCAAAACAATGCTGAGAAAAACTCGAGGACAGCGCTTTCTTCACTGGCCTTAAGAACAACGAAACCGACCCGGGTAAGTCAAGGATATTTCAGTAAACTTATGGGCACTGTGCTCTGTTAAAAGAGCGGGTGGCTGTTTTAAAATGAATTTAGTGTTCATTTTGCTTATATTCCACTATTTAGTTGTGTGAACCACTAGATCGGAAGTCAGAATTGACTTGAGGCTGAAAGGCGTTAATATGTTGTGGCATTCGGCCTCTGATCAAGGGTTATATGGTGCAATTTCGGGGGTTGGCATCGAGTGTATTTTCTTCTACAGTTCAATATTCTATAAGAATATTAGCATCACACCCGAAACCGTTGGAAAATCGTCTTCAAACAGCCGATTGCTAATATAGTAATTTATACCTGTAGTTATCTACTTACATGTAGTTTTCTACTTGAAGTTTTATCATGAGTCGTTGCACTTTCTGAACCGAATAGATCACACCAGCATAAAAGATGTCAAAACAAAAAACCGTACATCGTTCAACCTAGTCACGTAAATCCACGTGACGCGCATTGTGCACCCACATTGATTTGCAAGAATTTTACACCTCACAAGTTTCACTTGACCAACATTATATCCCATAGGATTTTGAAATGAAACTCAGCTGCACCATTTTACGCACCGTTTAAAGATGTTCTCCACTTAAAATTCATTCACATAATTCAAGTACTCTTCCAAACGTCCTCCGTTAACTTGTCAGACAAAACGACAAAACGCTAGCATTTAAAGTCGCGTTTTGCGCCAACTGCTTCTCCTTAGCGTATACCTCGCAAAAGCACGTATTCTGCCACGAAAAACTCATAAAAATACTCTATTTTAGTGGATATCAACGCTGCACATAAAAAATTCGGATATTCCCGCTCGTGAAGCATACAGGGATATGACGAATTTGTCAACCTTTTGTCGGATAGACACAGACCTGGCTGAGGTACGATTCTGTATCGCTTTTAAAACATATACTCAGGGAAGTGCAAGTTTTGAGAAAACAGACCGACAGTTTTTGACATACCCATTTTTGGAATTATCCAACTGGTAGTTGAAATATATTGTTATTGTTATTCAGGAGGAGTCGAAAGAAGCGTCTTACAATTTTTACAGCACAATTCATTCATTTTTTATTCATTTACTGATTTTCTCAATTTGCACCACAAGTTCAGTATAAGGTTCTCCATCGTGAGATCATTATGTAACGTTAGCAGCTTACGTCTCACTCTATTTTTACCAAAAAATCTTGTGAATTAACGTTTGCTCATAATCAGAGCTCACCACCAACTTGATCATAAACCATTTCCGCCCTTTCAGACAGGTGGATTTTGTCCAACAGAACCGGTATTTTCTGGTTCAGAAGTGTCCATTGGAATCCAGTTGCTCTGCGTTTATTCCTACCAATGATGTAGGAAGTACCAGATCAGAATTTGGCACTTTCATTCTTATTGTATCAAGTGCTTGTTTTCATTTTGACCAAACCTAGCTTGTTTGTCCACACAGCACAGCCAAACATTCATATTGTTGCTTCACTCCTTCTAACAACGTTTTGAGGTCGAATGACACCATGTTTGAGTAAACGCTCAGAACAAGACAGCTGATCTCTGGAGAACTATAGGCTTTTCGATTTCGTTAAGTTACTGCTCATCTCACAAGTGGATAGCTAAACCTATCTTAGGAAATACCGTTAATGAAGAGCTCACCTCATTTCGTCCGAATCGGCGAGACTTTCTTGATGGGGATATTTTTAAACGGTGTACGGTAAAACAACACCAAAAAACAAATGATGGCACCATAATTCCACATAATGAAACTTACACACTTGTGACCTATTTTGGGTAAACGTGGCAAAATTTTCAAAAAAATTGTGCACACGCAGCAAACGTACGGATGTTTTGCCTCAGCGATAATTTTTATGTTACATTTCTGAAATAAATTGTGGTGCAAACTTTAAATATTGAAATAATATATATTCTACGCATTTTGTAACATTATTTGCTACGGGTCTACACGTTTCGCTAAACAAATGGGTCGGGCTGACTTGCGGCTATGTATAGCAGCCCGTATGAGAAGCTAAAATGCGAGCAAAAAATACAAAGAAACACTTCCCATTGCAAGCGTACCATTTACAGATTATGGACGACTACCCGTAGCGTTCTTGTTTACTTGAAAATAATCCAACCCGAATGAATTGTCCCATTGTCTGTTGTTACCTGCCCACATGAATGTTCTCGCGTAGCAGAACAACGCAACAATCCGAGAACTGGACACCATGGGTGGTTTGGATATTAGTAAGATTTATTCTGCATACGCACTCATTGAATAGTCTAATATAAATTATTGTGCCTTTCAAAAACGTACCGCAAAATGGGCTATTTCCCCTAATTATATTTTCCAACAGCTTGGATGATCTAAACCCTTGTTCTGCCTTGGTTTGCAAACTGATGTTTTATGGTCATATTTGCTGCCCATAATATAAGCACGGTACTGATTAACTCTGTTAGGCAGCTGCATATTTGTTCGAAAGCAGCTACCATTTATTTCAGATGAAATATGTTTCATTATTTCGACAAATACACTCATTTGCAAATCAATTTGGTTTTCACGAGAGACTCAAGTGAGTCTCTCGTTTATGATGTTCTTCAACTGAATGTGCTGCACACAGGCCGCCTCATGTTTCAGTTGGTACGATATTCGAGATATCGCAGTATATTTTCATGAAGGAAACTACTCACAAGGTTGCTGAAAACTCTTCGACAGCCCACGACCGGTTTCGCCCTTCTTGGGGCTCNTGGGCTGTCGAAGAGTTTTCAGCAACCTTGTGAGTAGTTTCCTTCATGTTTCATTATGTTTAAAAAATGTTTTACCGCTTTGTCAGTCAACTGTATAATTTCAATATGTCCATTTCCTTCTACGATAGCCTGATGAAGCCAATATTTTTGGTCTACAAATTGCCTTTACGGCTTCGATTCCGTTGCAGCCGCCTTGCATATGGCAATTCAAACTAGACTGGACTGGACTGGACTACTTGAACAGGACATAAGAAATGACCGTAGGTAATAATGGATATAAGCCGTCTTGCAAATGCAGACGGTTTTCCAAAAAAGCCAAATTACACTATTCTGGGTGACCATAACAAATCGCGTCAGTAATATTGTTCTGGAAAAGAAACCCCAATCCACCAAAGATTTCACCTGAATGATGTTGCAAGTAATTTACAGTACATTTAAGCCAGTGGTATGCAATCCATGTTCTCACAGCTCCTGAGAAAATGTAAGCCGTTTACAAGTTCCAGTAAAACGGACTTTCAGAAACAATGTGAGTGGAACCTTATATGTATTGGTCAGAAAACACGTGTAATGATCATAAAACAGGGCAGTCTACCAAGCGAAGTGTGTACTGTGAGAAGTGGTAGCTCCACAGAAAGAGCAACAGCAAATCGCGAAATCTGAATTTCCGATGGTAACAATAAGGTGAGGTTGTAGCCAGCTGGTAACCCGCCTCATCAGTAGTTACAGTGTTTAAGTAGTATTCACAAAGTCAGAAGTTGGGTTCCGTCCCACTGCAGAGAAGTTCTTATTAAGAAAGGGTGTTTTGAGTTTCCCAATCTTGGTTTATTTTTAGTTAAGGGAAAACCCCACCTATAAACCTGAAATTTACACTAAATTTACGTTAAATTCATCCACTATTCTCCAGTGCCAATGAGGACGATGAAAACTAACACTACCTTATGGCTAGTAAACCAGCCGACCGGGAAGTTTTGAATCACTTGCAACTGACCAATTGTTTTGACCATCACCAATGATCAGCAGTCAACTCATCGCAAAACGTTTTGCTTTTACCAAAATGTAAAACTCAATAAACAGCATGATCAACAAAACGGAAATTTGAACTCTCACCCGCAAAATTTGGAATTTCCTTCTGCAACTTAGGATTTTGTCCAGCTGATGGACGGAAACCATCCATCCATAATCTGAGTGTTGTACAGTTTTCCAAAACTGTCCTAACATTTATCACAAAGCCTTATATTTGAGCACACTCTTCTGAAAACTATTCCGTAAACCATTTTCACGCTAGAGACTCAGAAGAAAAGAATGGAAGGCTTTGTGTCATGTCGATTTTATATCCAGCAACAGTCGTTAGTTTGCTTAACACTGGATTATCATTCGAACACCATTAAAACCTAATCAAACACAACACTCCTGGTTTTTAGTAAAAACCTTCGGAGGCTAATGTTTGTGAGTTTTTTCAGTCCCTACGGTGGGTTTGAAAGCTCAGCAACGAGCAATCAGTGTGCCCGGCCCGATAGCTACAATAGTTCTCTAATTCATTTCATTCCTTGCAGACACCTGAATGGAATGTTTGGTTTTTTGATCGCACCTAAGATAGTTCATCTGATGGTTCAGCAGCACCCCAAACCATCCTGTTCCATTTCACACCAAAAAATATGTCTAAACCGAACCAGCGAGGCAGAAATTTGAAAATTTGCATCCATCTTACCGTATTATAACAAACAAAAATGGATCATTTTGCACTGCATGTAAATAAATAGGTTTTTATGCTCCATTATTTTCATATGTTGAATTATGGTATCAAGCAGTAGGATTCCTAGTGGGTTACAGCTATGAATGGCGAAGTGGATTTAGAATCATTTTACCGAGGCAAAGTGTTAAAGGGGAATCAGAATTAAATTAAAATTGAAATCGAATCAAATTTAACCAGTCATTATATTTGGAAATCTTAACTTCTGGTCCAGTTCAGTTACTGACAAAGTTTAGTTTTATGACAGAATACTTGTTTGGGCACAAGCATTGATGTAAAACTACCGCCACTTTGTCATAGTTGGTCCATATACCTTCCTGGAACTATACACATGGTTTCCGTGTTCTCAGTATGAGTTAAGTTTGGATAGTTTTGCATACCAATCTTGTCTGCAAATGTTTCGGGGTTAGCACTTGGCAGAGCACTTTTATCACTTACTAAACAAGTCTACAATCCATAGCAGTGCACTCAGACCGCATTTTTGGTAACTTATCCGTCGATAGTCTGAATTGGGTTATTTGGACCATCGTAAGCAGTTGAGAGAACAAGGTTGTCGCCACGTGTAACGTGTCGTATTTCGGGTTTGCTTACTCTATCGCGGAACCCCAATGCAATTTATTTTACTCCAGACAGGGTTGAACGACAATGAAATTGCTATGATCGTTTAGATTGCAAAATTGATTTTTGTCTATTTAAAGAAATGTCAGCGCACACCACTTACATCCCACAGTAGTCTGCCGCGGTGAAATAAATGGGTGGTCAGCAACGCTCAGTGTTGTAACACTCAGTCGGGGCTTTCTAGACAGGTGTAAAGTTTAGATACAAATAAACTGAACCCGGGACAACCGCTCAGCTTTTTAAAGCACTCCAAAAATGGGAAATTAATTCTAGAATTATTTTCACAGGGGACTTTTCACTTTCACTGTAATTTCCCAATAAAACATGCAAACAAACCTCCGTTGGTCTGTTATGGATTTTCTTCACATAGCAACTGAGATTCTAAACCTTCCTTATACGAAAGCTCTGAAATTTTCCTACACACAATGGTGGAAGGGTCATATTTGTTTTGTTTTATTCTGTCTGATCTATAAATGCCGCAGAGGTAGAACAAGGAGCTCATTCACAAAGTAATTTTGTGATCAGCTTGGCATTCCTCCCGAGGTTTGCTCGTCACGTCGAACTAGGCCGGTGAATCTCTGCATAATATATAATAATACCGATTATAAGCATCTAGCTCTGCGTGCAGCCACCTCGGCACCATTTATGCACCACTAACCATGCTATAGTATATCCAAATACTGAGCTTCAAATTTCTCAAGCTAGTTCAGAAAATCCACATTAATTCTAGTTTTGAGCGTCTGGCCGATCTGACAAAGTGTCTGGATATACAGCTGCACTCACACCTGTAGTTAAGTTTGCATTTGACAACAAGCTACACTTGGTGTCCTTCGGTGGTGTAAGCAGGCTCGTAGTTCCTTCTGGCGATAACGAGAGCACAGAGCTTCAAATTTGTTTGCCGGTTTGGTCTAAATGAATCTTGAAACTCACTGAAAGCGAAGCGAAATAGAAGAATTACATTCCTAGACATAAACCACGACAAACGAAACCGTAATTCTTCACCAACGAAATATAAAAAGCCCACAGTCACACTATCCACACTTTAAAAGTTTCTTGCTCGTTGGACTAAACCACGCTCTGGTTGAAATAAATTTTCGTGAATTAAGTTGCTTTGCTACACACCTAGAGTTAAGTGGGATGTGAAATCAATCAAGAGGTTGTTAGAAAAACCGCGTTTCACAGACCGTTCACAGACGATTCACAAAAGAGCACAAAAAATCCTGGTATAACTCATCACGCTTTTGCGGGATAATGATATGTTCTTCCTCGTTACCATCCACTTAAACTGAGTCGTAGAATGGATTTGAACGACGCCTATTCAGTTTAACCGAAAGAACATACGCGCCTACCTACACCACCTAAGAAGACTTTATGTAGCTTGTCGCCAAATACAACCTAGCCTACACTTTTGAGATGTCGCTGCGGTCCATATACATCATAAGATTAAACAGGCCCTCAAAATCTGGAAACCAAATTCAACTTTAAATAGTGATTCAGAAAACGGAATTTAAATGTCCAAACCTTACCATGGCTGTACATAATCTACACAATGCTTACGTTGATAATCCAATGACTGGTTTCAATTTGCTTCATCCCCTAGTGCACATGCTGTGCACTGTGGAAGCTTCATAGCTACGTTCTTTAAGCCTCTTTTGTGCGCTACAAAGCAGGTTGTGGCTGGTTTTGCACAAGCTGTGTAAACCATTACGTTTCACTAAGTCACGCAGTTCCATAAACTTTGCTATTAAATTGCTTTTTATACCTATTTATATTCAGCGTACTACTGTGGCACTATTTCGAATTGACCATTGTTCGCGCATTGTTGATCGAACCTATCACGTGTCTTCAGTCTTCTAATCCAGCTGTTTTCACCAGTTTGGGAACCTCTCCTACGTAGCTCTATCTTCCGCATATATGACTCCCTCTTATCCTTAACCTGTCATACGTAACGTCACGTGAATACTTGCGCGCCTCCAGTAGGAATACCCGTGCGCAAAACGCCTTCCATACTTACTTGATCTTAGTTCAAGACCTTAGGTGTATGAATGTCGTAAATAAGAATAGTAACGGAGGTCCAGTTTACTTTCCTTAAAACCAGATTAATATGTAAATGAATGTGTTTCGCCACTTGCATACGCTTTGGTTTTCCATTTAACCTTTTGCCTTTCGGATCTGCCTTGTGTGCTGTAAAATCATCGCGTCTGACGTTACAATGAAGGCCACAGTGCAGCAACGCAAAGCCGTCCGAGGTAACGGGCGGAAACTAGTCATCGTGTGGTTGCATACTTGCGGTGTGATCGACCTTATTGCCGTTGGCCAAGTCATACTCGGACAGATAAGAAAATAGTGCATTACGGTAGATGAAATTTAATATTTTAGTATCCCGAATCCCGAGAGTGTGTGTGAAAACAGCAAGGATATAAACCAACTGATGTAAGAGGGAACAGAAGATGCAGCCGTATCAGGCGTTTAAAAGATAGTGGAATCAGCCACCTTTGTGCAAATTGATTCGCATTTTGAAAGAAGGCAAATTCTTGTCGTGAAAGTTTGCTCCAGTTTTTCTTTGGGTCAACGGCAAATTCAAAGTTTTGGCAGTCCAGTTACTAGAATTTCCTGCTTTCCGCATTCACGTAACCTGTCGAAATTGTACTACGCCCACCAGAATGAGTGATGCGACATACGATAGCACTAAAGTGAAAGCGGCTGGCAATTTGATCAAAACAAGCCTCAAACCTGGTTATATGCCGGGCCAGTTTTATTTTTATGCTCTGTTTACATTCCACTCGTGTGGACAACGGACACCCACCAACATTATCGACATTGAACCAAAGAGTGGAAAACAAACTGGAGCAGTAGTAAGTTCTTCGAAGAGTGAGAGTGTCTATCAATCCTATTCGTTGTGGTTTTCCTTGCAACAACACAGATTCTTTGAAGGGTTTTTGGCGATAGCACTCAGGCATCAAAGTACCTATGTACACAGATCTAAAATAACTTTCATCGAGGTTCCCAGATTTCCATACATTATCCGCCTACCACTAGGATCCAACTCTATTATAGTATATTTTCCAAATTAAAAAACCAAAGAGTGCATTTAGATTTTGGCCCTCTTGCGTACATGAGTGCATTTATTTACACTAGGAATTCGCAGAACGTCACTATTGGATTGCAAAACGACGTAAAAGCGTCTGGCTGCTTCTAAAGCCCGAAAACTGGTTCATTTTCGTTGCTTCCGAGGTGTAACTGCATCACACTGTCAAACATGTAGGCGTTGTGTTCTTCTCTGTTGCGAGGACACATTAGTGAACCTTCCTTATACTACACGGTTTATCGATTGGGGTTCGCGATGCAGGCTGCAAAAGTTTACCTTAAATGTGACAGAAGATTCGCGGGATAAACTGATTTGATGTTTTGCCGGTGACACTCCTGGTCTATTTGGGCTGTTTTTAAACGTACAGGGAAACCAGCGCTGAGTCACTAAGAACTCCCGAGATTAACGATTGAGAATGTGGAGTGTGCAGCCAAAACTGAAGGCTAAGTATCAAAAGATATACAATTACGTTAATGAATGTAAAAAGCATGTCGTGCGAAACGTACAGGCTCACGAAGTTGTGCAATCGGTTATTAGCCGGCTGATTCGCGAGTTATTCCATGCATGGTTGTACAATAGAAATAAGCTGTTTCCATCCAATTCAACCGGGTGTCCACATGCCTTACTCCAATTAGCCGCCAGAAACCTGACCGGATTTGATCGAACGCATCAATGCGTTGCGGAAGTTGTTCAGGTAAACACTAACAACTGCACCTTGCTACCATAGCGCCTTGGGAGCCGACTGATAATTTTCCCCGTATGTTTTGCAGACTGGTGCTAGAATCACTGGAACTTTATAAGGCTTAAAAATTTTTTTACGTTTAGCTTACACCTGTTCGAGTGCCTGTGCCTGTGTGTGGTAAATATCCTTCGTTTTAGTCTAGAAAACTGCATTTGGCATCCTCCCGTTTGGTTGTGGGTTGGTCTGCTTATTTATTTTGTTTCTGTTTACCAATTTTTTTGTCATGCAATTATTTGCGTTCTGGACGGTTTATGTCGAACAAATTGTATTCATATTCATCTATAGCATTTGAGATGAGCTTAATGAGCATGCTAGCCGCATGACTCAGACCAGTAATGCAAATAACCATATATTGAGACCTTTCAGCGCAGACTAGTTATCCTTGTTGCCAGGCTGGACTACTGACGCCGACAACGTGCATCTTATGGAAACATGACAGTTTTTAGTAGAAGCCTCCTGCCCACTGTGTTAATTTCCTGTTGACGAAAAAACACGCGTCAGTCTATCAACGTTTTTCTTCTTATGGAATTCGGCGTCCTGTACATCCTGCGGAGCACATCAGAAGTGGTTGCGCCATGTAACCTAAAAGGTAGTTGTAAACTGTGGGTAGTGTGGGGGGATTGGGAAATTTAATGGAGATGTTCGTTTGTATGTGAAGCCAACACATTCTGAAAAGCCGGGATGCCAAAATGCTCTCACAAATATTACTGGATCGCGATGTAGAACATATCCAATTTCACAATTATACCTCCCAGTAAACTTCGCGTGGGTTCACTCTGAAGCGCAAAGTAATCAATTTAGGACCAAAATTTTTATTATCCGGTTGTCAGTTTTAAACTTTCAGGGTGATCTTCACACATATCAGTGGAATATTTGCTCAGTAGAATCGTTTTTATTATAACCGGCTCACAGGCTCATGGTTTGAACGGCTGATCTTTATAACAGGATGATATCAGGATGATATCTTTATATGAAATGGATTTCCCTACTAATCTAATTGAACAGTGGGACGATACCCGTAGTGCTTTCGTTTCACTAAGTCACTGCACAAGCTTGACTCAGTGATCCTGCAAGACGGTTAACATTTCCATGAGAAAGCAGCGGCCACTGCAGTGGCACGGTATTTTTTCCAAGAGTAGTGCAAATCCCGATCACGGTCTCACATATTTGGTATGCCGACATACGGTGTTTTGGCACAAAGGGCAGTCACTTTTTACAATTTTCTTCCGCATTTCACAGTAACGTGCAATAAAAGTGCGACCAAACAGGTTACACCAAACCACAATGTGGATACGTCTTGCAATCTTTGAACGAGACGTCAGTTTAAAATCACCGTTTCCACAAACTCTAAACTGTTCTTGGGTCAGTGGAATTAAATTACACTACGACTGTTCAGTACTAGATGTGAACTTTCAACAAATGCACTCTTGGACTTCACCCAAATTTCTTGCTCTGTATGGAATCCTATTGGAAAAATTGCCTTGCAAACTGACAAATAGGGTCATTCAGAACGATCCCAGCTACTTTATTTATTTGTTCAGTAAACCAAGATACCGTTTCACTTTCCTGCTCCATTGTGGATTAGAGCTGCGCTGTTCACTCAAGCGATCACTCAGTTTTCATGTGTATTGGTTGGATATCAAACAGTTACGGAACGTACTGTTTAGCAGTATTTGTGACGCATCAGGTGAAAAGAATACGCAATATGTTACGAAGGTTTGTTCAGTTTTACCAGTGAAATTTATAGAAAATATAGAGAGCTCTAAAATGGAGCACTCCAGTGATTCTTTCGACGTTTTGACCGTGTATACAAAAGCAGCAGTAATTCTGTACCCATGGTGTGGCCTACATTCTGTATCTGTCTTGAAACCGACACAATACCCGGCTTCAAAAAACGCTAACAAAGTTATCTTACAACATCCTTTTCTTAGTCATGGTTAAGAGGTTGTGCGTTGTATTTCATAGGAAGACTGCAATTTAAAAACTGCACTTATTTTTATAAAAAGCTAGGAGAAAAGCACCTGGTGAAACACACTCATTCGCAAACTAAGTGAGTGTAATCTAGAGACTCACTGACATGATTTAGCCAGTGGCCCGGAAAATGTTACGACTTTGCCAAACCTATTGAAGAAAGAACAAACGCGATTATGGCCTGAAAACCATCTATTGAGCATCACTTTATCTGTAAAAAACATTTGTTGCTCAAATAGGGCGTTTATTTATTTTCATGCGTCGGAGACTCTGATCTTTGATGATAGCCCTCAGGTTATTCTACCGCCATTTTCCAAATTTTCATAGCATGTATATTAATAAGGGAAATTTAAAATATTAGCCTGGATTTTATCCAAAATGTAATTTAGTTTTATTCAGCTCATTAGCCATCCAGACTGTTCTAGCCCCGGCAGACAGACCCTAACAACTGCTTGTCGGTATATCTAGCTGATGGCTGCAGAAGCCCGAGTGTAAAAAGAGACCTACTGATATCTTGGACAAGTCTTTTCAAACTTGTCGCTTAAACTAAGATGCCAGCGCAAAATTGGGGCTCAGCAGCAAAGGCACTTCTTAATCACAAAACAGAAACATTTACTTTAACAACATAGATGAAATAACAATAAAATCAAAACCAGAAAGCAAAGTTGAGACTTCATCTCTCCACTCATAGGTGATTCAAGATGACATATGTTTCGGCTCAAATTACGCAATTAAGTTACACAAACTATAGATGTCTAAGAAGGTGACTTTTCATGACAGATGAAAACAGATACTCAACTCGGCCCATTGACTCTATGTTAAGCGAAACTCCTGTGGCTGTTGAACAATTTCATGGATGATATTTAGTGGTAGTTGCAAGAAACTCAACCCGCTTGGCCACTTGTATTTGTGCGTGACAGCTTGTTTGTGTGACACCTGAGGTATTGTTTGTCCGTGTCCGTGGTAACGACGCAGACATAACGGCAATATGACGAGGCACTGCCTGTGGTTCGCCTCGTTGATTTCATATACTTTCACTTCTTTTCAATACTTGGCACCATTTGCATACATCTGGGTTGGATTTCGTTGAGCCCTCAGGTTGGATTCAGCAGTGGAAACGACCCACACTAAAACTGTTGGAATGGAGTAGGACCTACATCACGGAATATTAATTCTCGATTAAGAGTTAAGACTAACAATACAGTATTCATCCTCCATTCAGAAACCGTATCATCAAGCTTATAAAATTTGAAAGTGGTCTTTAAAAATTCGAACTCTTGTCTCTAACTCTACTCCAAACGTACAGCAGTTTCATACACCTCACTGTTTTTTGCGTTGGCAAAATATACTGATAAAGTGTGCACCTATTTTGGGGCATCGTGTACTAATTAGCCCCAGAATATTTACATCACGTACACCGTTACGTCACTAATTCTATGTTTGCGGTGTTACGCAACTGAGCCTTATGACTTATCTATTCACAGTCTTAATAAAGCTCGTGTCTTGAGGGGTTGAATTTTGAACACAATCTTCCTCTCTCAAGCCTCAGTCATTAAAAATATTGAGTAAGTATTTTTACTTTCCACTTTTCTAAACTTCTGCTGAAACAGGAGTTATCAATGATTATTTTTTTACTGTCGTTATCCCCGTGGTGATGTTCTTTAGACCAGAGGAATCATAAAACCTTGTGAATGTGCTCTGCTGTGAGGTTGATGCCCATAGATTAGTGCCGAAAACAAGCGCTGTTAACGAAGGAGACTGAACGGAACACATAAAATGTCCATTAATAAGACAAATTGGCGCACGTAATGGTCTAGGATAAAGATTAAGTTTCCAAAATATAAAGGTATTGAGATAAAGACGGTGATCTGCAACCCAGCGGCTAATGACAAATGTCACGGTTATTTCGAAATATCTTAAGAAGATTTGAATCAAACATTACAGTTTCTTTGTGCACCTGTTGTAAACTTTTAGCTGAACCGTTTTTTGAAGTCGGTGACTTTGAAACATCTAAATATGCATGCACAATGCATAATTTGAAGAAAGCCACTGGATGCTGAGTGGGGAATTAGAACTAATAATGGCATGTGATGTACTACGTAAACTCATGCAAGAAGGGCTGTGTGTTGTACTGCCAGTTTATATTTACCTGACATTTTTCTTCATGAGACAATGTTTTTCATCTTTTTGCAAAGTCAGCCACTGGTTATTAATCAAGTGATAGTCAGTTTATTCGCCAAACATAGTAAATAACTCGTAAGTGTTTTGTACGCATGCGAATAGATGTCATCAGTGTGCACCAATCCAATTCAATTAGTCCAAATAATCTAGTGCTTGTTGGATAAAATGATTATTATCATCGATTTTTATTGCAATCCCGAGTTTTCTGGAACACCATTTGACTCTGATTAAACCTCCATTTACCCAAATTATTAGTTTTGTTTTTAGTGCCAGAAGCTGTGGACCTAATTTTACCCTAGGGTATGAATTATGCGAATAATTCTTCCCTGCAGCGGTTTTAACGTCATTTCCAAGTCCAACAAAGAAGCAAACATGTCTTGTGTTTGAGATTGTTACCTGGAATTAAACGATGTGGAAACTCAATGTGGCAGCAGACATGTTATGGAGAAACGGATTTTTTGGAATTCTTCCTCTCGTATCTGTTTTCCAGTTCATAACATGTTTTGTTTATTTTTTACGTCAAACATTACGCCGAAATTACAGATAAACACAATTCATTTTGTTGCACTTCATAGTTTGCGACCGGATGGATTACAAAGGCGCGTTCTCACCAACAAGCTTTTCAGCGTGTCAACTCAGTATATTTTCTGTTTATACATTGATGTTTCATGGCCCTTTATGTAAAAAAAATGGTTTTTCAAACTCTAATACAGTTGCTCCAAATTCTCAGTACACTTGTGAAACACGCCTAAAAACTGTAAACCAGCACTAGTTTTCAAAATACGCACATAAAAAAACGCAAGTCACAGCGTTTTACTGTAACGCCCGATGTATTCCATCTACAATACGAACCTAATATCGTTAGCTTGAGCCACACAACGACGTGAGGTCTTTTCTTAAAGCACAGGACAGTGCAGATGTGAACTTAATGTAAAATCAGCTCACACAGTAAACGTTATAAACCAAAGAAGCAACCTGATTTCGTGGTTTGCTGAAGAAAATGGTGTATATTCCTAGTTCAATAACTTATACAAAAATCGAACTACCGACACATTAAATTAAACGAACAGTCACTTCTTGAAGTTAATGCAGACACTTAGAAATCACCCTACCGGTCTCGTCCTTCTCGTGTCTCATCGAGTAGGCCCAGTCCACAAGTTTATCACAAAACATGGATTCGGTCAACACTAGAGTAAGCTGCAACTGAGTGCATTTAGCCACTTGCAATTTGATATTCAACCGGGAAGTGAGTTTGATAGAAACTCGGAGATTGCGCTTTCCTGACGAGTTCCAAGAATGATGAAACCGATATTGGGCTGTCGAAGAGATTTCAGCAACATTCTGAGTAGTGTGTTACC
>SJOL01008033.1:246509-281653 GCA_004794785.1 Opisthorchis felineus | reverse complement strand
CGATAACCATAGGACAACCTGGCCAAAGATTCAACGCGTATTGGACACTTTTTATGACCAGTCTAGTTCGTGTAAGCCTCTACTCCTTTGCCGAGACTCAGTAGGACACCCAAAAATCTTCTGTGCAAACGACAATAGGATTAGAGTCAAACAATTGCACATCAAGTGAGCTTGAATTGGACTTCGTAATTCCAAGGGCTAACAAAACTGAGCAGCCATCACAATCTCCGGCAGACAATCGTCATGTTGCAAGCCCAATCTATGGTGCCCTGCAAAGCATGAAGGCAGACACAACCCGGTTGTAGGCCGCAGCAAGTTGCCCTTTAACTGGATATCAGTATATGTTTCGATCAGAAGATTTGCCGTAAATTTTCTACTGCGCAATTCGATTTGATTCCCGTTCCCGGCCTCCATGATATCGCTTCTGCTACAGGGTTACTATTAAAGGATACACAAACATGAACCAGTTTTTACTCGAATGACACAAATATTGGCCCTGGTGTTACGGGCTGTATGGTGTTTTTACACACAGCGGACTGCTCAAGAAAAGGTCACCGTTTTAAAATGGTGATAGGCCTTGAGTGTTGCAAAGACCCCACAGGTTATCTTAGCTGAGACGCCCTTCCACAAGGTATAACCATGACGGGAAGACCATAAGAGAGCAGCCTGATAGAGATCAAACCGCCGTAATATGGCACTGGAATGTGGTTGTAGAAAGGCCTTTCCTACAGAAGACCATACGTAAGCAAGAAGTTCCTGGAGGAAGAATTGGTTGGAAATATCTGGCCTTAAAACTGCATACTCTGGTCGTCCAGCTATTGACCGTCATTGCCGGCTTAATATCCACTAAATATGCCTTCAAACTACTAAGAGATAGCCAACTCCAAATGCACCTCTTTTGCAGAGTAACACTTTTAGTTTGACGTCTATGGTCTAGGTCCTGTGCCCTCAGCTGGGCTAGTCCTCAGAGCCAAACGGGTCAAACCATTGAGTCAACGACATCCGAAAGGGTTCATCAGAAGGAACCCAAAAACCACCGTCTTCCGGTTTGGAATTTTGAGTCAGACGCTAAGCAAATCCTACGTTCTCTCATTGCCCGTCACTTTTGGTGAGACTTTTGAGTAAAAGGTTCACAGTGATGTACCCCAACCAAAACCCCTTCTCCGGATTAGGAAACCTGGGGAACCGTTCGCTCCTGCTGCTCTTTGTTCGCCGATTCTCCGCCACAACCCCCCTTACCCATCGAACGATGCACTGCGGTCAACCCATTTGCCAGTCCACTAAACATTGTTCTCTGTCTAAATTATCGCCCAGCAAAATAAGCCGCTCAACTCTATAGATCAAGCCAACGTTGCAGCCCCCAATGTCTGTGCTCTCTGTCAAATTAGGTTAAAAGGACCTCTTGCTAAAAGTTGGCTTCACCTTCCTGTCGACAAATGTTGTGTCTCTGAAGTGCGCACACAAGACCGCAATTTGATCGTGCATCTCCTGACTCGATGGCTTAGGGTATCTGCATTCAGTCGCAGGACTGAAAGCGCTCTAATAAACTGGATTCTAGCTGTACGGCTGTCTGGCACAAATAAGATCAACACAGGTTGATGCGGTGGACGGCGCTTTTGCCATGTCAGCATATGCCCCGACAAACTGATGTTCTGTACCTGAGAAGCACTGGTTTTACCGAGACCTATCGCGACTGCTTTGGTCAACAAAAGAGCGGATATAGTCATCCTAGCCGCTAAAATGAACGCGAAATTTGGATGAATAAGCCTGGAAGTAATAGGGTTAAGCGGTGGTTTTGGATTCGACGCTCAGTGTGCGGATAAAATTCGTTGGATATCGAATAGAGACAAGTTTTAGGTTATTGGATTGTCTATCCATGCCATCCTACTCAAACAAATGAACGCAGGGTGTCGTCCAGATCGGCACATATTATTGCAGCCAGAAAGAACATACCAGAAGCAGTTGACTAAGATGGCCTATGCATAGACCTAAAAAACCGGTAATTAAGTGCTTGAGGAACGACAAAGAAAGCCGTTGAATTGCGAAGGCCCATGAGTTTGATAAGGCTTTTGCCGTAGGCAACAACCACGCACTGCTTCAGCTGATTTGATCAACTAACTAAAAGAAGATAGGTGTCGACGAAACAATGTGCAAAAAAGATAGAACGGCAGCTCACTCGCAAAATGGTCACCTGGCCTCCTCCAAAAAACCTCTGAAGGAACCCAATGAGTCTAAACAGAACATCAACACCAAAGTAAGCAACAGAAACCCAGCTTGAAATATTATTGCAGCAACGTTACAGGGCGCCTGGCCCGGGTAATCACTGTCGCGACGATGAGAGAGATTGGTTAGTCGATTAGTGAGATAGTGACTGAACTCAGAGTCTCACCTTGTACAAATGTCTGTCAGAGTCATCCTATTCAACCGAGTGAACATTGAATTCCTCTGTGACTAGTGGACCTTAATGCGTCCAGGAAAAACACTAGCGACTTGCAACTAGGATTGCGCACGAAGATCCCCCAAACTCCGAATAATTAAGATCTTGAAAGATTGCAGACTACACTGGTGGATTGTGGAAGCCAATGAGATGAAAGAGTTTTTTGCTGCAGCCAAAGCATCACCCTGTGTCGGCTGATTTGAGCGACTGAGAACTGTGTTATGAAAAAATGATTTGCAAAATAGATAGAACGGTAGGTCATTCGCAGAATCATTATCTTGAACGATGGGCCAAACACTTCAGGAACAGTCCAGCTGGCCTTCTTCAGCCTTTTTCAGAAAAACAAACGATTCTGAATGAAACATTGAGACAAGCTCTAAATCAATTACTGAAATTCGCTCCCCCAAAGTAACATGGAACCCGGCCTAAATAGTCATCTGCACTATGGGAAGCAGGTGATGAATCCCTGGTGACAACTCGACTACAAAATATTTGGAAACGCCGGCTGAATATATCATCTAGACCTTGATGTCACCCTTTGAAAAAGTTATCAGAAAGTCAAGATAATATCACCGTGGTCCCAACCTGGTAGCCACAATATCAAGGGGCTCCATTGGATTATGTTGCGCAACTTGACTGGTTGTCCGAAGGGACAAATTCGTGAGAATCAAGCGAAGGTTTACCCTAACCAAAAGCGCATCGGCCATATCCCCAACTTAGGACATATTTTTGGAGTGTCATTCTCACAAATATCTAAGGCTGATCGTTTTTCCTTAAGTGAAAAGTGCTTTTGACTCTGTAGGCCATCAAAAATTGTGGCAGTACCCGGTGATCAAAAGTGTTCTAGATATTCATCCATCTTGAGGGCACTGTATGCCAACTCCTCTGGACACGTACGCATATACAGTAGGCCGTCGCCTGAGTTCACGAAGTCCAATCGTCTTCAGCTTTGTTATTGACATGTTGGTTGGAAATTTTTTGCCTGCGTCCGGGAGCTCGGTAATTGAAATGCCTTCGGGCGTTAGTTCATTGCCGTTGATGGCACTGCTTTACCGAATTCAAATTCTTTAAAAAATGTAAGCCATTATAAGTAACCTAAATATTTTCCGCAAGGTCTGGTATCACATCTGCAAATTGCTAAGCGCTGTTGACTACACTGTGGAATTAAACCCAAACTTCATGATTGCAAACACTCGGTGGTGGATGAATATAGTTACCTGGGCAGCCCAGTGCTGACTGGAATCAATCAAGAGGCAGACAGTCTATGACCTAGCACGGAATATGAACGTACCACTCAGAGGACTCGGTCGTCTACCGTCTGCCTAGATGGGTACACCGGGAACCAGCTCATCAGTGATTAAGGACACTGGTAGACATGTCTCAGTCACGCAGTCAGTGGCGCTCATGCTCCAAATCTGTTGCATCCAATGCTTGGCTGCTCAAGTCCCCGTGTCTCCAAACAACAAGACCGGTTCAACACATTCACTCTCATTACCTCGCTACATCTTCCCTGTACTCTCAGTTTTTTGGTAGCCGAGAATATAGCACTGACACCAACGTGTACTTGATCCATTGCTTATGGGTAACAAACCGAGCTAAAGAGTAGCATTAGAGACTTCTACACACGCCTTTTTTAAGTCGAATTTTTGTAAAATTTGAATTTTCTGTTACCTGAGAGACACCTGTCCGGTATTCCTTTATGTATGTCGAAAAATTGAAAAATTAAAAATTAAAATTGAAATTGAAATTGAAAAGTAAATGGAAGACTTCTTGTACTAAGGAAGGCTGTATTCAAGTTACACCGGGCGAATTTTAAGCAGCATATCCAACTGCAACAAGCTGAGGACCTTTTCTAGAAAACCGCAGTTGAATAGAGTCTGAAAGAAAGACCTCACTAACTGAGTAAAACTGGCCTTACGTAGACAGATGCCTGCTCACAAAAGATGGAGGAATAGCTTTTTCCCACCGATTATTTTAGGTTAAGTTGATAATCCACGTGCTCGACGGATCAGACGTAGTTCATTTGAACTGACTAAGAAGCAACTGGGTAACTGGGTACTTCCATTTAGTAAGTATCAAAGTGTTGCTATTCGTAAGCTGCCAAAAATAACGAACAATCCCAGGTGACCAAGATTTAAATTCTACGAGAGCAAGGATTTTTAATTCACAAATCTGGATGACTATAAGAATAAGAGATAAGCATCCGAACGAGTATTCGCCGATGACTGTCACAGTTAAAGAATAGAGGAATCCACACAAAGATTGATCGAATAGCAACCACTAACTTTGATGAAACAGATGTGGTTTCCTTTACGCTATTCTCCTACCTGGCCCTCCAACTCATCTGATGATTACTCAGGATGATAGGCTTTCCAGCTGTGTTATTCCCACATTGTACACCTCAAATGAAAGTCCAATCAGTGAAATCGCGATAGGAGATCTACTTAAATGTACCTCAGTATGACCCTATCAACAATGAGTCCAGTTTTGTCCGTTTCCACTAAATCTGAACGTTTTGGCTCACGTCATCTAAACCAGCACTGTACATGGAATAGACTTTAATGCAAGAACTTCATCAGTGTGTTCTCTCTGTACGCATCCGATCATGCAACATGCTGCACGGTTAACAATATTCTGATACCTTAAATATCTGCTTATCGAAACCTGGCACAACATTGGTGCTTCAGAAACTTCCCGTGATCACTGATGCCCCATCCGACCATGTGAAGTTTTCGTACATAACGAAATCACATCCTTGATATCTGTGTTCATCATTCAAGTCAAATTACGCGTACGGAAATATGGATACCCTAAAAGACCATCTGACAGTCAGGTGCCCTCAAATCTCACAAAGATCTACCTAAGAAAACAGGCTAAAAATTTAATGTTTTCCAAATTCGACCACTGGAATTATACAAGAGGCTACAAATGTTGGATGACATCCTGTTGGCATGAGAAGAAAAGTGGCGATACAAACTGTTGCGGTAATTTAAACTACTGAAACTACCACAGTCGAAGGCGAATTTCAGCTATTATCAAGGTGTCCAGTGAAGCATGAGAAACAAAATTCCCTGCATTGTGTTCACTTCGGTCGCACTTAGCAACAGACAATTCCAATGCCCATAACGTCACCACAAGTCAGAATTAAGATTGTGTTGACCAAGATTTCACTCCGATAAGAATATGCCCAGGGAATCTAAAGATGAAATTAGGATATCTTGTAGTTCAAGGTCTGTCCAGTTCAAACACTGAGAAAACAACTTCCTACAAGGAACACAGGTTCCTAGTAGAAGATTTCTAACTAGTGGAATGGTTCACAAGTTCATTTGGCTTATCAGAGGCTCCAATGCTATTCATACACAATGAGGTTACACCCCAATCCGCACTGGTGGCAGCAACCTTCGCATGAACAAGTTTGCCATTTTAATTCTATTTTGGATAATGAGTAAGCAAACCTACCACATAGGGCGTCAATGACAGGCAACTTTGTAGGATCGGATTCTCCGTCAAGCATCTCAAGTTTGGAAGTTTCAGACTCGCATCTATGATCGCTCCAAATGCAAAAAAATGAGTCGGCTTTGTTTGTTTGATTAAATCGCCTCGTATCACTTTTCACAAGACAAAAGTGTAAAACATGACATTACGGAGAGCGGCAGCTCTTTATCTGAAGCTCATGCGAGAAAACGAATACTGGTCATCCGAGTGTTAATCTATGTTGTCGTTTAATCCTAAGACAATGCAAACTTCAGCAAATACAGTCAGTGTCGAAACTTACCTATTGTTTTGGGGAGCGTTTATCCTGTGTTTTCAGTGACAAGCATCGATGGACCTGGGTAACGCCGATGGTTGATTCACTTTCAAACGACCGCCACATGTGCATCTTGTGCTTGACTCTCGGTCAGAATATGATATACACCTACCGGATTGTCAATAAAGGGGTAAAGGATATCTTACCTTAACGTCCGGGAGAAAGCGCTATATGCCATATACAAATTGACCCCACCTTGTAAACCATTCTTTAAGATGACCTCTCAAGTCGAAAGAAAGTCAAGATCAGTGAAGTTCAGTATTCCAAATTTTCTTAACCATAAACATGTACTGCTAATACTTGCCTTCTTTCTCGAAGCCTTTTACATCTTTTCTGACATAGTCTTTAGGCAACAAACAAAACATCTGCTGCATTATACACGAAAAAAATAACGAATATAATGCGTAGTGAGAGCAGACGGCATAAAATATTATTATACTTACACGTGTAGAAGAAAACGGTCGTCGGACACCAATAAAAGTTTTTCCCGGAAAAAATCAATTTTGTCCTCTTGGTAACTTGTCCTTTTCCAACTGGATAAGCTTTCCAGTTGGCAAGGCAAACGCTCTGACATGCCGTCAGTCGGCCTTTTATGTAGTGAAGCGAAAATACCAAAACATTCTTTGACAGGACAGCTGTCATCCCGTATTTTCCGTAAAAAACAAATCCCCGAACTTTTGCCAGCCAAGCCAAACAGATTTGATGTGCCGTGAGTGAGTGTATTGAAGCTAAATCAGACTGTCGTTATTTTTTGGCTGTCAAACTATCGCGCAGCGCCTGAGTCTGCTAAAACTTATTTACCGAAAGCCCGGTTGGAAAATGCAAGGGTCTGTCTCTGAATGGTTCAATCCCGAATGATTGTTTGATTATTCAGGTCACAGAAAATCTACTCCTGACGAATACAATACCGATTGTGTTTGTTACCGTCAAATAGCTAGCCATGTTTCACCAACTTCACAACGGTTCACCTAAGACTGTTTGATCTAGCTAGCACTCGAGTCTTTTCTGTCAGACTCTGCTCACTGCGCTCATACAGGGTTCCTCTGACCAGTGTGCCTCATACAACGCGCAAATGTTTTTAAATCCGTTTGTATTCAAATTAATTTCCATACCACTTATGCTTGAAAGTCTGTGCTTCCTTGCTTCCCATCATAAGTCACATTATCATAAATACTTTACACCTTAGGACGTTTCAGTGAATATAGTTGGTAGTTGCAGGTACTCGTCTCCATTTTTGCACCTCATCAGCGGTGTCTTCTGCCTGACAACTGGTTCTCATTTTGAGGCTCTGCGAAATACGAAAGTAAATGATACTTTCATAGAAATGCAAGTAAGCAAAACTTCCCACTGTAATCTACTGGATGTTGTAGGCAAAATAAACCGAGTGCCTATTGAATGAGCACTTTATCTATGCAATAGTTTCTAAATTCGCTAAAATGCACTACCCAGAAGCCCTATACATTCGTGATCTCCAAACGTCAGCTCGTACCGCCAAGCCGTAACAGTTCGCCTGCGCTGGAGCAACATGAGAATCAGATTTTGTCTAAACTTAGAAAAAAGCGATGGCTTTGAAAACCACACCTTTCGGTTATTAAATACCTAGCTACCTGTTGTCCTTAATAAGCTAACAAATTGCAAACTACGTCATTAATAATTCCTGCCACAATCATTTGTGTTCACGCATGGTGACCAAGGTCTTAGGTTTAAAAAACTTTGCGCATTTAGCAATCAAGTTTTCAACTGGAAAATCTACAGCAAAAAAACCCCCGGAGTGATCCTTAGAAGGATTAGTGTGAGGAGAAAGTGAAGTAAATGACTTGGTAAAATAGTGAGTCCACAAGTTAGCATAAGTTGAATACTGCATTCATGCCTCTTTCCATCAGTTCACGAACATGCACAGTTCACTTAATTATTTAGGAGGGAAATTACTCAAAATTAGCGATATGTTCCAATTCGCTATGATGATGGTCAATACTGAGCATGTTTTGCTGAAGGAAAGCACGATTTAGTGGAGGTTTACTGGGCATAAATGGCAGGCCTGTCAGGAAGCTAACAGCAAGTTGAAGGCTACTGAAGTGTACGGTGGACACGAAACGTAGCGAACTGCTCACGCATTTGTTGCCTCGCGGATGCATGTTGTCTGACCTTCCATAAAAAGCAGATTCGGTTATGACTGGTCTATCACTCAACAGTACTGAGTACTGGTATGGCGTAGGTTTAATTACTTTTAGCGTCAAGAAGCAAATTGTTCCATATAAATGTATCAAGTAGGATAATTCGACAAGACCCAAATGTTTGCTTAATTCCTCTATCCAGCCTTTTCTGATAACATCGCAATCTCAATGAATACTCTACTTCTAATCCTTGAGTCACATGTAAGCACTTTTCCATGGATCCTGCCCAGTTGATGAAAAATTCTCAATGCAAAACATCTGATAAGTGATAAGTGTATCATTTTCGGGAGAATTATGATGTGCCTAAGATATATGATATAAATCCACCGCTTTCTAAGACTTATCTTCAACTGCTTTGAAGTCTCTGTTAAGGTAACTCAAAAGTGCCGCCACGAAAGAATAAAAATAGCAATGGGTAATTGCTCACTGTTTAAGAAAACAAATTTCCACTTACTAACAGAAATTGGTTAGTCACCGTCGTGAATTAACTTCACCAAACATTACACAGCTAAGACAAATTTCAGCCATATCACTACCAGTTTTGCAGTTACTTTGTGTTGGGTCAGCGCAGAACAAGCGCAAACCTTCACACTGTTAATTGCATAAACAGGACTGGGAACACTGTTGTACATCACCTCACTTATTATGTCCAATAAACGAAAAAAACATGCACACAAATAACTCGAGTCTCTGTTCTGTCTGTTCACTGTCTACACGCCTGATAACAAATTTATTGCACATAACAGTATCTTTTCACATCGTCAGGTGCCTCATTTATGATCATTTATTATCCTGTGGAAAAAGAACTGAAAAGCCGTTTGCAATATGCAATATTTGCTTGTCATGGGAAAAGACGCAACTTTGCTAATAAAACGCGCACACCTGCCTCATAGGAATAGCAGAAGTTTTCGACTTACTCAGTTTGGCGAAAAATTCTCTATTGAAGTATATAGTCCTATTTATGAAGAACAGTTATAGCTACATGGATTTAAATGCAGAAAAAGCATACCAGCCTCTGATCGGTTAAATCCGATTTCCCAAACTATCCATTTTCTATGGAAAGTTGAGTATTCTCGCAGCTATTAAATAAACTCTTCCAATTAAAATTCAGTTCTTGGATTCCGGGATGAAAAAACCAGCTTCCGAAATCCGGCTATTCCGAATAGTACGCCAGGGCGGGGAAAACGACCAGGCTCTCGCTTCTTGTCCATTTTACAAATTAAGCAAAATGTCGTTTGCGGGATCCAGGTTGACAAAATTCTCACCCCGGGTGATCTAAGCAATGGAGTTATGGAGGCCTTCAAGTTCTCACCTCATTATCCCATCAATAATGAAATAAAAATAAACATGGAGAGGGTGAACAAGCTTGTCGGAAACTGTTTCCTTGAGGAGAGATTTTTTAGAGCTTTCCATACACTATCACGCCCTCATAAGTATGCGCATGCAAGCACCACATGCTATTCACGAACTTCTGGGCATCTTGTTTTGTGCAAACATGTTGGAAAGGACCAATGGTCGACAACGCACTCTTAAAGCAAATGAGCGCCACAACTTTAAGGTTCCTAGATGCACGCCGTTGCTTTGTCATTTGACGGAACGTGAAGATATGGTCCATACAACTTCTTCCCGGCCGGAATCCTGCTTTGTATTCTCGGGTACTGTCTTCAAGCACCCTCGTGTGACGACCTGTAACAAGCGACGCAGAATCCGGTTACAACGGGCGGTCAAGCTAACTCTTCTGTGATCATCATAGTCACTGCCAGGACCCTTTTTGAAAATACACAATAATCTTTTTCAACCCTATTTTTGGGACGGTGTCTTTTTCTCAGTTAAAAGTAGGTATTTTAGACAGAAGCCGAGTGCGGATTTCACCTTCAACTTTGAACAGAGCGGGTTGGTGTTCATCAGGACCACCTTCTTAATGATGTCTGAGGGAAAAACCATTTTTTGCTGTTAGAGGTTCCAAGTGCACTCTCCAGGGATGCGTTGCGGGTCGGGAACTTTGCTGATCAGCCGCAGATGGCCAGTTGGATTGCTTTGGAAAGTGTTCAACCCAACGACTCAGGCGTTTTTTAGAGATAAGCAAATTGTTTTCTCCACCTGAGGCTTCTTTGAACCCCTTTGCACGGATCAGCTTGCACGCTTCACGCACATTCCGAGAATTTCACACCTGCTTTTTCTCAGTTTTCTGGACCCACCGAGATGTTGCGAGATGCTTTTTCCACATGACTTCTGAGAGTTTGTCTGGTTATACTGTACTCTCGACCAGGAGAAACACATGTCCCAGCTTCGAGCAAATTTAGAGTACTACTTTTGATCCAGTAGTTAGATCAGCTCGGTTGCTTCGTTCCACAAGTGGAGCACCCAGCTTGTTGCAGGGTTGGGACAACATCACCCAGTGAGAATCAGCATCAAGAGACGTAACGTCTGACAGGGGCTAAATTAGGTGGTTTTGATAAGCCCCCTTCACAAGAGGGACCAAGAGTGAGAGAGAACCAAGTGAAGTGCGCGCATCTTGCACGCCCTTAAAAAGTGCAACGACAGGCAGCACGGAACAAGTGTGCGGCCCAAATTCAAACAGGTGTTCCAGAATGAACGACGACCAGAAGTGGACCCACGCCACCTATAGCTAATGGCTACGTGTTCTTTTTGTTTTTGGATGTTTGATCGCATGCGGGAAGCACCATGTAGCCATTCGGTTTTGGTTGTTTTAGAATCTGGTACCGCAAAGAAACAGTCTCTGATCGGTGGATGCTGCGGACACAGGCGTTCATCGTTATTCGTGTACCTCTATTCCAGTCCAAGACGACGACCCAATTGAACCTCAGCAGCAATAAACCTACCTACTTTCGCATTTATATCTCCAGCAATCACAACAATGTCAGAGCTCTGAGATGGTTGCAGTAAGACGCTCAAAACGTCGTGAAAACGGTCCCCGTTTGTATCAGAGCTTCAGTCTGCTAAGGCATAAGCAGACACGAAGAGCGAACAACGATTATCGGCGCGTTTACGACATACTCTCACAGACGTTGTTAAATAGCCGCATATAGACGAGTATTAGCGGGCAGTAATTCAACCAGAGAGCTTCCAGCCAGGTGACTCAGCATCGTCAACCTCCTCGCAGGACGGTCAGGTCTTTTCGTGACGGCATATCGTTCTCGGTAACTAGCTGGCTGTTTATGCTTTTCTGATGCTCCTATATCTGAAAATGTTGGCTAATCCTATGGCTAACTATAAGGTTGGGCCAATTGCAACGGGCATATTGACAGGGCACACCAACCATTAGCTACGACTCGTCTAAAATGTATGCTTAAATTTGATGATTGCGAAACAACTACTGGCTATGAGCATAAAAGCGGTGGAAATCAACCTTGTCCGTGCTGAATTTCGTCACCATACTGTGTTAATTAGAAGAACAAACGTCACGTTTTTTATAACTAAAGAATGCAAACAACGCCATCCCGAAACATAAATAATGTTGTTAATCTCTACGCGCCACCTTGTTCTCTAATGTAAGAAGTCAAAAGTCAGTTTTGATATGTCTCTGATATATGTTTTGTTCATCATCGTACATAAAGGTACAAATCGTGAGTTATTGAACGCTTCACTGACTACTGGAGGGAAAACCAGCACGATAGTGGGAGTCTTCATCGTGTTCATGTGCAACTTGAACGGCTCGTAAGATGTACTGTGACTTTTGCAAAAACGTTGAAGTTGTTCGGAAATCTTCACTTACAGGTAAATAATTATTATCAGCAAAAACGAAACTGTAGAGTATAAACCCGTGCGGTACATGCTATTTTCAATTTGGTAAAACTGACGTCGCTTAGGCGGATTCTGTCTGAATTCAAGATGCCGATTACTTTTTTATCCAACCAAGCGGATTGTTTTCACTATTCCTAACCTCTTTCCAGAAAATTTCTTTTCAGTATATCAAGTTGTTTCATTCTTGTAAACTCCACATAAAACGCTTTTGTTAAGCCAGTTAGAAAGCTGTTGGCGTTAAACGCTCAGTTTTACACTTCAGTAATGTCATCCATGCTAAAGAAGTCGTGCAAATTAAAACCTCCCATATTTGTGTGAAAAGGAGTAACGTTTTAACGAACAAGATGGCGGCTAGACACCAAAACATTGGGATTTTAGCGAATTAAGGATAAGGAAATTTCCAAATTACCTGCCCAATCTTGAACGTGACGGACATGGTGTATAATAATCCTTTAGGATAAATTTGGCAATGTCGTATAAATGAAACATGTGCCAGATAGGTGCCATCACTCACAACCTTACATAATGTGCGAATCCGCTCCAAACGTCTATTAAACCTTCCCCATAATTGCAGCGTGAATAGTATGCAACTGATTGATACCGGTAACGGTGGAGTAGAATGACAATGAAAAAGACTGAAATCCAGTTACTGGCAGTCGCATATGAATCAAGCCAGCCAAGCCCATTAAACTCCGACCGATAACGTCTAGGGCAAGACACACTGAGAGACGCACTGGTAAGTCGGACATTGTGCAATCAACCTTGATTCGATAACCTTTTCGGAAAATTTTCATCGATAACTTTTGGTGTCGATTTCTACAACTCTCAGTGGTTTTGCATTCCAAGAGCTTGAATACGAATACCCTACTTGGGAAATAGCTGATTTTCATCTTTTTACGCCGGAGCTGGTGATATTCCGCGCTGCATTTGCTTAACCCGTCTCACCGGTTTACAGCAGTAGCAAATGTAGAATAACGCGTAATTAAACCAAATCTTGTCCAGGTGTAAAAATTCTCTCGGTATAACCGGCAACTTGGGAATTTTCCCTCACACATTCCACCTCATTATGCTAATTCGTGCAATGTTTCAAACAATGCGGTCCTTAACAGCAACTACCAACCAACAGCATTTTGCGCAGTCTTTTCAAGACGTTTTGTTAGTGTTCAACTATTTTTATTCTGTTTTTATTATTTATTATTTTCATTTTTCATTTTTCTGCTATTTTCATTTTCTTCTGGTGCTTAATTTGCTAGTCCCACTTCATTTCCCGCTTCAGCTGGGGTACCCTTCCGGCCTCTGCGGGACGCCTATCTCACAGCCATTATAAACGAAAGTTTATGCAGTTTTTTCGTCTGTGTGAGTAATAAATGACACAGCACTGAAATTTCTTTAGAGTTTTACTCAGGTACTAAGCAGTATCGCGTTTTGCATTTTGGGATCGCGTACTACTTTAAATCCCCATAGTTTCTACATTGACCGGTTTGTCTTAGTATTATGTCACATCGTCCCGGAAAAAATCGCTTCCTTGCCAAAATTTCTCAGTATACTGAAGACCGTACGAACAAATGAACAACAAAAAAAGCGGAAATGTGCGCGGCAACTGGCCCGCTTCAGCAATTTCTACTCCTTATTCTGCAATATTTATTTCTTAAATAATTGTGCAAAAATACTAGTCAGGTACATCGGATCAGATTAATTAGGCTGAGAGTGGTTTCTTGCAGAAACAACAGAGGAGCCTGTTGGTCTGTTCAAAAGTTTAACCACTCACTGGTTTACTAAGCTAGGTGTCTGCGAATACACCGACGTTACCACTTTGGTATTTGCTCAGTTATTTTATCGTCTGAGAAGGGAGCCACGTCCTCTTCAGAAACCTCTTGTAACGACCATATCAAACATGCAGGTTAAAATATAACCAACAATACCAATCCGAATCCAAAAAGGACTATAAAATCCGGAACCTGTACATCAACCACGATATAGTCATACTTTTTGCGTCGTCTTTTGCTGAAAACCAACAATTTAATACTACCTTCAGTGTTTCTAACCTGCTTATTGTTTCCCTGTTAAGCCAGATTATCCTTCGCTTATCCTCTCTCTTTTCTTTCCCTTACGTCACAACTAAAGTCCTGTTGGATCCTCCAGATTCTTTTATTGATAAAAATTAGGAATTAAATTTTTCAAAAATGTTAAAAACCGAAAACGAAGCATTTAGTTGCCTGAGGTTCGTTGGACGTTCTGCTAAGAATATCGTCACCACAGCACTAAATCACAATAGACCAAAAGCTTCTCCCTATTTGGTCTAACAAGATCCATCTGCGCGATACGACTTGTTAGAGGTAAACGCACACCTGGCACGCATTTTACTCATGAATTACAGGAGTAGAGGATGCACATGATCAGACAGCGCTACAAGGGGCGAGCTAGAAGCCAAAAACACACATCTGTGTCAACAGATTTGGTATGGATATATTCTTCACATGGATTTTTCAATAGATGATCCCGATGATACAGTTACGATATTTACTGGTATATAAACAGTTCCAGAAGTTGTCAGCAATATAAAGGGGTTTGGCAAAATTATAATTATACTCTCGAGAAAGAAAAAAATCCCCACATAAGAACATCTGATACATAATGATAACTGTTGTCCTTAATGTGCAGTCACTCTGACCGTGGCTAGTAATTCCAGTTTGACCACATTTGCTGTTGCTAAAATAAACGAATTTTTTTAGCACCAGCCATGGATAAAAGGCAAATCAAGCAATAGAAGTGAGTAAGTACAATTCGCGCGTACTATTTTTTGAATATCTTACTATAACTTAATATCTTATTTTGGTCAACAAGCAACACGCTAGATGATATTCTTTCTCAAGACTAGCAGCATCCAGGGTAAGAATATTCTACCAGTCATGATTAATATGGTTAGTCCAAGACAGCACCAGGTCATCCCCGAAAGTAACTATTTACCCATGCGCAAAACAAATTAAATAAACCTTGAAACTAAAGTCCTGGCACATCCACATCGCTTACAATTATGTTTATTTAGCCTCTAGAAGCGGCTTCCCCGGCAAATAATAGCACAATCCATGCCCATTTATCGAAGGCAGTCTCCAGGCTGAAAGTTTAGAGACAAACACAAAAGGGTAAATTGATTTTCCAGTTTTGCTTGCGTACTGGACAGGTTGCAAAAACTTTTAACACGAGAAACCGTAAAATTAGTAATCCTTTTGGGAGGAAATGCTCGATTCGTGATATCTACTCACGCAGTCAGATGCATAAATGGTTGATATCCGAATTATATTTCCCGGTTAGTGGTAGCCATACCACTGGAAGCCAGTGGATGAGCCATAGGTGTTGCTGCATGCCATCCCTTCTAGCCAATGTAGATCCGAGGGAAAAGGATCAGATGGTCAACGTGCACAAGCTTGTTTCAAGTCCAAACGTGACGGCTTGACAAGTGACACCGGTAATAGTTACTTGTTTACCATCAAGACACTGGCATCACCTAACACTCCAAATTAGTTTCAGTGTAATACAGCATGTCTCCCAGTACACCACTACGCAAGTTTTACCAGGAGCCCCTCATTAATATACCGGCAAGTTGGTAGCGGATACCCTGGCTGAATTCCTTTAATCTTACGAACATTGATGTTGTCAGCCTTAGTATGACAATTCCAAGCAAGACTGCGTAGATAAATGGACAGATATCAGTCCCTGCTGTTTCCCGGTTAGGACCTGGGAGTAGGCTGGTGACTCAGAAGGCCGATTCTACTAAAGCACTTGCAACAATATTCCCCAGAAAACGTGCTACTCAACGTGGTTCTTTAACACCCTATGCGTTGAAAGCGAAAGGCAAGCAGGTTATTTCCTTGCATCTTGCATAATCTAACCGTCGTCGAGCAAATGCAAGAGGCCTGTTGCAAACACAGTTAACTGGTTTGGAAATTCCCATTCTGGGTGAAAGTTCCCGATTTTTAATGTGATAATGCCCTCTTCTGAATGGGTGAGCAGGAAACCACGGATGCAACGTGACCAGTTCTTACTGTCTGTTTAAACGAAGCGTTTGCGCCCACAAGCTAACTGTCTTCCTACAACCTTCACCTAGTTAGTCTGATAAAATGGTTTGCTAAATCTTTTGAGAAGTAAAAGGACGTGGCAATATTCCTCGTTTATGTGCATGGGCCTCATTAATATGGACAGTATTGGTGGCTGGGTAAAATAATTGCTGGTAAGTCAACAAAAAAATGTAAAACTAGTGTTTATATGAACATTCTTACCTCCATGGTGGACGGAAACGCAGTGGTCAGGTCCGGCACGACTCTATAGTGTGTTAGTCCGGAGTATCAAAAAGCTGAAGGCGCTGAGTTGAAATAAATAAGACGCCTAGCCATACAAGACTCCGTAAAGGAAAGTCATGATTGGACTCCTCCCCACTTTGTTCCTATGTAGAATTTCTGACAGATTACGTTGTTTATCTTGTGTACGTTTTGCAAACTTACAATGTGCCAACATATGCCTCCGAAACGATGCAGCTTAGTTGATATACTCTGTCAATGTTACAGAGAAATCCGTTGTACTTCATGATTCCTGTTACCTTGGTTCCCTTATTTCTGGTCCTGGAAGTTGCCAAAGAAACAAAACGTTACTTTCAGGTCGCCATGATGAGCTGCAATAACCACCGACGCTTTTGTCTGGTTGTAGTTTTTGTGATGAACCAGACATTCATTAGATGGATAATTCGTGACACCAATTAGCAAGTTCTGGATCTCCATCTATTGTGTAAGTATCCGGTATAGCCCCCTTTGGCAGAGGATGATTTCATTTATTTCGTTGTGTATTTCACATACAAAGAAAAACAATCAGCTAAATGGAAAACGATGTTACGACTTGCACATTGCTGAAGATGCACCTGATTATCACCGAAATGACCATGTCATCAAGGCATTTCTACCAGTAGGTATCACTCAGAGAAAAGCTCTCAATTTGTAGTTTTTTTATGGTACATAGGTTAATACAACTTTTACAGCTGCAAACAAAAGCATTTGTCTGATGTCTAACAGAATTTTGCTTTAACCCAGTACAAAATACTATTCCCTAGACCAGAGTGAAGTCATAAAAATCGTTTGTTTTACTATTTATGAAGTTGAGAAATGACGCCCCCGTACATCAGCTGCCGATAGGATTTCGTGATTTTCACATGGATGTTTGGAATAGTCTCAAGTTCGAAACTCCGTTTAACACTTATTATTACGCAGAAAGCATATTCTAAGGCAATTGTTAGTGGGGGGACTTTGGTAACGAAAATTCTAAGCGAACACTGACATTAGTTCTTATTGAACATCACGCTACATAACGACATACGGACATAACTGGTTGGTCAGCGTTAGAAAGAGAGTGGAACACACGAATCGTCGAAACATTGAGGACAGACTCACTTTAATCAATGATCTCTGATAAGATCGTGTGAATAAAAGGTATTTGGATTTGAAATTGTTGACGGAAATGGATGACTATTCAAACTCAAAATGACCGTGTTGTTTGCTAATACTGATGAACAAAGTCATCACGACAACGTAGACTGGACTACATCGCGCAGCCAATATGAGCACGGCTCTTCACTCAAATTCATACCTGCCCAGGAAAAATGACTTGCTTGTTAACATTTGGTTTTTGATGGGCTATTCCTAAAATCAACAGACTACATAAATTTTAGGCTGGAGCACTTTCGCTCTTCTAATTCGTCCTAACTGTCCTGTTTCTGATAGAGCATTACCCGGTTAACTATGGATGACCACGATGGACAATAAACAGTAATCAGTTTCACAGTAGTTTTCATCTATTTCGTTTAGCGTGTGTTGGATGGATCACACTTGGGAAATGTCAGCTAAAAACGTCCAAACAACACAACTTAACAGTGAGGTCAAGGTGGATTCCACCTGAAAGTTATTACGATAGGAGTACAGAATTTCAGTGCAATAAAAAAGACGGGTTTGAGGAAAACGCCACTTGGGATTGCGAGCGGTTATATTAGTATTAGATAGTACTGGGCCGGAAAAAAAGCCAAAAATAAAGCCAGAAGTGCTGTCGAATAAAGGCTACGTCAAACTATGCAGTAGAATAACACCATCCTTCTCTACTCCTGACAGGTTAGATTGCTTGGTGTAGAAGTGCAAATGTCCTCATACGCTGAGTTAATTTTACTCGCCTTGGTGGCATTTTTATTAGCTGTTAGTTATAAAAGAAGACCAATGCGCAGATTACCATCTATTCACTTTCGGGCATAATGGCACGCAAAACTGTTACTCCTTTGTGAGGATTGCTTGATACGATTACCTCAGCAACTTTATTGAGGTAGCAAATTTCAACAGAACTTCTGCCGTCTGTCTGATATGACGTGGCACTCTGATGAGACGCCAGTAAGACATACATGCTTCTAGGTGGTCTACTTCTCTGCAGGAGACCATGAGCGCCTCCAGGTGAACGATGCCGCCAATCTGAATATGCACATTCCTATGGTGTTCACTATCACCACACGTGATTATTCCATTTTCATGGCCAAAAGTCGTTGTTCTCTCTTTTGGTTCCTTTGCCTTTTATTCAGTTTCCCATATCCGATAGTTAAATTTATGCCACATGTGTACGCTGAAAACAAGTATCAACACCGATCGCAAGAGACAAAAGCGCAAGCAAACACCACCCAGAATGCTTTGTATCGTTTCTCAGTCAGCCCGTGAGTGACTCAACTCACGGTCACACACAGATGCTAAGGTTTTACCAGGTACAAATGACTACTTGTGATCAATTTGCCTCAAGAACTTGGTAGGAACTGCTTCGACCAGTGGGCTGTCGAAGAGTTTTCAGCAACCCTGTGAGTAGTTTCCTATATGAAAATCATATGTATAATTTATCTGAACCATGCTGGTCATATTGATGTGCTTGGGAAACTTTTCGAATAAGCGCAAACTAGGCTGCCGCTGACGCGTGATTTGAATAAATTTGCTTCCCTGCTTCTGTGGGGTGAATGTGGCGATAAAGTTTTCCGTGTCGACAAAGCCAATTCTGTTGCACTAAAAATTTCACAGTCAAACAGGAATAAATTCAGTGATTGTGTTTGTTCATTTGTTCCTCTGGGGTCTTCTGAACGTGAACATCATTGCAATTTAAAAGTGCGAAAAAAATGTCACACGAACGGTAGTAGTGTGACTGACTTTGTTGCACAAATCATCCTGTTTTTCTGCGAGGTGAGTATTTTTTGTGTCGCGGAAGTTCTGTTACGCCAGAAAAAGTTGTAATTTGAAAAATATATGGGAGCATTATTGTTGAATTTGTGGTGATCACGTATTTGGTGACGTAATTAATTGGTCCATAAACAATATGAATTTAACGGTAAGATAATCAACTCACCCGGCCAATACAGCACATACTAACAGCCTCTCTGTCTGGAAAGCCGCAGTTGGAGAATCTGTAAAAATGTCGCGAAACTTCAAGCAATTGGACCGTTACATTTTGGTTTCTTTGCCGCAGAAGGGTCAAAATTCTATTCTATATATTGGATATATATATATATATATATATAATATGTATATGCATTCGCCTATGCATATGCATAAAGAATAATTCAGAAGAAAAACTCCGTAGTTGTAGACACTTTTTAATTTACCTTTCGGTGAACTTATGGCACCCTCTTGCAGTTGGGACTGTCCAAGAAATGAACACCGGTATTTACGACAAAATAGTTCTCCTTTCAGGGTACTGCACCTCCATAGGATGGATGTTTGTTGCCTTGCTGCTCATCACTCAGTGTTACATCCACATTCTGGTTGAATAAGTTTAATGTGTTAAAAAGCTTATGTAACGTGATACTTTGACGGGAACGTCTACAGATAGACCACCGGAATAGTTTCGTCGGCCTTAAATTGGTCATTTTTCTTCAAACCTTTGGTGGCAGAAGTTGGTTTGAGTATTTTGGTGATGAAAGCAGCCCATGCAGTCAAAAGCTGGCTGAGTCCAAAAATGCCGTCTGTAAGTGGATAGATTCTGTCACTGCCCCACTATAGGTGTTCACTGAATTACCATCTATACAAAGGTCTTAAGGAAGGCGAGTTGATGGTGGTTCCTTCCGGACCTAGTTATCAATAACATGTTACGCGTAAACTTAATTTGAAGTAGTAGTGCTATTTTTCGTAGTATGCATAAACAACTATTCCCCCGTTTCAGAGATGGACTATAGTCTCCCCAGGTTATGGCGGTGATGAAAATCAGACATACCAACTGCTTTGAAGGGCACATGCCTGGTGATAAAAAGCAAGTCCCGTTTATTGCACCTGAAACACGCTTTTCTAAAGTCAAGTGCTCGACTTACGACATGGAATGATCATCTTTAGGACTGAATAAACCTCAAAACCAACCTCTTCTTTTTAAAGATACATCCGAGTTACTCAAACATCTACATTTGGGCTCATGAAGGCTTATCCATCGCCTTGATTGCTGACCAGGCCAAAAGCCATGCTCATCAGATGACCACAAAGATAGCTTCTACAAAGAACCCGAAACTCTAGTCGGTGGCAGAACACGAAACTGTCCCCATTATCTGTGGATTTTATTGCCCGAACCGGTCTGTCGATAAATGTGGCCGGATGTTTCCCTGAAACACGTTATCGGTACTAAGCTAATGGTGAATACCGGCTCGTATCTTGTGCAACAGATTTAGTTTTCATCACTATGAAATTTTCCCTGAAGGAGCAGAACGGAGCTATCCACCCAATAACACTCCAAACAACCACGTTATCCGTCGCAAGCAAATCGTTTAGGAAGTGACTATTACACTACTGGCGCAAGGGGCTGGTTGTAAATCATACTTCTAGGTTAATTTGAAGACAGACAAATACCCAAATACACCACGTCAGCTCTAACACATGAAATCCGTCGTGAAAATTCTAAAAGATCCAAATTCCAGGTAGATGCGCGAGAATCAACTGGTCTTTAAATTAAATGAAATCAACCCAACGATTACATTGACAGACATGTGGCATAACCTGAAGTCTCACACGCTGAACAGAGTAGCAAAACCGATTTGTCAGCTTTGCTTCATACATACCAAGTGGTTTGCTTATGTATAACTGAACACAACAATCATACTGCTGGAGTTTCTGCCCAACCGAACAGCGAGGAAAGAAAGCACAAGGATGCTTCAAGTAGCCCGACTCATTAAATGAACCGCGCCAAAGATAAATGGCGGGGATAGAAGCTGTTGGACGAAAGCATAAAGACGTTCACAGAAGTATAAAGAAGTTTTGCCTGTAAAATAATGATGAGCCACATATTACTCTAGCTCAGTTTCTTCAGAACGTTTGAGCTGGATGGGGAAGACATCTCCGTCGTAAATAATCTTATTGGCGCGAACACTTTGGCAAACGCCCGGAAAAGCTGTGACAGGCCAAATGGATTGCAGCATGTAGGTCATTCCACAAATGTACATTGCATCATTAGTCAGTTTCTAGCGGCCGTGCGCTGGAGAACACGCTAATATAGACGATTCACACCATCTGATGTGCGTTTTGTAGTCTTACCAATGGTGCTGGTCTATGGAGAATAGTGAAGCGGGGTTCTGCATTCTGAACTGTTCTGACGAGCTCCTAACATGCGCAGTGAACAACCACTCGACTGTTGGCGTTACCAAAGATAACGCCACACGGTTACACTGTAGCTTACCGAATGGTTGCAGCACAAGAGATTTGAGAAGTACTGTACATCTGCACATCCTCGAAAATCTTCAACTCTTGAAATTCATCTCCATAGCCTATGTGAGATTGTTGGCTCCTACCACCAGAGAAATACTCTGGGCAGTTCTTGACAAACGTTGATTTCGTCCAAAAGACGTAAAATTTCTTCTAATCCAATACGTTGGCGAACAGTATCCGTAGTGACTGGACCCAATAGAATGATATCCGAAACTTTTAACATGGACGTTTTGAAGTGGGAAGCCAGAAGACACGATGATGTGGTGACATGAGGCTGTCTCCATCAGTTGAATGATCGACGACCTTAAACCAGAGATTTAAAAAGTGCAAAGTGCTCTTTTAAGCTCTTAGGCTTGAAAAAGCAGACTGCAGCTCACCCTTGGCAAAATGGATAAAGTGAGCACACATGACCTCCCTAAGCTCCCGGAGGTTATCAGAAATCTGGGATGATGACGACGCTGGGAGTGATATTGCGTGATGACCGGTCACTGGCTAACACATGTATCTATCAGAAGTGCGTTCCTGCTCTGTTTGAAACATTCAACAAATAAGCTTGCTGAGGATATAGACAAATTTTTCGTCTGAAACTTTTCGGAATGCAGACAAATGTACCCGGAAACACCATAAAAAATCAGCACTGTACTGACTGACGGGACATCCGCCTCCAAGGTTTTCTTTTAATTCATCCTGCGCCCACTTATATTCCTTATCTTAAGAACGTAACAGTTCTCCCTTTTTATATTTGAGCGGTCTTAGAAGAGAAAATCCTCTAGAAATTTGTCAAAAACACTTACACCTCATGGATTAGACGCTCAGGCTGTTAATGATGAATTTCGTCGTCTCGCGAGTAGCCGAGAGTTTCGACTTAGCCCTGAGTCTTATTTTGATCAATAAGTAAGCCAAAATGAGATCAGTTCTTATAATTCCAGTCATGCCTAGCCGTGATAACCGGTTGGTTGAGTGTGGCTGAGTGTCTTACATAATAAACTGTCCAACAACTGTCCTGAAATCGCTATGAGCTTGCTGATGGCTCATACGATAAAGTGCTTATGAGCACCGAAAATATGCAGGATATGCACCTTGGTTAAACAGGTTCTAGTATGTAATTGTTACGTGCAGCGCATCGTTCAAAACAAACAGGACAAAAGATGTGAGATGAAAAAAGACACAGATACCGTGCAATGAGATTCGATACAGTTGTGTTATAAGAAGATTGCCACTGATTTGTTAAGTTTCACCAAACTAACAACCCCTAACAAATAAAATACTTCCAAGACACTACAGCTGGTAAATGGGCATAACTACTGTTAAATTTTTAGCCGACTGCTGCGCAGTGGAGGTGTTATGCAAAGAAAATGTAGACGACTGGGTGCAAAAAATGACTGAAACCAATTTATGAGTTAAAACTGATGTTGTGTACGACTGGCGTAGGCGCCTAGCAACCCAATATTACGATATTCTCAACTTGTACATACTGATGTTCGGCTTATTATATGGGAGAAGCCTCAACTTTCTGAATGATAAACAGACATTAAGATTTTTACTGCCTTGTTTGAATTTTGTTTCAGTTTAGCCCAAACATTTTCTAAGCAGAATCTCAAACCAAAAATAACTGAGCGCACCTCAAAGATGCTTCTCATAGGCAAGGAAGAACTGTAATATAGGCCAGCAAACAGCTCGCTGCATGTGAGTTCGGTTTTCTCCTTGTTATTATCGGACAGGTACACGTAGGCAGTTTAGTGTGCTGAGTATGCGGTTGTGCTGGAAATAACTTTTATCATTCACCTTTTACATTAAGAGTTTTCACATAAATTCACCGACATGAAACGTGCTCTCAGTGGTTAGATCTAAGGATATGCACTTTCATAACGATTCACAGACAAACGTAATAAGAAATATTTGATTTTGACGCAAATAAATTCACCGCTTTAATGAGAGATGTGGCTCTCTACCCTTCAAGAACCCACACACCTTCTAACAGTTAAAAAATGTCGCCAAACTTGGCCAGCATTAGCTATGCCTGCAACAGAAAGATAAGCACGGTTAGCCGTAGAGCGACCTGCAGATGTTATCGACCTAAGGCTCATTGCTGATCTTTTACCATTTTGGCCCAATTAAGCTCCACTGTGTTTTCAGCGAAGAAGACCGATGGAAATTCTGAAAAGCTCTTCATTGGACTCATCAGGTGGCCCGATCCCGAACAGTCATCATTCTTCTTTTGCGTTTCGACACTAAATTGAAAATATTTGGAGACAAACAACAATTAATCTACAAAGTAAATGGAAATTCGACTGGATCCGTTAATAAAAATATTCACGCCAAAGAAAATACTTTGACGTTTTGAATATTCTTTCGACTGAAGCATGGCTGTGTCTTTATGCATTCTATTAGGTTGAAAAATATCTTAAGCAACAAATTCGGCTGAATTTCAGTCGAGTGTCCCATTCATATAAGAGGACGTGACTGTTCCCTTGCCGCATTGTAGTATTCAAGCGCTTGAGGCCCAAAACAGTGTTATAAATGGATTTATTTTGTTGTACAAACCGTACTCAGAATGGACAGACTCTAGTGGGCAAGGTCCGTGTGTCCTGCTTATGCCTTATGAGTGGCATGGGCCATCAAGCCACCCATTGAATTCACTGTTGGTTCTACGGGTTTCGTCAGCCTCGTATAAATGGACAGTTGTGAAACATCAGTTGAGCGAGCTGACAGGTTTAAAAGTATCATTTGTTCATAATCTTCAGTTGTTTTACTGGGTTACAGTGTCCGGGTTGTTTTACATCCGGTTCAGAGCAAATTGCTGATGCCCGCATCTATCTACAGAGAGGCCCGTTAGCTTAGGTCAGTACTGCAGGAAAATCACACACTGCGTTAACAAGTGTGGTTCATTTGCTGGCAAATTTGTAATCCAATCAAAAGGTTATCTGAAAAATGAATCACTTGTTCAACAAGAAAAAGCTTCTGCTTTAGCTAAATAACTACTCCCGAGTCCATACAATAGTCTGAATAGTATCCCGTAAAAAAGAACTCAAAACCTATGAAAAGTTCCAATCTTGTCCCTGTGCGTCGCTCATATTGGAGTTGCCTGCGCTAACACATGACTTTAGTCATTTCACCATGTAAATTGGCTTGTTACCAAACTTTTTGTGAATGCATAGTGTTAATAGAAATGCTTTATAGACTTTTCAACTAAGTTAGTAATGGATTAAATTCCACTGACGTCATCAGACTCTTCGTGGTGGTCAAGAAGGAGTCTCACAAGGGGGAAGTTGATCAATGTCTGTTTGTCTCGTCTGCTCACGCCCTGACTGACTGTAGCTCTAACACCACCAAAGACAAGTTTTAGGACACCCTGAATGTCTTGTTGCGGTGAGCTAAAATCTCAGACATCATTGTGACTGTCGGAGATTTAAGGGCATCAATGGGCAAGCTTAGCACATCTGAGACTCAATTAGTGGTCGACACGGATTGGACTCAGCACGTATGGACAGTGGTAAAAAACTGCTTCAGCTGTGTGCTGACCGCAGGCTGTCCTTATGCAGCAATAACCTCCAAAATTTTCGAAGTCTTCTGGACATAACGTTCTCCAAATAGGTGCCGGCTACGAGCTCAACTTGATCACATTGCAATCGTTTACCGATTGCGCGGATCAATAACTGACTGCCACTCGTTTTGAAACAAATTTGTAGATTCTGACCACGCCCTCGTCCCTTCGTTTTCCAGGCCCACGTAAGATGCAGGCAAATCGCTTATCAACTAAGAGACTAACAGATCCGCATGTTAGAAGAATTCACCAGAATCACCTTCTGGAGTCTCTTCCAACTGCTGCACCATCAGATGTGTATCCATACTAGGACGGAATCGCCGCCACTTTGCACAGTGCTAGGAGTTTGCCTGTGGCAGGGCGCTTCTAGGACCACTCAAGCATTGGATATCAGACTGCACACTGGCACTGCTTAAATCTTGGAGAAATATCCCCTCCGGTCCCGAACATAGCCTGACCCGACGAATTATCGGAAATCACACGAAAGTGAGCGTGCGAGCTGACCGTGAAAACTTTTACACACGGAAAGCTAAGGAAATGCGAGAGGCCCAGAAAGCCGAAAATACCCGAAGATTATTTCAGTTAACCGGTCCCCGGAAATCACCTGTGTCCAGCACCAGGAGCTCGGTTGGGTAGGCCATGTATTGCGTATGCATAACCATCGTTTGCCGAATACAGCACTGTTTTCCGTACCCATTTCGGAGTGGTGAAGCAGAGAGGTGGCCAACCCTTGACCTGGCGGAAGGGTATGAAGGAGATTACGAAACGTTTGGGTGCTGTCGGTGTTACTCGCCTTCCAGGATGGGGACCGCGTGATCCACACTGCGCCTGGTTGGAGACACTGCAAGATATGGCTGCCAACCTATGTCAGTGGCGTTCTTGTTGTCATTTTCTATTTAGATTGCCTGAATAAGTGTCTGGAGGTGTAGGCACCTCGGAATGATTGTATTAGGGTAGAACTAAGTCCCTTCCCCGTCCACCCTTATTCTTTTCTTCACAGTAAGGCTTTCAACTAGATCATGGTTGTACGGCAGCGAAGCATCAGTGTTAAACATTGATGTCATGTTGTAGTTGGTGATGGTGAAGATGATGATGATGCCATCAGTTTGACAGACTGCGTGCATTAGACAGCATGTGACCGCTTCGAAGTCGTGACAATAACTGAATTTCGGGTGTATTTCATTGCCACGGAGGGCTCTAGTGGTAAGACCACATCTGATATTGGTCCTCCATGACGCTCTTGGCGTGCCAAATATGTTTTATTGTACGGTGGAAATAATTATAGGACTGGTTAGGAACTAGCCACATGATTGTTATGAATCAGTGTGGTTTCCTAGTCGAAGCACTCAAAACAGTACATCAAAGGATTCATTTCGGATCATGGGATTTTCGACTATTCAGCCAATCAAATGGCAGCCACAAGCCTGTTGAGTGATTTGCGTGTAAAAGTTCCGATATCCCTGTGACACGCTCACCCAAAAGCTGGATCTTTCGTCTCCAAAATGTTTCCCTATAATTTTTCATGGAAACTCCCATAGCCAGCTCTTGCTACGCAGCAAGCACTGAGAACCATGAATCTCTCTTAATCTTTCGCCTGAGAGTAAGGCTGTGACATATTTTCTCTGAAGTTCATAGGCTGTGACACCAACCATCAAACAGTTTTCAACTCTACTGGTGTTGTTGCTGATCAATGTAAATTCACCCTTATAAGGGTTTCAGGGTGCTTCTATTTTCGGAAGTGATATTGTGAACAAAATGAACATGTCATCTAGACAACTTAAGACGGGCAACATTATTTTGAACCGTTATTTATCGCTGCCAATATAATCTAGTAATGTTTTCATATTGACTTCTCGGAGCGTCTCACATCTCTAGCACTCCTCCTAACCCCTTGGTTTTTGGGGAGCAAAAGTAACTCGTCTGTCTAAACCCACAGTCAGCGGGTGACTAGTTGGCCATCCGTGTCCAAAAGTGGTTGAAGTTGGCTTTAAAACTAGTATTTAGTGCCAATAGAGATCTCTATGGTAACCCTTTTCCAAGCTGCCGGCAAGTACAAAACAGGGTTAGCGGGTTAGCGGGTTAGCAAAACAAGCCGGCATCTGTCAGAGCAGTAGCACACCTGTCTCGAACGCTCAATCGTGACTCGGCTGCTTTGTTTGCATAGCATTTTCAAAACCGAAAACATCCAATAGATTTGTTTTGTGTGAATCTGTATAACTGAACCCAAAGAAAGCCGTTTATCGGGGAGGTTTTATTAATCAAGCTTCATCAACCTTTACTGCGTACGCACAAGATATTAAAGCAACCTATCTATTCGTGAGTATGATCGCGTGTTGCTGTTTTTAATTGCAAATGTCAGTTCACTCATCCCCAAATCTGACACAAGGGTGCATAGATCTAATATATTTTGGGTTCCTTAGTTGAGAGCAACAAGACCTTTTACCATTCCGTGACATTTCTTTTATTCGTGTCAAGAAATTTACCGATGGTTCGATTTCCTATCAATCTTTCTCAATTAGGAACCCCTGAAAAGAACTCACTTTATATCCAGTATTGAGAAGTATCCAAGTTTGTCCCTGCATACTGTTGAGTCACGCAATTCACCCTGATTTCTATCCGTATAATAAATTTGCGACAAGAGAAAATCAGAAGCGGACTAGGTTTTACGAAACTATTGTCACTCACATTAGTAGAATTAAGCGAAAATGCTCACAGTAACATCAGGACGAACTTTGCGTTTTATTTGGCAGTCCCAGCGGTAAGATTAAGGAGGTTGGCAAAGTGCTTCTGTTTACGAGATAGTAAAATATCTCATCACAGGAAAAGCATTCGCCGCCAAGCAAACACAAAGTGAAGGTGAATTATGTTGTACGGAAAGCAGATCTCATGCCTCTTTGAGATAAGGCGTCTTGTCTTGAAGGTCAGTTTACTTGAACAAAAAGTACCAGATGAATACAATAAACCTTTATTTTTCCAACTGACACATGAGCAGTCTCTGTGTAACACATTCGGTTGAAACAAATCAGCTGGGTTCCATTTCAGTATCCGGCTAACGTAAACTTAATTTGCAAGTAAGTGTAGAACTCTACTTACGAACAAATTGATGCCCAAGTTGGAAATAAACGTGGTGGAAAGTCTGGGACTACGCCCACTTTCTATGGTTACCACGGAAACCACACACTCTTATCAAGAAGACAGAGTCACTCGTATTCCTCTCTTACTTGATACACTAATACCACCACATATTTCATTTGTGTTCACTAATGAAGACCTCCGGGTTGTCTGAGATTGATAGGGAATCGCTCACCCTAATCTAATTTTGCGAGCTTCTACTGCCAGCCAACTCCCATCGGAGAACAACATGTTGCCTAGTCCAGGCACAAAGCCGTCTGACTTTGTGATTTACCACTGTATACGGCCAAGTAAAATCTTTCTTTGCTGCGGGACAATGAGAACGAAGGATGAAAAAATGGCACTGACCACCTTCGGATGTTTTTATCCGAAGAAATTTTGACTCTTTCAGTTTTGGCTAATGCCCTTCATGTTTTCTGTGCGAATCAGCGGAATGAACGTTGCGTGCGTAAGAGTAATTTTCATTTAAGTTTGAGCTGACCTAATATTTACCTGGGCGGTCGAACGGTTTGTTTTTTGTGATTTTCAGTTGCAAGTCTGACTAGGATTTTAATACCACCGTCAGTGGATGAGAGAGTGAATGTCGAAAATATAAGAAGCATGCAGCAAAGATTTTTTTTCACACAAAAATCCATCCACCGAAAGTTCTGCCCTCAAATGGATCTTCTTGCATGCCGATGTTACCTACCTTTTTCAAAAACGGATGGGAATTTCACGATAGCTCACTTCTTATTTCTGAATTACAATTATGTCGATTGCAGTTCCGATCGCAAAACGGTTCCGCTATAGACAGTGGCCAGTTTTCAACCATTGTAGTTCAGTTAATTGTACTGGTATTTGAATGGCAGAAACTTACCTTCAGATCTATCTGGCACTGCATTTTCGAAAGCGATTCCTTCTTCATACCGTAGGTTTATGACTCTCCTGATCTCGCTTTCTTTCATTGTTTGTAACATTGCAAATGGGTCAAAAATTTATGAACTGGCAAACCAAATTAAAAGAATCTGTGAATTGAGTCCGCAAACACCTGTCTTTTACCAATGCCATATGAGTTTGCAATTTCACTTTTTTCCTCACTGTCGTAACTTAAGAAGGCCTTGAGGGTTTTCCATTCTTCTCTGTTGGCATTCTAGTTCTTTCAAGTCTTCTAGACATTGAGCGCTTTGATGTTGATGTAACTGGTAGCTTCAGGTTATTCACCTATGGTTTATCAACTTTTACTTAAGAAGTTTCGTTGTATTCTCTCAGACTCAAATCCGCTTCTGTTATCCTTAGTCATACCTACAACTTTTATTGCAGCTAGTGCTCTCTATTATATTTCTTGGTTCCACCATGATCAATCCAGTTGAAATGTCACCTCATAATTACTCCCTAGAATGTTTCTTTCATGCACGACACAATTACAAAGGGTGTCACAATCATCTCCATAAAGTAAGCCCCCGGAAGCTTGTTCTGTTTATCTGCAACTACCTATCTATAACGACAGCACCTTTTCTTCGCTATCTGATGAAGGTTCGGCTTGAAGTTGCAGCCACGTCGCTGTCTACTGCCATCTCGAATTCCGTGGGTGCTGTATCTTATCACGGCTGATCAGAACGTAAGTGTAACGGAGTACTCGTTTACGGCAAATGATATTTAAAATCACAGAGTGACAAGTAAAAGTGTAATGAAGCGTGTGAACAATCTAAACTTAGTAATCAAACTAAAAAGCTCATAATCTCATAGGGGACTGCTCACTGTCAATCGACTGTGAGTCAGTTAGGTTGTCGTGGCTGAATTAATCGCTTATGGCGTAGAGTACTGGTAGCCTCAGCTTGACTTTGATTAAGTCAGCCGCGTCAATCATTGACTGCTAGGCTAACTAAGATTGACGATCGAAAATTTTGGATAGGTTTTGGTCATTTGCCCAGGTGGAATCGTGATTTCTTACTTGGTCCAGTTGCTAACCCAATCTAGCCCACTGAAGCGTATTCACTGATCACAAATAATCAGAAAAGCTAATGCATTTGGACAGTGATACATTCTTTGGTATCCATTCTCGTATCCACTTTCCATCGTAAAAATTCAGCCTACAAGAATTGAAGTTATTGCATAGTTTGGGGCGAAGTGTTTCAGTGGTTAGAGCGTGAATTTACTGACTGGAAGGTCCGCGGTTCGAACCCGACCTCTCCCTCTCGACTTCCTCTTTCTAGGCTTGGGCAACCTGGCAGTATCCCAGCTCTCCTTCTAGTGGCATAGCAGTTAGGCACCGAAAGGGTGCCACAGCTGAACGATTTTTATTGCATAGTTTCAGTGCACATAGCGTTTCCAAGATTTGTTTTCCTATGGGGTTCACTGATTGGGCGCAGCTAATTCAGATTGTTTTGGCTGCAGTAATCTGTGACAGACAAATAAACGACTGATTTATCCGAGGTAAAGTGAGTTGGAAGATTTAGTCTAGGTGACTACAATACTCCTATTCCATGCGTCAAACGCAATCAAATGGGCCTAAATTGTTATTTTAGGAGTTCGATACATGGTGAGACATGCTATGTAGCATATCTAAGAAGAAGGATGAGTGATGAGGCACTGCATATTGTTGAATCGGTACGAGTGGTTGGATCAATCTAGCATTGGGGCATATCGACTTCTAAACGATCTTCCCTAACAACAAATGAAACGATAGCCAACAGATCGGATCAGCCACGGTTTACCAAAAAAATTACTTGCATGCATTTGCTTTGCCTAGGCAAACTAACACTTACGATGCGAACAGTTCAAGTTAACTGCCTCGATCATCCTCATATCCTCACATATTCAGTCAGCTACAGAAGTGAACCTTGTGATCATAGTTATCGAGAATTTTTGGCTGAGGTTACAACGTTTCACTGTCAGAAATTATTACAAGAGCATAAAAGCAAGTTCTGTTCCGTAAACCGTCTCACGATCTTTACGGCATTTGAGCGAAATATGGTGCACAAGAGAGGATATTGCGTTGACACAGTCTAGACGGACGGAATTTAGGTTATCCTGCATTGTTCGATGGATACGACATTAGAATTCGCGATTATTTGTTAGTTTTGGGACAAAAGACAGGGTATTACTAATGATTATTTTTTTCTTTTATGTAGTTTCACACATCTTCGTTACAAGAAACAATACAGCAATACAGTGAACGTGACTGGACCCCTTTGAGGAAGACGTTCTGGAGGATATGCATGGATACTTGGGCAGACTTTACAATGGTATTCACAGCTTAAAGCTGGGAAAAGATCACATTTTCAAGGTACAGAGCTTCATTCACGTACAAGTCTGTATCGACAAGCTTTCTTAACAATACGCGCACGGTTAAAGTATTTCCCTGGGGAAGTTTCCCCTGACAATGGGGGCTCTACGGAGAAGGCAAACGGGCCATCTTCAGTTTAGAGAAGACTCTTATGGAAACTCATAGATACATATCCTTTCACTTGAAAGGCCGTCAGATCAGACAGCGTTTTATAAGCACCTTTAAAACGAGAAGAGGATGATAGCATTTCTTTGTCAGCACATCCCAATAGTTTTCGAGAATGATCTCGATGGAGTCCTTCTTGGTGGCAATTTTGAGTTATCTTGAGAGAAATACTATGTATAATTGAAATTTTACAGAGATTTGAAAACCCCATGCATTGCTCCGTGGATAGCTTATCCGCACATCCAGCCATTTTCTTTTGTCGTACAGTTTTTGGTATTCTTATTGATTCATCTCAAGATCTTTTTGGAAACATTTTGTGAAAGGTACTGAGGTAAAAAGGCCTGGTCTCAAATTCATTTTCTGATAGAAAAGTCGCAGAATGGAGAAGTGAATAGAAATATTCAGCCTAGAAAATGGAAATCTCACATTGTTGCGGTCAGTGGAACATTCCTTATAAAACCTACTCAAAACTGGTATAGTACAAAACAACCTATGCGAGCTGGAAAACAGACCGATTAACATCAAGTAAGTACTCAAATTTGGTTCGTAAAATTGGAGATGTGCTGCTAATGCAAACATCTACTGAGTATCACCGAAACAGCAAATCTGCGGCCAGGTTTATGTAGGTATATCACTTTAAAAATAAACACTACCCTTGCGGATGTGCACAGCTATTCTTAGAGCTCACTGCTTCTTTTTCTGTGGTTCCTGAAGATAGTAACAAACTTTAAAAATGCAGCAGTTTCTTATTGAACCATCCCAGTACGCGATTGGTAGTTTAATGTACAGAATATAATGTGAAACTCAGTTGTTTTGGACAATGTATCAGGAACTTGCCCACCTTTGCGCCTCGCTTGGGACGCGAAATTTGTTCGTCTGAAAACGCGTTTCAGCTGACGAAGCTGCATCGGTTTCAATGCAATTCTCATGTCATCATAATCGATGCTATGTAAGCTCAGTGCCATGTAAGACAAAGCAATATGAACGCTTCCCGCAGTCTGCTATTCTTCAGCTTCGTATTCTTTCCTCTATTGTCTGATTTCGAGCTTTTTTATTTCTTTTTCTCAGCTACCTGCCGTAGTGGGACCACAACACCCAAACGGGAAGGAAATAAGTTGAATGGCTGGTTTTCCTCATTCAGAAAACAAGGATTTTAACCCATCCACCATTATTATTTAGCCGTTATCCGGTATTAAAAGTGCTAGCGCGGTGAATCTGCTTACAGTTGGCTGTTACATGATAAGCTTGCTGGTGATGATGTCGAGAGATAGGGTTCCATGTGAGGGGACATTACCTGAATAGGTAGCTGGCCAGAAGTGAAAGGACTTGCTCCGGTGTCATGCTACCAGATTGCAAACCTCGAGGAAAAGGTAAACATGTCAAACCCAGGGAGTAAATCGTCACGTTTGGCTTCCAAGACTGTTATTCACGATTTGATTGAACAACGTGGTGTAAGCTTCAGAGTCAGACAAACGTGAGGCTGTTTGACCGGTAGTTCGGCCGGGGTCACTAGGTGGTGACTCTTCCGGGTGTGCCTGCCATTTTAGCCCAAGTAAACTGGCTAGAATGCTGAAAGCCAATCTATCAGAAAAATGTTACTTCAGTCTCACAAATAAAGAGATCTGCGTAGCACGAGCCGATATAACATGTCAACCAGCTTCAATTGACTATGGCTCTTGGTAGGACCAGGAGGCACCTGAAGTCTTCGATCACTCAAGCTTATCTGCTGAGTGAGTTGCGCCTGTTAGCGATGTTGGCTTCGGTAAACTTGGTCGGAAACCAGCGAGAACAATCAGTACAGGCCAACTGGGAGACTATTTCGTGCAAACACTTTCGTGGGTATGAGTGTGGCAGTTCGATTTGCAGCACTTATCATAGTCCACACACGCAAATCCCACGAGTTCCTCTTGTGTATTTGGTGAAACTGGTGCAGGGATGCTGGCTTGGTCATGTCGCTCACAGTCAAAAGTAACCAGAACTAGAAAGCAAACATTTTGTTGCTCCCAGACTGACTCCAGGCTACCCAGTCGAAACTACAATGAGGTTGTTCGTGACCTTCGTAATTGCTGACAACCATTCATCTATAAGAGAACTTGATCAAGGCTGATGACAGGAATACAGGTCCAATGAAAACCTGGTAGAAGTAACTTTCGTTACGGCAGTAGGGCTTAATCCTTTGCGATAACATATGATAACTGGGTAGCTTTTCTATTAGGCTAACAAACGCCGGAAAATAAGCAGGAAGCCATAAACTATTTTTTTGCGTAAGCGGTTAGGAAATAAAGGCTAATGTGCTGCGGTATTAGCATCAGCGAACTTTTGCTTCAGCGAATTTGCAATGGTAAGTTGATTCGCATGCTTAGGCGAGCCGTATTTATGAAACTGATTCTCCCAGATTTTGTAGAAAGCAATCCTAAAAGTAAAAAAATCTTTTAAAGTGGATATCAGCTTCTAGGCGGAAGTAGAAGCGGATCTTGTACTACAAACAATCCACGAATGACTGTCTCAAATAAGCCGATCGGCGACGATCCGTGAAGTTACTTAAGTTATTGCGAATACGGGGGGGGTATTAACGTCAGGGAAGAGTCTCACTCGATAATTCCATTTACTTTCATCTTCGCCTTAGGTGGAAACAATGTTACTATTAGATAAAGGCTTAAAAAACAATGTTCATTAATGGACTTTTTTTCACTGCTCAGTTAAACAAACATTTTGCGACTAGCCGGATTATGGGGTATCTCTCAGGAATCTTAGGATTCTACTAAGTTACTTGACATTTTCATCAATAATTGTCTCCTCTTGTTAAGATAACTAGAGATGCCTGCATAGTGTGCAGAATTACGAACTTATCATGTTGGTATATGAAGTAATTTTCACTTGAGTGGTACATGGTGTGTGGCATGAAAAATGGCGTAATTTATAATGGATAGTATGGAGAATAATGAGCATTCAACCGGTAGTTTGGTGTTTAGTTTAATTTCGTCATCTTTTCAGAGATTCCACTGCCAAAGGTAGTATCTACCAGTTGAGCTTTTATCAGTAAACTGATTATTCTATATATATATATATATATATATATATATATATATATATTTATATATATATATATATATA
>SJOL01008033.1:167342-246177 GCA_004794785.1 Opisthorchis felineus | reverse complement strand
AAGGGTCCCTGGGGGAACTGAACAAAAGTTGCCTTTGTCATACACCATCAATCCCAGCGTTCCAAAGATAAGGGTAGAAGTTACCGTTTTTTCATGAGCGCTGCTCTGCCGGAGAATGTATTAATTTTTTACGACCTATTTCCAACTTCTCAGTGTTGCTTTCGCAGCGATAGATAGCATGTATAAAGAGATTTTTTCCACACCGGTGGATAGTTGCGTAACAGACGCATGTAGACCCAGACAACAGGGTTAATAAAAAAAGAACCGCAGAAGATTTTTGGTGACGCAGCTTGTTGACATCACCAAAATGCGACATTACGGCAAGAAACACGATGCATCGTTTAGGCAGTTACTGCGTTTCGGTAACCGTATCACGGCGAAGAGTCAAATAGTGTTTTCGAAAATTCGACTATCAAAGCTGCATCCATAAATGTGTGCTAAATACGTACTCCGGATTTTGATCGTAACCCAGTTGATCGGGGCAAAGGGCTGTCAGTATACCCCCGTTTGGCGTATTATGCAGGGATTCCTCAAGGATTTCCCAGCAAGGCCGGACAAAAATACTAAGCATTACATTTCACGAAGGCGCAAGTTCTAACTTTGTTGATTTGAAGAATGTGGACTGGACATATCAGGATGCCTGAGGGGAGTGGCAACTGAATTCGTGCGATGCATGCATTCAATTTACATCCTTGAGAGATACCTGCTTTTCAATACACACCACCATCAGGCACAACCTAAACTTGTTCTACCATAAGTGATCCACCTAGGATTTTAGTGCAGCCTAAACATCCTACTGATAAGACCGATGAAAACTCCGGCCAACCCGCTCCCAGGTTCAACACCAGCTCAATATTTGAATTTTCATCATTATCTTTATATAAATAATAGATTTCACACACGTGGAGACGAACATACAGTTGCGAATTAAGTTGGTGATAACAGGAAACCTACTGAATCTCGAGTTTGTACTGACTTTCCACTGTGCTGCAAAAGACTGGAACCGGCAGTGGGTTGTCCAGAGTTTTCATGGAATTCATGAGTAGCGTTATATCAAGATACCTGAATACCCTGAATATCGTTCCAAGTGGGATAATAGGTGGCCATCATGCAGCACATTCATTTGAACCATACTCTAACCGAGAGATACATTCTCATTCCACTTGAATCTACCTGTGGTCTCAACTTACTTTTCCAATTACTGTTTATCTCACAAGAATATAACTTCTCTTTCGTTGTCGTCTGAATACAGATTACCAGCAGGAACTGGTATATGCATCTTGTGTAACTCGCCTTGAAGAATGATTCGAAATATCGTTGTGGTAAATAATACGAACAGTGTATAATTCACAAACGTCTAGAACAATCATGGTCAGCGTCAGCTTTGAAAACCGAATTGACCAAAATTTGATGCTACGGAAAGGACAAATTTCACAATCGTGGCTTGCGTCATGCATATTTCCACAAGATTTTCAGGGGACGAGTTTTCGCCTACTGAACACCCCCATAACAGCCCGATGTTTCTTGCTCATAAAGCAGCCGAAATTTACTGGTGTTGGCGACAATCGATAAACCAACTCAGTACAATCGAGCGAGTTCATGCATGAGTGATCATTAGATCGAATGCGCCTCCAGAGGGCTCCAGTATGTGCGCGCATCTGTGAGCGAAGACACACGCTTACAAGTGCGAATGGTTGGAGTTAATTGGGTTTCCCGAGTTTAGACACAAATGGATAAGAAGAGAAAGTTACGGTGGAAATGAATGCAAACACTGCCAGTTAGTCGGTCTGATTCGCGCGGAACGGCACTGAGTTAAACGGTATAGAGGCGATCAGTTTTTTCTGGAATTGCTCTGCTCGAGTGTGGCCTAGGACATTCAAATTTTCAACATGAATCAGTCGATTCACCGAGTTTACGGTCAAATTCGATTTAGTTCGCCGAGATCTCCTGAAACACGCTGCATACGGTAGAGGTGCGAAACTCGCCTTATCCAAAACTGGTGACAATACCAGGACATTTCAACAAGCATTATACATCGCAGGTACATGGAGTCTTCAAATACTCATAAGACTTCGCACAAGTTAGGCCTTCGTATTCGAATATACGTCCATAATTTACCAGTTTAGTCCACTAAAGGGTCTGTTTCAGCTGTATTCCCGCTTTATCATCACATCTTGCACACCTTTTAATAGACGTATATCCGTACCAGTGAGCAAGGCAGGCTTAAAATCAAATAACCATGACAGAAACAGTGATCTACTTATTGAAGCATCACGGTTCTGGAACCTGCCATATTGAGTAGTCACTTTTCATTCTCGCTGCTCGCGGGAAGCCAGAAGGGGTTGACCGCCATATTCCGTGGATTACAAATCAACGGCGATTCCTCCATCTTTTTCAAATCAAATGGGAATTGTCTGCAACAGGGCTGGACTCCCATATATGAACGGCTCCCCATAGTAACTTCGACTGTTCTGAAGCCTTCTCCTTTCCCTTTTCGTGACAGTAGGAACTCAAGCTATCTGAACCATTTAGACGGAGCTCTTTCGCTAGAACTGAACAGTAATTTCTTCTGCTCCTAATTTTATAAGATTTGTCGGACAAGACTCTGTGCCACTTGCGCATTCTATTTGACCAGAAGGGTTTCGTCATACCCGTGTGAACCAAACACATGGGAATTCGGAGTACTCGCGGGAAAATTTGGACCGGTAAAACCTATTTTCTGGTTTATCTGTGTATCTCGGTAACTTCCGTATCATATCACCACAAAGGGTTTGCGATATTTCTGTGGTTTTATTGCCACCCTACCAAGAAAGATTGGTCGGGAGCTTACTGAGATTTCAGCTGCCGTCGCAGTAAATCCACTGCTTATTCCAGCAGCATCTAAGTTCTCCGGTCAATGAAGAAAACAACTACTTACTTGCCGTCCTCCGGTTAGCGAAAAAACATTTTTCCCTTCATATCCGGGTCAGAAATCATCAGTGAGTAGTAAAGGACGTCGATATCACTGGAAAAGCACTATCATTTGAATCCGCGAGCGTTGAGCAGCACGGAACTAATTAACTGGGCCCCTGTGATGACAATCTGTGTTGATTGATCTGCGCTGAAAAATGTGAATGTTCTTAGTTGGATGGGGGCGAAGAAAATCAAGGAGGATAAATGATTCTTATGACGCTTTGCATACCATAACTCTCGGACCTATATTTTTGGTTTTCGTCAATAAAGGGTAAAAGTCGTTCTGTCAGGTTTTCCGAACAACCTTTTACAATGTGATGTATCGTGCTGCATTTATAAACTTGTTGGCAGCTCCATGACATCGTTAAGCGCAAACCTATCCAATGGGTTAAGGGGTAACAACCTTCAAGATGCAAAGTGATATTATTCAAAATACTCACGAATGGCTTTTTGGCTCCCAACTCAAAACGATTTAGTGTTTTCAGCTTCTTTTCCCCTGAGAATTCTTGTACATCGATTATACTAGGCGATTTCAAATATCTCACGTTATTGACGCAATACACTACTCATAAATTTTCTGAAAACACTTCGACAGCCCACAACCGGTTTCGCCCTTCTTGGGGCTCATTAGATTGGCGCGATCCCCCAGTTTTCGTCAACCTTAAGCTTTTAAGCTTAAAACATTACAAACAAGAGATTCAGCTGGGTTCCAGGTGAGTCTCCCATCAAAACCAAATTGGTATGCAAATGAATGTAGTTCGCTAATCTCAGATTATTATTTACACTGGGAGAAGGACTGAGGCCACAAATGTCGCCAGATCAGTTTGTACACTATCGAACTTCTCAAGTTAGCAAAACAAGCGACTTCACCGGATCAACCCACTCTCGTTGCGCTGGATTGGTTGATTCTACACTGGGGCCGGTCACTTGGAAGACTGTTAAAAACGCCTTTTGTATCTCCGTAGATAACTTTTAGGTGGACTTCCTAAGATTTCTGATTGTACAGATGTAGACACTTAACCTCCCCGAACGGTCAGTTATAATGAAGGGTCAATCAATCACTGTGTTCAGGGAAGTTAGAGGCCACACAGTGGAGTGATTTTATATCAAACAGTCTGAAATACCTTTCTCATAATGTATGTTTACGAAAAAATGATTACTGTCTCCACCGGTGGGCAAAATGTGCGGCTCAGAAAATATAATGCAAAATATAATGACTATGCGCAGAAGGCAATCAACACAAAGAACGTCATACTCAGTAAGATCCTATCAGTTCGCCTAGGTCTGTATTGTACAACATTTCTCATCTCTGTAACTCGACCAATGTGGACCGAACTTAACAGCTAAACTGACGTGAAGTTGAACGACTTGGGAACGACGAAATGGGAACCGCAGACTTCGGCTACTCCAGTATACCGTGCCTAACAAAAGATTTGATGATAATATGAGCACATTTCTAGTTTTTTAGTTAATTGCATCATGCAAATGAAGCCAATCTGCTCTGAAAAGCCAAGAGGCACTTTACAACTTTTTTCTCCCTTTTGGAAAACTTTAACAGTGCGAACCTTACGAATCTCTTGGGAATTTGTATCCGCAAACTCCCAGCCAGTATTGAAGGCTACACCGTTCGGCTAAAAGAAACTAATCACCGGCGTGATCAACTCACGCTTGAACACTACATCTCTCCATTTCGGTGACACTTTATTATACACCGCCAGTCAGTAGCACCCCACAGGAGCCATGGCGTTTATTCGCACTGTGACCTATGATTTGGGCTTCAATGAGGCAACAGCCAATAGATTTCTGTGGTCAGATTTTATCAGTGAGCATATAGATATCATTCCAGATATGGAGCTATCATTCTTTGCGTCGTTTTAAATACAGATTACCTTCTAAAATGATCCTATCTGCAGTTTTTCTCGCTGACCCCGGTCCGTCGGCCTTACATTGTCATCAGTATTTTGGATAGAGAAAAGCCCGGTTGTGCCCAACAGCTTATTCGTTCACCAACTATGCGGACGCACCTAGTGGTTCAAGTACTCCCTGCGGGCAGGTGGGTTTCGGATGACAGTCTTTTGTCCAGATAAGCTGAATGGAAATACCCCACTCAACGGTTGGACTTCTTTGTAGATCTCAGTTCGCGAATTCACCATTTAATTTCCTAATTACACCAAGCTGGGGTTTCCTTCGGAATGACTCTGGAATGCTTCATAGACTCACCAGCAATTTACTTGGAAACTACGATATTTTTGCCAACGTTTCACATAATTCCCAAAACGAACGGCAGATTGCGAAACAAAGTAAACCAATATGAGCAATTATGAGGTGCTGTCTTCAGGCTTTCACCGTTGTCCCTTCCGGAGAAGAGCACTCCTCCATTACGAAATTTAGAAACAACAAGGCCACACTTAAGTGGGATAAGTGAGTGGCAGCTACTGGCTATATGCGAGATAACCGCTTGATCTTAGCTGCTCTCCAAAGGCATACGAAATGAGTGTGATGATGCCTGATACCGCTAGAATAGGTACCAACTCAATTTTGTTTTTAATAGGCGAATTTGCAGCAAGCTACCTAGGCATCAGTCTTTAGCCTACTGCACTTGCTGCCTCTTGGATTTGTGACGTCATCAGTAGATTGTTTTGCTGAGCATTCACGGTCACTTCGACTAAGCCGTGAACCGCCTGATGGCCATGTAAATACGTGGGAATAAGATGACAAATAGTCAAGACCGAAAACGGTCAGAATTGTCCAAAATGGACTGCAATGCATCAGGAGAGTTGTAGCAATTCCTGGGAACAGTAAAATAAGGCTACAAAGCCAAAATGCTCAAATAGATCCAGGATTGAGCTGATCGGTAGAAACTAATTTGACAGGCTTAGGCGACTGTCTCACGATACACTAAGCCGAATACGGACAATTGAATGGTTCTGAAAAGCAACTTAGTTTGTGAGAAAACTTATTACCATATCTAGTGATTTGTTTCAAATCCCTCGATTACCTAAGGGACACAACAAGGAAACATTGTCTTATAATGGCTTGAGCACAAAATTCCCCTGTTCACAACATTCATAATTTATGAGCTACGGGCAGCAAAGTCAAAGTGGCATCCGTCTTCCTACCACAAATTTATGCTCACTTGATTAAATCACGTGAATTTGCACCCGTGTATGTCAGGACACATCAGAAACCAAACTTAGAATAGGCAGGAATATCATTTCAAGGGGCCATCAAAAAGATGTAGAAAACGAGCACAACCAAATCATGAGAACATCAAACGGATTTTGATAGTCTGTTTTTCTCACCAATGTTCAGGAACCCTCTGGACCACTTTACTTTACTCTCAGCAAGTGTCAGATTGATATCTTGATAGATGTTTCTCGTACCTCGCGTCAGCTTCAACCAGTTCCGTTTGGGGTCACAGAACTCCGGAATTTTGTACACTGGAAGTACAATTACACCCAATGGTTTCTCAATCGGGTTAGGTTTAGGATTGTGAGCTGACCCACAAGATGCGCTAGGTGTGAAAAACCCATCTACACCCCTACTTGCAACAATCATTGACAAATGAACGGTTTGGGTGAACTCAAATAGCCTTACTTCAATGAGGGCTTTCTGGGGTCAGATTTCCTGTCATCCAGAGTCGGATACGGCACTTCCTAAAAATTAGCGGTCATGGAAAAGTCTATATCGACTACCTATTCGCACGTGAGCTTTATGGACATACAGAATTAGTCTCAGTCAACGTAAAATAGTCTGAATTGACTTGACAGCTCACAAGCTGGACTAGTAATCATTGCTAAGATGTTAATGAGACTTGAATGCGCCAAGAACTCTTTGAAGGAATTCCTTATCGTCACAAGTACAGCAGAGGGTACTTTTAAAAAAATTCATGAGTCGAAGTACGCACACATCTCTCACACACCATCCAGAAATTACTTCTCTGACTCTACCTGAGTTTGTTGAACGGAACAATTTGTAGTAATAATCGCAACCCAGATTAGACACCATCAAATCTGTCAGATCACCGCGTGTACCAGGGTTTGAACTTTTGTGAACCCACAGCGAAATTGGTAGTGGTTTTGAGATGCGAATAAAAGAAAGCAGTTTTGGGTGAAACGACAGGAGTATACTATCAGAAACCTGTTCAGTACACTGCACCGTGATGTGTTTCTAGTGTCGTCACGCCCGTTTTCCACATTTTGTTTTCGCTCCCGCCGTTTCTTTCGAAATGATGAGGACAAAATGAGTGTGGCTGGTCCCACAATTATCTCGTGTTCTGTGTGCATGTGGCTTCCAGATTGAACAGCTGTGATCTTTGCTCCATCACTAATTAATTTGGCGCTGACAGACCAAAGACATCTCAGATGACTACCTCGACGTGCAACAGTGGACTCTAAGGACCAGTAGACTAAGTCGAGTGCGTCTTTTACTGGAACTAAAAGCCCCATCTGTATGAAAGTAGAATTGTTCCACTGAGCAGCAGGGTATTCCTCTATGCTTGTGGCGGAATATCAGTATTTTCCTTATGTTGTCACATGTCTTTGCTTTTTCACAACATCCACGCCATTTAAGGTACCCAAAAAACGTCTTTATTGGCTACCCAGATTAGGGCTGCCTAAATGCCAATTTTATTTAGGTATCTTCTCAAGAGTGAACTTTCCAACTGCATATGTAACTAAACTGACAACTCTGAGTCAGGTTTGTGTTTTGAACTAAAGTAAGCAGGTCAACTAAGTCGCACAATCCTTTTCCTGGCGACTGTTTAATTGACAATCGCTATTGGACTATAACACAAGTGAGTTTGTCGTCTGATTCGCATGGCTTTTATAGATGGTTCGAAAAAGCGCTGCACCGACAATCGTAAATGTAGAATTACTTGATACGTCCCATGATTAAAACGTCAGCACAAACGATCAAATCATATCACGGATGTGTTTTACGGATGACTATAAGACTGTAAGAAACGGTCGGAAAATCAGCTCTCGTATACTTCTACTACGCGGGTGCAACAGATGAAAACAAGGCTTCAGTAAACCTACAGACAATCCCAGTTGAACCCCATTAAAACGCGGACTGCTTGCATCTTCCTATGCAATTCGCGCGCTCAGCCGCTTCGGTCGCTTTATCGACAAAAATTGAAATGCGATTCGGATCGATGTGTATGAGTTGCGCTTGTTTTATTAAAAGCCTATCGGCCCGCAGCATCTCTCAGTATGAGCCATGTAGCCATTTCTCTTCTAAATACCCACATGGGCAAAACACGCTTACCCACCAGTATACATGTTGAATGAGTTTTTTTCAAGACCTAGCGTTTTTCGCATATTTGTTTCAAGTGCTTTGGTGTGTCAAACTCACTATTAGTGAACGGTCAACATTGTCCCTAGACTTACATAATCCCCAATAATGACCTGATAGTTGTCGAGCCACGGGTTTAAAATTTTTCAGTGGTAGTTGCAAAGCAAAGTTGGTCGGTCTTGAAAAAGTGAACTACCAAACAGTTCGGCCTGAGTGGGACTTCACCGGGCAGATATAGCATGCTTCCTGACGTTCATGCTTAAATTTCACTCGCACCGAGATGTCGCCGACCTAACTTACTTATAAACCCAGTGTATAGGGCCCATCCTGCTTAGTTTGGCACGCACTTGCACTGATTGCCTTAGCTCGCACGAGCTATCAATTGTTGAGATTATTGACATTGAGGATGGTTCTGTGCATACTCCATTTGCGAACACAGTCACAAGTAGGCCGTTTAGGTAATTTGATGCAAATTGCTGGATGTCCGCTCCAGCCTCGCCAACTGATAGACTGAATCAAGCCATTTGCATGCCGCCACCACCAGATCTGTGTGCCAGCAAATTTGTTTTGTTTTTCTACTGGGTTGAAATATACGCATTTCGCAAACTAACTGTTTTGGTTTCATGTGGCCAATGATAAATGGGTGAACTACGTGTAGTGTGGTAGCCTACAGAATAAAAGCGACGCCGTTAAAAATGTATGAACACATGGGCTACGTGTGATCGTCTGGAATAGTGCACCAGGTGATAACTTGTAAAACATCTGAAAATGTAGTGCATCTACTCAAGGACCAGTATTTCCCACACCAGAATTTTTCAAATTTCTCGCGTCAACATTTTTCTAAATTTTCCGCGCCACTTTTTAATGTGCGCATAACTAGTCACTTTTCACCGTTTCAGTCGGTAGATTCTAGTGTTGTCGTGCCCATTATTCTAGGATAAAATATAGTTTCCAGTGGTTGACGTACAAATATTCTTATTCTTTGACCCATCTTTAATTCTGGACCTGGTATTCATGAGAACTATGAGTTTAGCGTGTCCCACAATGCTCCTTGCAGCGATGGCTATAAGGACTTTTTTATTTAGCCCAGACTGTTTGGTACGTGCATACGTAACCATTTTGTATCCTCGTTGTATTATTGATATACACGTCGGCTTCCATCCGAGTAATAGTTGTCCACCAAGCTGAGTGTCTTCATTTTGCAGCCTCGACTGCTTCGCATGTAACTAGATTCAAATGTAAGTCATTCGTTCTATCCCACTCACCTCACGACAGAGTACAGCACTGGAGCGAAAAACGACAATACCAACGTTTCCGGGATGGTTCCAACAGTTGGAAAATAAAACAGTGCAAAAAAACGCACTAACTCCGGACAACCTGAGCAGCTGGCGAACCAAAAGGGTGGAGGTGGGTCACCGGCAAATGATACTATCCAAATGGCTAGGGGACAACACAGCACTATCACGTGAAGCAAACCCGAGCGACATTAAGCAACCTCTATTGTAACCTGAATAAAGTTTTCCAGGAGAACCGACATACGAGATGAATCAAGGTTCTCTTAGTTTGCTGGTCAACAAATCAAACTTTTTGCTATTCGATGCAACACTTCGGCAATTGCACAATGACTGATGGCAAATCCGTACACGGTGACTTACAACTCTGGCGACTGCTATTTCAGATGGTGAGACTCTTATCTAACAGAGACACGTGGCGATGGTCATTAGAAGTCTAATCTTCATTTCGACCCAACCACTTGGATAAGCGCACACGTACGATTAGTCCCATACTTGTGCTGTATTGTTGATCCACTTGGTGTGTCGGTTGGATTGTCACATTGGATTTTAAGTTGGGTGATAATCGTTCACTAGTCAGTTATTGTTTTGTAATCAGTTGTAATTCAGAAGTGGTAAGGCAGCAGCAAAGGACTGCACATCAACAGTTCGAATTCCTGTGTTAAGTCACCCCATACAGGCAAGGAGAACGTGGGGTGGCAAGCCACCAAGTTACCACGTAACGACTGTTTACATGGCGCATGAATATAAGGAAGGAATAACCAAAGGCAAAGCAACCACTAACAAACCGCCGAATCAATAAGCCCTCGCACACAAAACTGGTTAGTTTGCTGTGTTGCGTTCCTGGCATAAGTTAACATGCATGACTGCACGTGTGCGTACAATCACAAGACTGGCTATCTGTGTTTCGTCCAATATCCTCCTCTGTTAGACTGGAATACTATTCCGATGATTTTTTGGAGGGATCCTCATTGAGGCTCTTGATTGGAACCCGAGCTTGTCGCGAGTGCCGTATTTCGATGCAAGATTTCCCCATGTCGGGATTTCCCTCCATGTTGCCCTTACTCATGCCTGCTGGTAGTTTAAACGTGTCTAGCAAGATATCCAGAGGTAAACCACTGGTGTTTTCTATTCTATCGCAGATACTTGGGTACCGTCATCGGATTTGGTTAACGCGATGAGTTCCTTTTCTAGCCTGGGCGTTGAGTTCACATAATACGTGGCCTAATTTCCGAGCCATAGTTTCAGGTTCCCGGACGTAGCTGGGTCCTTGAAACTGTGGCCACCTGGATGGAATTCTCGTGACTTGGCCCCAGGATGCTGGTTAAATTGCCGCTCCATCTGATTGTTGCGTTGTCCAGCACGTTCGACTGAGAACATGGTATCTAGTACCTTTCTCAGTCGCTGTCCAAGAAGAACCTCCTCTGGTGGGACCTAGTTTGGTATAGCTGCTTCCGGTGTAGGACGGAGGATGTTCAAAGAGGTGTCTAAAACTTAACTCGTTCTCGCCCCCCCCCCTATTCAGTTTCTGAATTTGAATTTATCAACAAAACGTTCCGCTTGTCGAGCTTGTCTTATACCCGTAAATGCCCAATAGGTTGATGATGGTGTTGTCCGTGTACAGGAATGGGGAACAGAAGTACCTTAAGCGTAGTATCCTCAATTTGCTTAAATATTGCTGGTTTGAAGTGATACACTACTCATAAGGTTGTTAAAAACATCATAAACAAGAGATTCAGATGGGTTCCAGGTGAGTCACCCGTCAAAACCAAATTGGTGTGCAAATGGGTGCGTTTCGCTATTGTTGGTTTGCATTTTATGCCAAACGGTAGTCTGATGTATTTGTACGGTCCTCGGTTTGTACTTATTGCTAGCACGTCTTTACAACTGCCTTCTACTTCAACTTCAAAAAACGATCTTAAAGGACACCACTGACACTGAGTCGGGGGAATTGGTCTCACGGCACAGGACTTTTGGGACAAAACATCAGCCTGTTTATTGGTTCTACGAAGATCTGAACTTCGATTTTTGTGCATCCGCCCAAATTGTTCGTAAAGACATCGAAAAAACTTGTCTGATAGGTGTTGTTTAAAACGCTGTACAGTTTGCTGGAAACCGCAGTCAAGTCACAAACTGCCCACAAGTAGAATAAGCGGTACATCCCACAGACCAAGTTCTTCTATCCGGTCCATACCCAAAACATTTGGGCTATTAGAGAGATATATGCAGGAAACATCAAATAGTCATTTACCGCACAAAAAAGTACAGGTTGACTCACCCGGAAAAAGTGTCAGATATCCACTGACGTTCGTGGATATGCCGCTTTTTGGCTTGTGCACCGAATTTCCAAGGTGAATACAAAGTTAAACTAGAAATGGCTGGGACCTCTGATGCAAGAAAAACAATAATCGGTCTAATTAACACTACGGCGTTAGATAAAATGGTGGTTTATCAGCCCTCATATTTGATAACTGTTGAATTCAGCAAGCCATATCAATGTGCATTTTTCAAATACCGTCACTTAAAGATCTCAAGTCGAACGCAGCACATGTATAGGTTTAATTTCCAAGGGTCCGAAAGGCTGAGGGTGGTTGAGGGGATATCATTGAACCGGAGAAAACCTGGCTGATATTTACATGGCGAAATATAGGGATCGGGAAATTAATTTAGTGATAACGAGAGACTCAACTGGTTCCCCGCTGAGTATTTCGCTTATTGAATCCCTCACCTTAATGCGCTGCACAAAACGACAGATTCGGCTAGAATTTCATCGAGGTGGTAGTTAATTCACACAAAGAAATTAGTATGTGGTACACCGTCAACCAGACGGCATCGCTAGAAGACGCAGACTCGGGTCGGATAGGTGGCCAAACAACCCGATTACAATCACGCCAACGGGAGGCGACAGATAGTTACATAGAATGAGATCGGCGACGCATCACTCGCGTTACGTTATAGTCACCATTCACTCTGTTTAGGTTTTTTTATCGAGTCAGGCGATAACCTACTTTAGTTTTGCCCTCCTTTATTGACAAGACGCCATGCGACCACAGTCTGCTATTTCTGAGATTTGCTTTAGTAAATCAACGGAAGTTACCTTATGCAAGTTTTCCTACCAACTTCGATTTTCAACAAGATTCCACATCACCATAAACATTGACGGCGACACAGCGGCAGTACATACCACTTCTTAACTGCCATATTCATTGTTGTATGTGAGTTGAGATACCGTCAGTGTGCTCAAATCTAGATAGGAGGAGGATTAGGGTCCCTAGATGAGGCATTTGACTCAAAAGCCTGACCGCAGGGCAGCGGTGTTCGACTTAAGATTCCCAATTAGCCAAGGAACAAATTGTCCCACTTGTTTCGACCCCAAGCCTGGAGGGCGATCCACTGATCAACCGGTTAGGAGGCCCTGTTGCATAGACATCCCCTCGTACAGCTCGATGACCTGTCGAGGTGCACCAACCATCGCACCGTGAATCAGTCCAAAATCTTCGCAACTGTGTAGGAAACACGGATCTCTGGCGACAGAAAAACAAACTCAAAATGTTCACTGAAAGCATGCCCACTCTCGTGACGCTCCCAGAACCCTCGGCCGACAAAGGATGAAATTAAGCCCAAAGTTTCTGTGGTTCCAAATAGAAATGCATATCTGAAGACATGTCGCTGGAGAGTCAGGTATCCAATCATCAGATTGTCCCTCATCGATTTGAAAGGAACACCGAGATCCTTTTGGCAGGATTACTTGGGCTTGCGCAATTTCGGGACATGCAACTGTTCAGTGTTACCATATCGATAATGAATTAGAAATATAAAGGATAGGGCAGCCAACTAGTATAGAACTAGAGTAGGAAGGGACATTGGAAAGTTGACATTGGGATATTGACCAGGGATGACAAGTCGGTCTAAGGTGTGGTCACGGGCTAAATACAAAGTCTGACTAAAAACAGGGCACCAATGGCACTCACGAAGTGTGGTGTGTATATTCCGCCCATTCTGGAGCGTGTTCACAATTGTAAACGTACATGTGGAAACACTAAGTCGGCTAAACGGAAAAGCATCCAACGGTCCTGGGTACACAAAGACTGTCCAAACGAGTAAGCTAATCGCTCAACAGGTTATCAAATACGTTTATCACACCAAAGAGCACTGACACACCAGTCTCCTTCTGTATTGTCAGTCGTAAAAACTAAGGGTCGTTCATGTGCTCGACACAACTGTGGCATTAACCTCAACGTCAAATTCATCCGTTCCCTGTGGTTTCTGCCAGAAAATCAGGCCAGAAATGTAAGTGACTTAAAACCACCTCACCAATATTGATTCGTCATGTTTCTATATCCAGCTGAATGCTAATTGGTCCTGCTGTTTTTCCTAATTTTGATTCATTTTAGTGCGACGACAACAGGCAGCTGAATGATATGCCTCAAGGGTGCATGAGCTACAGTAATCCTGACAAGAACTTGTTCACTCCCATTGTTTGTTTAAAATTAACTGTCGCAAAGCGCTACTTTACATCAAACAGCTACGCTTATACAATTTTCACCCACTTGTCAATTAGACAAACGAATGGCAACAATGAAAACCTGACGGCTATGTTCATGATATGCCGGTTTCCATTGAGGCTGACTTGTCGCGGAAGTTATACCGAATTGCGCCAGATTCATTGTAGAAAGTCTGTCGACTATCAGCACAGAGGGACACAATCAGACCCTCGAGGTGAGCCGACAGGAATCTTAGACAATAGTGAACCTTTCGGTCCGTTGTTCATAGCAACCAATGACCAACAAAAACAGAAAGGGTCAGGAAAAAGATAATTTACTGGTCGAAGAGAAACACTCTTCTGCATACGTATCTGCCTCAGGCATCCAGGTGCCGTGTAAAGTAATTCACAAGAGTCTTTAGGAAAGACTGAAAACACTCTGTGTCTATAAAGAATATGACGTGCTAGAGAACTGATCAGAGAAGCAGATAAACAGAACGCACACAGTGATCAGAGTTTCTAAAACAGAAGTAATCCGGGTAAATTAGATTAGGCCATCATCGAATCACAACAGAAGCATACAGATGAACCAAACTTCTCGATTGACAGCATGAGTGCAGAGATCCAGTTGGACAAGTATACAGGGGAAATAATCCATCAGTATACACAATAGTGTTATATATATCGATCCATACAACCGAGAATGAGACACCCCAAAGGACCGATTCAATATGTGAATATCTACAGCTTCTGTGCCAAAATCTTGAAGGAATTGCGTTAAATGTCTTCGAGTCAAAAGAACAACATGAGACAGGGGACGGTGGTGAAACAAGCCAAACAAAAACAAAGTACAAGAGAAAACAATGCCAACTATCACGACGACAATGGTTTGTGACCCAAATACTCGTCTGAAAGAAAAAGCCAAAAAAAGTAAATGCTTGCTGGTAAACTGCGGTGTGAAATGCACCTGGAAGGGCAGCGGGAAAATATGCGTATAATCACAACTGTGATAAGGGAAAGGCCCTGACACTAGCTCAGGAAGAAAGAATGTGTTTTTGGACACCGATTTAGTAATAAAATAGGCTGACAAAAATTGTGATGTGAAATTACACATGGGACTTGACAGAGCAGTGAGAAACGCACAAAAAACTTCACAGTATGTTTCCTCCGTATTTCAAGTGACTAAAATTAGGGCATAAGTGTCGGATAAAACAAATTCTCTGTACAGGACACTGTTGAGGTGGGATAGGTTTTGGAGGATGAAAACTTGCGCCTAGCTTGCACCCGGAACCATCAAAATCTCTGGTACAGGTTTCTTCAATGATTATCGATAAGACCAACTGACTGATTCCGGTCACCCCAAAAATTGTGCACACCGTTCGATTTATTACTCGAACCGGATACAGATGTTCTAGTTTACAAAATGGAAAAATCAGTGGGAACACCAGACCTACGCGAAAACAGAAGGAATGCAAAAGGACTCGTTGAATGAGATCTGCACTAAAATTCGTGAACAGTGCACCCGGCGCAGACTGGCCCATATTCGGTTATCCGCCACCCACTTGTACAGAGTTGCTTCTGTCGGTGACGTGTGGGGGTCTTACTCGTCAGCCGGTTCTGCAGTGTCAGATGGTGTGGCTCGTGGTGTTGGCCTCGTGGGAAGAGTACAGCTGCCCAAAGTGTGGGAAGATTGGTCGCTCCCTTTTGGGTTAAGTGAGGCAGCTGGAGGGACTTGTTGTGATGTGGAACTACTAACAGGATATGTGGGCATTGATGCTTGATGGTTCAGGCGGGGGCGACCTGAAGCGCTACCTGAATGAGGAGGAGAATGAGATTTTGGAGAAGCTTTGCTGCTATTGAAAGGTAAAATGGTCCTATTGGAGCTGGTGTTGGTTAGCGACGACAAAGGATTGGAAGATCCGGTATCTCCGCCAGCAGTTCCGTCAGCATTTATCACAGGATCTAAAACACCGTACATTTTGTGCGCCTTTCGGTTCATGTGAGACATGATTTCACAGGACAACCTGTATCCATCGAGAATCTCTTCTTTCCATTGAGTGATTAGAACCTTATCCTAGAGGAAAGTTTGTAAGCGGGGAAAAACAGAAAACGAATGTGATGCATTAACCAAAATGCTCTAGGTCAAAAAAAAGAATAGAGGACCGATTTGCAGAACTTTCAGGGATAACTCAAGCGACCGAACCTCAAAGAAGGAAGTGGGAGGTGAACATAGAGAGAGTTAAATAAAACTAGAGGTGAACATTTCTCACAGTAGAACAGTGCTCCGGGTTCAGCGGAATCGCCGCCTGTCAAAAATAGGTCCCCAACAGCTCGTGTAATTTTGAAACAAGTCAATGCTGATAAGAGATATCATAATGCGCAAGAACCTGAACCATTAATTTATTCTCATAATCAGACCCAAAGTGTTAAAACATATCGATGATCCACAGCTTCGTTGGGTCATTGTGCAGTTACGTAGACAGTATTTCTCGCGAAACATTATATCTCCACCCTGTTTTACAGGAACTATTGCCGTAATTTCAATCCCAGAACATTAAAAATTCGGGGCAAACTGGGTAAATCAAAGATACACCTAATTTTTCGCATCTGTAAGTTTCTATAGAGCGTATAGTCGGAGAAAAGAAACCGCCACGGGAAAACTAAAAGATCGCCTCGGTTTTCACCTAAGGTTGGATCCTGGCTGACTGATCGTGTAGATGGTACATCTGTCGAAGCAGAATTCAACGATAATGATGAATGTCATGATGTCATTCATTTCCTTACCTGGAACTCAAAACTTTAGTGGTAGTGATAAACATACACCTAACAACACGAGTCTAAAACCTGGGTACACAGAACTGACATACAATTCCACTGGACAATTCCATATTAGGGTCCAGCCTTAACGCTTCCAACCATGTGGGCCACAACAACTGTAGGCCATTCAAACTGCTTCTTTTTCCTTTCCAGGGCGTGTAGAAAATGTTTGCAGAATACAAAGCCTTGATGAGAACCAGTCAGGTCCAGTGCAACGTTAGTTTCATACAGCACCTTAGTGCCACAACAGGCGACTCTAATAGATGACTTCCTCACACAACATTTAAACAACCTGGTTATCGAGTTTCAGTCTTCCAGTCACCTAGTCACAATCTATAGATAGGGGTTTCTATAACCCTGACGTGCCACCGATACACTGTCATGCGTAAGAGCATGTGCGCCACAGGCCAATTACTCTGAAACATCACGTAAGCCAGTGCTTTTTCTAGACATTTTAAATCATCCAGATTCACCAGTTTCTGGTTTTCAGGTTCATTCACCCACTTTCGAGGACATTATTAAGATGCATGGGGATCGAACTAGTTGAACCACATATCAGCCACGTCAAACTCCGAATCCGGTTCAAAATGACCCGAATATCAACTAACGATCAACAAATGAATGTAGTTTACAACCACTTGTATCGAGAGGCGAAATGGAAGCTAGGGGCTCTAGTCCACCCCCAGGCATGCCTTTTCGTTCAAACGGCGTGTAGTTGGACTCCTCACTTAAAGAACCTGACACTGACCACTTGTGGAGCACGCCAACTGGACTACGGTGTAAAGCAAACTATTTCTAATAAATGCTCCGATCAAATAGCTTGTAATAGAGTCATATCCACAATGATTTTAAACTCATAGGAATCTTTTGAAAGTTTCCTCACATGAATGAGAAAATACAAATTATAAGAATAAGCAATAGGTTGAGTAAACCGACAGTCATTTAGATTGGTTCTAGAGCTGGATGAACACTGTTTTTGATTATTTCGCTTCAGACTAAGCAGTTGGGGCTTTAAGCACTCCAAAATATACCGGTTGTCCCGGCCCTTGAGAAACATCCAAGTAGGTAGTTACTTACACCGTCAAAGGAGTGCATGCACACTCACGATTACCTAATCGGGCTAGTGATTGAATCACACAACCATGGGTGGTGGTGGTGGTGGTTTAGGTTCGATAAACAAAACTGTTCAGACTTCCTGAGATGTTCCCGGTAGATGAGAGATTCCTGGCCGAGAGGACAATGCGCATGCAAATGATGCGTAAGTGAACGATGCCCGAGTAAGTGATGATGTACTGTTGACTGCCAACTGCTACTTTCGACTGTTCGAAATTCGTTGGGTTTGTGAGCCGTTATAGACTGTGTAGGTGAACACTACGGTAAACATGGGGCGTTTTTTGGTCCGATTTACTGAACTCACTGAATGCCAGATTGCGGAATACAGATAACTCCACTGTTATCCAGGATCTATGGCTTCCAAAATAATGTACGATCAAGTCAATCTGTACATTCTCCATCAGCTAGGCTGTCACCCCACTTCCACCTAGACAGAACCAGGTAAATCTGCCTGATCGAAAAAAGCTTCGAAAATAGCAAAATCACGTTTACTTGAACGGCTACCCTTTGCATGAAGACTTACTGCCTGACCAAATTAAGTGCCACCGTTCCACACTTCGCGGGAAAGTTTGGGAGATTCTGGCTTAATCTTTCAAGTAAGTAAGCATATCTGGTATCATCCATGTGCGGTTGTTGGGCGTCACCACCATCGCTAGATAGGTTCACTTAGCGTAAAGTAATAAATAGTGGATGAGAGTGGGTTTATTCACACTTAATGATCTGGCATTTGGTAAGCCCAGTAATGCAAACTAAGACACGTTCCGTGTTTTGCCCGTGTTTGTCGCAGTCTTCACCTACTCAGTCTATAACGGCTCACACACAAAATACATTTCGAACATTTGAAAGTGGCAGTTAGCAGTCAATAATGCACCATCACTCACTCAATCGGGCATCGTTCACTTATGCATTATCTGCGTGCGAATCGCCTACACTCGCATCGTCCGCTCGGTCAGGACACCACTCACCTAAAGCGAACATTTCAGTAAGTCTGAGCAGTTTTTCCAACCCAACCAGCGATTTTAGATGTGTGACAGCGTAAATAGCTACCTACTGGAGTGATCCATAAAAATTGGGACAGCGAGGATCTTTTGGAATGCCTAAAACTCTATAATTATACAGCCTGAAGCGAAATTATGGAACTCATATATGTTCTACGATCCCCGTATCTCTTGTGATTGACTAGGGATTTTTGGTATGCTTCGTTTTGATATCGTGATTCGTGGTCAACAGTTTGAATTCTGAAAAAGACTGATGAAAATCTGAGGACTAAATGTCATTCAAAACTAGCCTGTTCAGCCCATCGAGCAGACAGATTTATCTTATCTCGTGAGGTATAAGAAATAAAACAAAAGAGTGGACCCGACGAACTGCTGCAGCTATTTATTAACCACTTTTGTATAGAAGGGAAAGGAACTAGTCAACTACTGAAGGCGATAGTGAAAATGAACTGGTAGCATACTACATACCGCTTTTCAAGGAACAAGAGAGAACCAGGGAACAACATAACTTACATTCGAAGTTATGTACACACGGTTATCGTTTTTGAGCTTGATGCAGATGCAGTTATCCATTTTACAAACCCGGGAGAAGTCTGATGCGATCTCCTTAATATCCAGCATGGAAATCAACTGAAAAGAAAAACGAGGTTGTATATTTACATGCTTTTGAAGTATCCTACCAGTTGGATTGAGGCTGGTAGCTTCTTGGTGGAAAAGACGAGGAAAGGAGAAATTTTAGTCAAACAGTAGATCGAAAAGAGCGAACCTGCCTTTGCGTTGCTACTTTTGTTATGTACGTTAGGGTTAAGCAAACTGGGTGGAATAGCTCACTGGGTGAGTTTTTTTAAAGGTATCTTTAGTTGCACTCAACTCCGTTACAAACTCGCTACTATGCGAGTATAAAGTATCGAATTCACGAATAGCCCCTGGACTGAATTGCTGAAGCACAGATGCGCGAAATATTTCGCGGATACCTTCAGTAAGCCGGCGGAGCAGTATTTGACAGCCCCATCTATTCAAAGCATCAAACATCTATGCAACATAAACAACACAAGATGGATTAACCCGAGTTGTTCCATGTTTCCGAGCAGTCTGACACCACCCTCTTTGGAGCACAAGACGTCTTAGAGTTGAAAATGAAAAGACTGATAGGTGCGACTGAAATGCATAGTATTATGGATATTTCTGAGCACTTAGTATAGCCAGTAATCGAATTAACCATGCGCAAACCAGCAAAGTAGGCTGACCGATCTGGCGAGCCCAAAGCAGGGCAAGAACAACAATGGACTGCAGATGGGATAGGATTAAGCTTACAGTTTGCCCGACTTCAGAGGTAATTCTCAGGAGATACCACCTCTCAATAAGAGACCAGCCCTCCATGGGAGACCAACGCTGCTGGGTTACTTGAAGGCTTCAATGAAATTCTAAGATGTGTGAGAGGATCACCTATTTCAGCACAAGGAACGCTTCTGAGGCAGAGTTTGCTTTAACCCCCTTTCGAAACAGATTGGGAATGTATTACGCTCCATTAATCCGACGGACAACAGGTCTCCATGCCCTTCTTGGGGCTTCCCATTGAAAATTCAACAGCTAATACTCTCGGATAACACAAACCAAGCACGTGTTATGTGTGATTGCATGCATTCATTCTACTTTTCCACTATATGAACCAACGTGACGAAATAGTGACAAGTTCAGTTGCAGGTGGACTCGACATTCAATCTCCTCAAATCTAAACGGTGTCCGGTGCCCTATGGCTCTCGAGACTGCGTAAACCAAGACATTTTCGAGCCTTAAGGTGCAATCCTGACATAGTCTGAGAAAATTAGCCAAGCTAACACCCATGTTCTTGCATCCATGTATCCCGAATCGTAAGTGTTGCATATACTGTGAGAGATTAGAGGAGAGAAATGTTGTGCAAAATGGCTTTTGCAAACCAAGGTTTTCCTGGGTTTTATACGTGGTTGCCAGTGCTTCTTCTCTCTCTAAAGAAACTATTTTTGGTAAATTTCCTTTGAAAAGTACCTTTAGAAATTTTTGCTTATGAGTTTATCTTTGTATATTTAAAACCAACTGAATACTGAGGTAGCCATCGCGTTGCAATTCCGCCTGAAGGACACCATGAACCGAGGATTCTCCCTGGTTTTGCGTTGACACCACCTCAGTTTGAGAAAGGCAGTGAAAAGTGGTGTACTGACAAATATTTGAAATGTCTTACCTGAATAGCCATGGATTCTCGCACGGGACCAAATAATTACCAAGCTGTGGTTTTGAACTTCGATCGGATGTTATTTAGGGGTGTGGCCGGATCCTGAAAAGCTCATTCACCCGAGGCCTCTTCTGTTTATCAGGACTTATCAACAGGATGGAAACAGACCAAAACTTTTCTATCCATCTATGTCCACCTTGGGTGTGCAGGCAGGCTTAGTTCGAAGGCAAAAGTGCTTAACAGTTAAACACTAAAAGATAGGGAAAAGGGGCTTCAGGAACGGAATCCTCATTATCAGCTGTGAACTAAGTCGGTCACAGAAAGCATAGGCCGGTCCCTCGCATTGGATAGTTTCACCACAAAATCATTCCGCTTGAACACACTATGTGGTGGTTCAGGATGCTGCGATTCAGTTCAGCATTGGCAAGTTATACAACTAAACGCTAGAGGTTACACTAGCTTTCGCTATGTAACGGTTCGGGAATCTGGGACGGTGATAATGTATTAAGGGTAGTAGACGGCAACAAGATGTGCATGATACGAATGAGTAGTGATGTCCAAGAGTTATACTTTCTTCGCGCAAAGTTAGTATGCCGGCCACTGGAATCTGTAGGATTATGGCTTCCGGGCAAGATACTGAAAGCATACCATGAGGGCTTCAGCACTGGCAAATTTTGGTGTCATCTCCGTTCGCGAGTCCCACAGACATCAAAGGGTTTTAAACACTGGTTAGTTGACAAACCAATAAACAGAACAGTAAACTTCCAAAGCAAACGCACCACCAAAGATTTGATTTCCAAATCACGCTTATCTTCGTCGAATTAACACACCTCAAGATGTATGCACCTGGCCGGAGTCAGAAGACTCCGGCTAATATCAACCTTCCTCGGAACACCTAACGCTGGAATTTCGCGAAACCCCGAAGTCAAATGATAGGTGCTTAGCAATCCTCGAAAACAGTGGTGAAATCATCGAAAGCAGGAGAAGAAAGTTCATGGATAATGGAAACCGGTCATCAGCTCGGTATAACAGTGCAGGAAACAAGTGTGTCAATATGTAAATGGAGAGATTTCATAAAATTCTAGTCTGGCTACAGTATCAGTCTACGTTGAAACATCGGGTAACGTATGGCGACATCTGCATGCAAAGGCATGCAAATGGTGTTCAAGTTCGGGAGCATTGGAGAAAATTTTGAACACTGTTTTCTCGACGGAGCGTGTGCTTTGGTAATTTCATCTTCCCCACGGGAGACCGCTAACAAGATGTACAAGTGTGCTGGTATTGAAATCTAAGTTCCTAGATGTTGTGATACGGGCTAATGCCATGGATTCCCGAATGTGGTCTAACCGTGTCGCGGTTTGTTGGTTCCTGGCGGTTGAATAGTGAAATCAAGTTCATGAGTATCCTCCTATTAATCAACACTGATCAACATAAATTCAATTCCTGTACGTATTAGTATATGGATTTGATTTGCATGCACGTTCAATCTACCTCACTTAGTGGTGCTCTATGGCCGGTCACCTACGCAATAAATACAGTAAGCGGCCCTCTAAGAAATTCCCGCCGACCGTAACATCGATGTTTCTTGTTTACTCAAACATACCGATAAATCTACACCTGCTCTAATTAGATGGAAGCTCAAAGCCAGTGCCATCACCTTGGTGATGAGTAGCCGAAATAATCGCGGCCAAACGAGCTTGATGTGGAATGTCGAGCTGAGAGGGACATTTTTAACCAGGCTAGCTCAATAGACGTAATACACTACTCATAAGGTTGCTGAAAACACTTCGACAGCCCGCGACCGGTTTCGATTTTCTTGAGGCTCATCAGGTAGGCGCAGCCCCCGAGTTTCCGTCAACCTTATGTTCTACTTGAACCCAAATTGCACGAAACTAGCGAAATACACACATTTGCAAACCAATTTGGTTTTCCGAGAGACTCACCTTGAACCCAGCTGAATCTCTCGTTTATGATGTATTCAAACAGCTAAGTGTGCTGCACCAGGCCACCTCATGTTTCAGTTGGTACGATATTCGAGATATCGCGATACATATATAGACGTAATACACTACTCATAGGCCAGCTCTATGTTTCTCGCCTGCTCATGTAATACGGGTGGGGATCGTGCCTCTGAGCAAAAAATCAGAACGGAAACGATTTTAGGTCTCGAGTTTTCTATATTGGCCAATCTAAACCAACTATAAAGGGGGATCGACCTGAGTGGTTAGTTCCGTTTCCTCGCGGGGGTGTAGTTCGGATGATCCATTATACGTTTTCCTTGTTTGCATGGACGCTGTTTACAGACCCACAGGAAAACGCCAATCGGTTCGTATCTATGTGGCTGGCTCAATAGTGCAAGTACGTTGACAATATCGTCTCATGTGACTGCGTAAAGAAACGGCTGGTCCGCTTGTCATGCCTAAATAAGTAAATTTGTGTAACTTAACCACAACGCTTTAAGATCTTTTTGGGGTAGCCTCAAAGCAAAGAAAAATATTTAAAGACGAAAGAACCGCAAGTAGCCAACGCACAATAAAAGAGGCGTTACCACAACGACATTAAATTTTCACCCCTTCACAAAGGTTCGTGTCAATGTGCCCCAAATAGATTCAGCATGAACCAGCGACTGATGCACGACATACAAACTTAGTCACGCAGGGAGATGTGCGTGGACGAATTAACGCCACTGGGGCATGTGAGGGGGTTGGAGAAAGAACACGCAATTGAATGTATTTCATGTAACAGGTGGTGCAAATATGTGGTCTAAACCAGGTCAGTAATCAACACACCACAACACTTGTTCAAAACCGTGGCTATAGACCGATCGATGAGGCTTTAGTTATCAGGTCAACATTCACCAGACACAAGCACGCCCAAACAATTTGTCCTCACAAAGGCACTAAAACAAATATGCAGCATAAAATTGTCCACGCTGGTTTAAGGCCACCCTATTCCTGTCACGTGGGTAAACTGCCATGCAGATCTGCCCTTCAATCTTAAAATAGAAAATGACGAAACTAAGTGTTTTCGTGATCTTGTCGTCAGGCCACCACATATATAACGGTTAGAATAACGATGACCGTAAGGCGTGACTAGGAACTGGTAAGCCATTAAAATCTAGACAACAAGCCACTTGAGGGAAAAACTTTCATCTTATTGGATAAAGAAACTTATCTGGAAAGCTCTACCGTTCTTCTGCTGATTTCATTATCCTCAGTTCTGGTAGACATGGACGAGCATAACAGACATTAAGTCGAACTAAGCTGTCACTAGCTCTACTTACGCGTGAATAATAAAATCAGTGGACAGAAGTTTGTCCAACTGTCTACATTACCCTATCCGAGACTATTAGTGTTTGCAACACAAAACGACGTCCGTACAAAAATCATCTACAGATGGCTGGAATCTGGAGATGAAGTTGACGAATCTAATCAACCACACTGAATCCTATCTAACAGTACTAGCCAGCCAGCCATGAAAAAGTACCTTCGAACTCAGTGAGGCAGAATTGCCCAATAGGCAGCAACCTACCGTAGGTTGCGATTCAGTTCGCGTAAACTAGGGATTAAGGAAGGACACCATAGCTGACTACTTGAGGGCGCTCACTAACCCGCAGCCAAACTCTGTCAGGAAAAAAGGATGGCGAAGATGTTATGCCACGGAGAGAGAGAAGGACAGAACGAAACTGCTGATGACCACGAAGGTTGAAATTAGATCATTTGTCTGTGTATCATTGCTGTGTTCTAACAAATTCAACCAGTGAAAAAGAGGGGGCAATGCAGTAGAGGACTCGTGTAGTTATTATTCATGGTTCCATGGGGTAAACGGATGAACCTGAACCGTTCAAAGAAACCATTATCCCTTAAAATTCCGCAAAGCTTTGTCTAAACTGCTAAGTGACAAGTGCGTCACAAACACCGAAGTGAACTCCAAAATTCGAATGCTACAGGGAATGAGTGGGTAAATGAGCATTTGTGCTCCACTTCATGTCTGGATTTTAGAATACTTGTTTAAAGCCCAGGGGAAGTGGAGGCGACACAAGAGACCGAGGGTATTTCGAATCCCAACAAATTGCAGACCTAATTCAAGCAGCCTATTTGAATTGTTCTCTTAGTCTAAATTCAGATTGATTGCGAAAGCCACGTCAGGCCGCAAAGAAATCACAGTGTGTGCATGCTGTACTACTGGACTACTTTCGACAATCAGTGGTCCTATGGTAAACAGATTAAGCTCAAACACGCTACATTCTTACGTTCTGAAATAGGTTGAATCGCATCCAGGCACACCCGTCTATTTGTCAATGGGGATCAGCCCCGGACGAGTCGCTGGGTTGTGAGCCCGTATTTTAGATCAGTTAACTGAGTGTGAATATGCATGAACGAATACAGAAGAACGTGGGTGATATAATGTAGGATCAAAGTACTTCGGTTAAGCGAAAGATCCAATGCGTTCACGAACTGTAATGAGCTAAGTGGGGCACAAAACTCTAGTGTCTGCTCCAGAGAGAGTCCTTGGTAAGCAAATGTAGGTCAAGTTTAAAGGTGCAAACGCCCAGTCCGCAGGAACCGGCAAAAAGCCAAAAACCCAATCACCTTTAGAATTCTATGTCCAACTGAAGTACTCGTTGCCAACCATAGAGGCGTCCTCCGATGATAAGTGTTGCCTTTTGTTCTACACTGGAAGATTTACAGGCGGTAACGGCGGATAATACTGCTCAGGAGTCCTAAGTCTAACAGGCACAATAAGTTCGAATCAAAAGCCGAATCAGGATCATTCCGAAAATCCTAAGGGAATCGGATCCTAGTGCAAACTTTGAGGAAACATACTCTGAGTGGTGTCTGTTAAATAAGGCGAAATTTGCGCTCATCTTCTTAAGGACAGGCTGAACAATAAACACGTGAAATTAGTTCAGAAGCGAGCAACGAGAACGAGCAAATTGCTTGTTAGCGCAATCCAGGAAAAGAATGCCCATTACTGGTGAAAGAAATATTCTGGGTTAAAAACAATCTCAGGTTATTGCGCTTACTTCAACGCCTTTCTTCAAAACAAGACCATCCCTCGATTTGTTATAGAGTTCTAGACGATTAGGAAACAAACGCAGATGCCTTCGCTGCCATGTCTGTAGAAAAGGGCCACCAAGTTTAAGTACCTCGCCTTCCACGATACAGTCAGATGCGAAGCCATCCTGAGTCAATCCGTCGCCACCCACTGTGGGTGGTGCGGATGCAGAGATGTTACAACTTCCTCCAACCACGGTTTGCTGAGATGATCCCCCTGACGGAGTTGAAGCAATACATGTGGCTCGCCCGATCTCGTCCGCAATCTGATTGGATCGCTGCCGGGCGCGAGCACGCTTCGCATCCATCTTGTCAGCCTCTTGATTAACGACATCGAACACTGTTTCGGCTATTTCTAATTGCCAACGTTCAGACACAACCAGGGAGAAATTCTGGTACAACGCCTGATCGGTTTCCGTTAGCTGGAATAGTAAACAAGCAGCAAATTAGTTATCGCTCAAAAAGTCTGCGCCAAAATGAGAACCAAGAAGTATGCTGAGCAAGCTGGATGGCAAGTACCACTTTGAGCAAGTTGAATGTCATGCACAGAATGAAACAAATAATAAAACAGCCACGCCGAACAGCACCAGAAAGAGCAGTTGTGAATTTTGTTGTCCTATTTTGCACTCAAAAGTCAGTCGACCCTCAGAATTACCTCAAGGGTGTCATTAACTCCTAGCCGTCTTACGGCAACCACTCTGTTATGGAAATCATACAGACTATCAAAAGTACATAAACTCTCAGTGACTGATTCTAGCTGTTCCATACGCTTTACGCTGCATAGAATAGTAATGAATACCAGCTATTCCTAGAGGATTCATTCACAAGTAATGGCTTAATTAATCATACTCAAATGCTACATCGTCAGCTGGCTGGTCAGATCAATAAACCATGTCAAAACATCACCTTGAGTGTATTAATGACATTGGAGCACAGCCGAATTTACTTGTAAAATACATCGTCGTTATTCAAAGAGGAGTCTTCTGAGTAATATAGTTAATTTGTAGCCAATTTTATATCCGACATATCCTTCTCAACGCTCGGCTATCTCCTTCTATCCCTAATCTTATGCTGATAAACTATAAGCTTTGTGCCTAATATAGCACTGGCTAGTAGATTCAAATGAATAAACCTAGTGGTTTGGACTAATGTGTCCACTGCGGTTCCGTACCCCCACTCGCTCTTACTCATATACATCGTCATCAATATTGCTGTTATGGTTGGAACTGGTAGATGACTCGTAGTGGAGAACAAAGAAACATACTTTAATACCCTTAGTATCCTCCTCGTCGAACGACCCAATATCAAATGCGTCCGCAGCGTTGACCTCACCACGTGGCGGAATGAGTGGTGGTGGATATTTTTGTAAATATACCTGCTGCCAGTCGACTCCTTTGAAAAACGGATGCTCCCGTAATTCCATCGAACTGCGAATTATGAGACCGAAAAAGATACGAATGACTGAGCTAAGTCAGGTGGGACAGGCTGGGTGAACAGATGAAAAAGTGACATTGGTACGTATGTTAAGCACACATCGCTGTTTGGCCAAAGTACAGTTGAAGAGGGAGTTGTAGACACAACAATGATTTCGCATGCCCTATCTCCCGGCATACATAGTCCAGCGACACAGTAAGTGATGCTCCTGCATCGAAGCCATAGCCTCCAAAACTTAGCTGCTCCTCCTCTGCTCTCTAGTTCTCCGGCGGTTGAAACTGTAGCAACTGGAACCAAAGTACCTTTGGTACATGATTTATAGCTGGTGACCTAGCTAATTGTCTTCGAAACATCGACGATTACCGCGAACGAGTCAAAATACGGTACAGCAAAAACACTTGACGATAAAACAACCGTGGTGATTCTTAGTTTCATTGGAATAGATGCTTACCCAATTTCCACAATCCACTTACCATAATTGTCTACTTAAAATGGATTGCGTGAAACTCAGCAAGCCACGCCACAACTTCTGCGGCAGCTAAACATGCTAACTTCCATTCACTGTTACGTACCCCAAATCAATACCTGCTGGAATTAATTATCCAGCCGAGGACACAGACTGCTTAGCATAAATATGACAATCAAACAGATACGCAGCTGAGATATAGACTGATTGCTGGCATTAATCATCCAACACTTCAGTGGCAACTCACTCTGCTAATGCTCATTGTGAGCAGTTTTCAGACATTCCTGTTGAACTAAATCCGAAGGTTTTTGTCCTGTAAGTGAAGTCAATCTGTGCCATTCCAAAGGGGTTAAAACTGGTGAAGGGAACTCCACTAGAATTCAACACAGTATTAAACAGTGACTAGTGATTTATTCGATTTAATTTCCTTTGTTTCTGTATTTTGAGCACTAAATACGAAAATTCTTGCTTGTGTGGACAAGCTGCCGTCAAGACTGTAGGCCCCTGGACTGCGGCTGCCTGCGCTCCCTCCTCACACATTCCAATCGCAGACGGCCGCAGTGACGTCGGTTACGGGGAACTGAGTTGACTGGTTACGAAATTCCATCAATACTCCGCATTCATATAACAGAGTTAGCGCACAAACCGTTACTAGTGATGTGTCTACAGGAAAGCCAATTTGAAAAATTGCCACCTTTCAGGATGTTTCAAGTCAATTTGACCTGAGATGAAACACGTCACTACTCCCATATCATTTGTAGCGGTATTCCAACATATAGATTTCTGATATAAAAGTTTTGAGTTCCACCACGTGGCATTTTCTGTTTCGTCCAACCGTTTACGATCGAAGTAAAATGCCCCCGAATGCTCCCGATTTTCTCCGGAACAATCTCCAAATGAAATTTTTTTTCCTCTAGATGAAGAGAACATCGAAAACACATTTGGGCCTGATTCCAGTGGATTGTTCACGACAGCTTCCACATTCATGAGGGTCAACTTTGGGATGGGTATGTAAATGGAAAATCACTAGGCGTTCATTTACGGTACCTTTAAACGAATGCTGCCCGGCTATTTGGTACTCACTACATAAGACAAAAAGAATATTAATCCCTATTGTGTAGACTCGCAGTCAGCGGTGAATCCTCATCTAACTACGCAGGGTCACACACAACTTGCCAGGCTTGTTGAGCACACACAGGTGGAAAACACAGTGACTAATAAAAACATCCAACTGTTTGTCCACCATGAATTCAGTCTTCGGACTGTAAAGAATTACTAAGCATTCCATTCATTCGGCCAAAAACGTCGCAAATGACAGCAAGTTGCTCTTGCTTCCGACCTACTGGTCACGTATCATGGCTGTCAAAACGACTTGAACATAAATAGGGAATGCAATAAGATCGACAAAATATATATATCAATCAAAGTAAAATTCTCTGGTCAACGGTACAGTCGTGCATGGTTAAAAACCGACACAGTGTGGGACACGTGACATCATCACTTGACCGGCTGGCCACATGAGCGTCACTTCCCGTGCTAGTCGTCTTTGAGCAAAACGTTTGGGCTGGTTAGTTCGTACGTTAATGACCTCCACAGTGGCTTCCCCGTCCTGATATGCATTGGCAAGGTTGCCAGTGCATTAAACAGAGGTATGGAAGCTGCTGCAGAATTCACCTGATATTCCGTGTGCAGAATTCCTAACGTCATGAGGCTGTCCTTTCCGAAAGTTAGTTGGAAAACGTTCACACATTCGTTTGAGCAGCTACCTCGTTTTTCGATCAATATGACTGGTTCCACATGCGTTACAAACAGCGAGCCCATGACTACTTAGCTGTAGACAGAATTTCAGGTCCTTATGATCATCACCCTCGCTTCGATTGGTGACAGCGATGCAAACACGTGTAGGATGTGTGGGTCATCTGAGTGTGACGTTGCGCATGGTAAAACTGACTACGTTGGTTACATGCACAACCGACCATACACTCGGATTTATCCTGACCAAAATCACAGGAAAAGCTCTATTTTGGGACAATTCCCAATTTTGTCTTGGTAGTAGTGTACAAGTTCCCTTCCTATTAGAATGCCCGAAGACTAAATCGCACGGCGTCGATCTGATGGGAACATGTGCAGTCTTGTTGCCGTTTCAGAAAACCCGTGGTCGTATGTTTCCAGTGCCGTGGGGTCGATCCAAAGCAAGCATCTTGCTTACGGTTGGGCGAATGAACACGATTCGGCATTCAGCGTGGTTTAAGTACCCAAAGTCGAACAGGAGGACAGCTACTACCTGCAAGTGGTCCAAATTACTACTCTGGTTATTTCGTATCTAACTTCTTACCAACAAATAACTTCCCCTAAATTCTTGGAATTGTATTCAGGCCAAAACAGTCAGTGAGATAAATTTAGTTCTCGAAGTATATCTCCCTGAGGCGAAAATGCACCAAATGCCGGTTCCGGGGTAAAAATGGAAGCATTTGGACCAAGATTTACTAAGTCCACGGACCCAAACAACAAACATACCGTCCAACAGAGCATAAAATTCTGTACCAGAAAAATCCAAGTGTGTAAGGGGCAAAGGGGAATTGAGATAGGTACAATGGGTTTTCCTCTAAGAAAAATGGCCCGAAACATCACAGATGATACGGGATTTTGTGAGTATTCCCTTTTATACACGCTTCTGTAAACTGTTGGGGGTATGCTGTACCACACATCACTCACGTGGAACCTACAAATGAATTAAACTGGCCATACCGTCACATACAGATTAGAACGCTATCTTAATCTCGGTGTGTCTAACGATTACATTACCTGAAAGGCAGGGCTGACGGAGTGTGAGAGCTTAACATGTAATTACAACACATTACTAACAACAACCCAACCCACGGAAAGCCCTGTAAATTCAATGGTTGTCTTTGGAGCTCAGCCTGAACTTTGAGTGACTTGAAAATCCATCGAAACATCCGTAGTGGATGCATCACATGACCGTACACGATAGATATGCAAATTCACCTTGCTAGTAGGTTGTCCATAGAATCGATTACTAAATAAACAAACTGATGACATTAGTTCATACGTGTTTTACCTCGCAATCTTCTAGATACTACTCCCGGATGCTCAAGCGGACTCAGAGGCGGCCTAAAGACAGTTGAAGATTACTCGACTCGCTCATTTGATAAATGATGCACTTTTAACGATCAAACAGACGGGAACTACATCGCAGTAAGGCTCCTGGGATGAACACTATGATCAATGACAGTGATGCTGGTGTAGAATACTGATGCCTATCTGACGTACAACTCTACCATTTTATATAACTAAAGCTCTGTAGTGAAAAGAAAGAAGGCAACGGGAACTAGTCTTCTCCTAGCAAAAAAAAAACAAACGGCGCGCTCGCAAATTCAATAATAGGGATAGAAACTGACGGCATAAAGGAAACCGAATTGGATTTGCAGACATTCTTTCAACATCTCTAGTGGAGCACAGGGTGGGTCGTACCTTGAAGGATATCAAGTTGCTTGCAGCCGTCTGATGTCAGTCTAGAGTAAGTAACTGCAGATTCTCCCACTGGACGACCTGTACAGCTTCACTCACACTTATGAAATCTAGATGACCTCAAAAAGGCAGTATAATAACCGAAAATGACAAGTAGCTGCGATTTGGCCCAGTTTCAGACAAATTCGAGGGAACGAAAGGCACGCTGAAATAAGGTTCAAACACACTTATCACAACAAATGCAGAGTCAGTTCAGACAAACTTAGCTCCAGAGTGACATCACTTCAAGGTCCCTTTTGACGAAAACGGAGAAGCCTGGAGACTCACCCTCGACCCATGCAGCCTAATCGGTGGTTTACCTCCCGGGCTAGAAGGCCTTCGAGTAAATGTCGCATTTCTTTCGACATGCTATCAGGAAAATCGAGATTCTGTTGAGGGTGGAGAGGAAGGATGACAAAAATGCAGTGAGTAAGGTCTAGTAGCGATTTATGGTGGCTAACTAGTTAAATGAAACAATAGGAGCTATACAATAATTCTTCCAAGAAGCAAAAGCAATGATCCTGTTCAATTTCGGTCTGCACTACTGCGGATCCGTACTGTCGCCCTCCGATGAGTAAGCACCATTAAGGAAGTGAATGATTGTTCTCGGTTCCCAAGCAAGACCAGTGTATTCGGAACCTAATGAGGGGTTTATCTAACGGGTTATATTGAACAAACTTCTCAGTGCATAGAACCGACTCTCCACGGTGAGAGTGATATTCCACCTGACAAACTAGATGCCAGATTGCCGGTCAAAATTGTGCATATTAAATGTAAACGCTTCTATGAATTAGGCTTCGTTCTATCGCAGACCAGGTAGCATGTAAATAGTATACACACGACCTAATTAGCCGACAAAACTGCGTCTGATGCTAATCAAACCGGGAAATAGCACCGTACGACAACAATTTCACAAAATGAGCGTAGAAAATTCTTTCGGATGAACTACTGTCAGTTGACAAGTGTCGGTTTTATTGTCCGTTGTAAGCCAGCCGTCCGCGCATGACCAACATACTACAAGTGACTTGAGTTAAGGCCGATGTGGGGATTGTCTGAAATGTTCCCATGATAGAGTGAGGACGAGACCATTCTACTGACTCAGACACACTTAAAAGGAACGATCAATCAAGACACGAGTAGACGTCAACCTGGCCAAAACATAGATGATCAATGGTCGAGAGTGGACAACAACACAACGCAAACAGTTCTGTTTTATCTGTCTTAACTGCTTTTAAGTTAATCTGTGGGGTTAAGATCAAGCACCAAATTTTAGAAGCGCTAAGCTTTTTCTTATCGCACAAGCACTTCGCATCTCTGTTGCAAATCTCAAGCTCTGCGCACAGAAATGTTTTGTATGGACTATCACTTATCCACCTAATGTGACTCGCCGAACTAGCCGGAACGCCTATATGCATCCACGGAGTAAACTTGTGGACCAAGGCAGCACATCACAACGGAAAGAGACCATTACATGAACCGGAAATTAGCATTACAAATAATAACACAGGGAATGATGAGAACCAGGAGGCTGATAATTCAAAATCTGGCGGAGTTACGGCCGCCGTCAACGAAACTACAGTCAGAGCATATGCCCAGGAAAATTCAAATTTCTTTCATACCAACTTCAGTGTCCACAGAGAGTGTAATGTGAATCATAAAACAGCAACGTCCTAACGCTTAAGCGGAGCTACAATCGCCTCATTGTCGTTCAAGCTCACCACTCTCAACAGTCCGCACCCAGCAAGCGATACAAAACGACTAACAAATGCAAACGTTTGCATGTAACAAACGATTCCAATGTTTTTTTTCATTCAGATGAGTGCATACCACAACGTTTTAAGCAAAGGCTGATGGAAACCTAAGGACAGAACAAACCTAGGATCCAGGGCAAGGTTGAGAAAGCACAAATGAAATTCACGTGAAATCAGACGTCAAGACGGATGGAGAAGGATCATGCAAGAACAAGCAGTGATCATCCTCACAGAAAAAATTCTACACTCATTATCCCCATGTTGGAAACAACGGTGTAGGGGTGCACCACTGCCAGGTACGATTTATAGCGCTACATTAGGGGTGCCCGACTTATCTGACCTAATTTCCAGCCGAACTGGTCACGGGTGCAGACGTACAAAAACCCAACCTGGGAGATCAAACGCCATTCGGAAGAAAAGGTTTGCTTAGACAGCTCGAAATCGTCGAGGGAATGTAATATTCCTTTTCTGGAAACCATCTAAGAAACACCTTGAATAAAGGAGTGGTTATGGCGGTCCCAAATTTTTCTTCTCTCCGTCAATAAGAAGCCATCTGAGAAACACATTGAAGAGAACCATTTACGCAATTCAATTTTTTGCAATCTGAAACTTCACTGCTAGCGAAATCCTCCAATAACTAAGCAACCATTAACTGACCTCAACGAAGTGGTGCTAAGGCGAAAACAGAGAAACCGCCCAACAAGTAGCCAGCAAGTTTAATCTGGGATCTTGATCTCGCTTTGCTTGCTAGATAAAACAAACACTGAACCGGTTCATTCAGAGACAAGCCAAGACGTATAGGTGATCGTCAGCATGTAGGTAAATGGAACTGGTACCATCCTTTGAACAAAGGCCGCGATTGTATAGTGATTTTATCTACGCATACTCCATGGGGTGAGGTCTTTTACTGGGCTGGCTATTTTAGCGAAGCGGAACAGAAGTGTAAGGTGAAACAGGGGCCAGAGCATATATCCTTGAACCCTCCGTGGGTTAACCAGTTCCCCTTGTGATCAACGAATAAACAGAAGAAACGATTACGACAAGAAGACGGTTGGTACTCCCTTGAAATCGGAAACGTTCGGTCAGCAAGCACTATCATTGATCTGAAAGTTCCAACTATCTCCAACCAGAATGGAGAGGACCAGAGGTTGTGCAAAGTATTTAAGAGGACGAACTGAATAGCAAAATGCATGAAAATCTGTTCAAACAAAGCCAGGTGTGAGAATTCTAATTAGATGAAAGCCCAAAATGCCTGACACCAAAAGCTAGAGCCTGAGACACTAGCGAAGTGAGCTTTTAGTAGCATACCTGACACTTAGCTTTAAGGAGGGCAGGCAGTGCAAGGGGATATCAAGGGCACATCACGGACCCTTGAGTCCCCCGTAGGTCAGTCGATTCTGTTATATCTGATTCACAGACTTTGTGCGCAAAAAGCTACCGGATCCACAGAATAGATCAAACGTTGAGACAAACAGCAAAAGCAAGTAGACGTCCACGTAACTTCGTGTTGTGCTATTTGATTGTTCTACCGACAAAGTTCGATCACCACCGTGAGTTTTCTCTACCTCATTACACACATTACCAGTCAGAGGATCGAGGATCTGCACGTCACTAACGAGCATCGGGCATTGTCAATAGTTAGAAACAAAGGAAATAGCAACAAACAATGAACTGAAGGCTCAAGTGTCAGCAGGAGATTTTATGTGAGGAAGTGTGTGCATCTTTGCGGAACCCGGGTAGATCTATCAATAGGTTGTGCAAAATGAATAAAAACTGGCAATCTTGTAGTACGTAGACTTTCCCTTGGGATGCTCACAAAGTTCATTTCTAACCTTACAGTTTCAACCCAAAACTTTAAGTAAGCAATATCTTGAAGTGAGGAACGGTTTGAGTATTCCGAAACCGCTTCCCATCGGAAGGGTTTTGTGAATGAAACACCAAACGCACTGGGGCATGAGGTCTGTCCTACAAGCACACGCGACACCGTAAACACGGAGCAACAGATTATGAGCATAGGAGAAGAGAAAGTGTCGTTTTGTATACCAGTCGATGGAGCGAGGCAAGGCTGTTAACACGAAAACTTGTACAAACACGTGTGAGGAATGGGTTTTCGGATAAGTAACGCCTAAGGCGTAATTACAGCTCAGACCGATAAACCACCAAAGTAGGAAATAACAAGTATTAGGTCATATGGACATAAGGCTCCCCTACTGCGAAGGAAAAATGCCAATTTCAGCGCCGTTGGATAGATACTTCATTGGTAGATACGGTGGCCCCGAAAAGGTAACTTTGCACTAAAAAAAGAACAAAAATAAGGAACACCATGCGACGCGAAGTCGAAATGGTCATTCCGTAACCGGAGAAACTCAGGTGCACAAACACTTACCATGGTCATCGTCATTCGATCTATTTCGTGTTTGTCCTTGGTTTTGTGCTGCCGAAATGGGCTATGTCCACGCAGTAACTTGTACAGCATGCAACCCAGTGAGAACCAGTCCGCTGACGAATCGTATGGACAACCCTTCTGTAATACCTCCGGAGCCATATAGCCATGGGTTCCAACGCTCGCATGTGGCTTTCGTCGAGAAAAGTCACACGCAAGGCCAAGATCACTTATGCGGACGTGACCGTATTCATCCAATAAAATATTGGCCGGCTGTCGTGGATAAGTGAAAATAGGTGTTAATTAGACGGATGTTGGAGGCCTTAAATCGCAACGCTGCTGTAGCAAATGACCTAACAGTGGGATGGTAAATTCATTCTCATTGATAATTCCATGGGTCGAAAATCACGGCTTGAAGTCAAGGCATTGATTCACCGTAAAGAGGTGAATTTTTCAAACGAATTAGTACAGAAAGAAGAATGAATTTGTATCCTTATACGTACCAAGGAAGTCGTCAGGTGAATTCCATGCGAGGTCGAGAGGGGAGTAGCAACCAGACAATACTCTTGTGAGAAAATTGAAACACCGTGCTGCTAACGGAAAATCGGTTTCATTAGGGGTTGTGGCAGGATCTGTGAAACGTGCATCTACATCACCCTGTTTGAACAGTTTCCCCTACTATGATGATGACATTACTCTGGTCGGTCTACATCAAACAGAAAGCTCTAAAATGTTGTTTCACTCTAACTAGCAGTTCGGCCGCTCCGTCGAAGGTGCCCACTAGTGGAGTATCGGCATAAGCGATTCGTCCACATCCACTCGAAAGCCAGTACACCACTGGCGAATCTGGAAACTCCTTGATTAGTCGCCTCAGGACCAAAAGTACAGTATAAGAAAGGGACTGATGTGGATAAATTCTTCGTTGTCTTTTCATTCTTGGCCATCCCTAGTATAAACAGAAGCAAGAATAAGCGTGAAGTTCTCAAAACTGTGGGACACAAGTCACATATTTTAAGGTAACAGTATGGACTGTCACGTTTCAACTTAAAAGGGTGACAGATGAAGCTAAACCACATACAACAAACAGGATGCTGGAAATTATGCATTATTATTATCCATTCCCTGCTTCATCATCGCACGTATGTTGAACCCATTTATCTGGCCTATTAATCCGTACGTTATCAGACGACAACTGGACTCCGGTGGTCCCGGTCACCCATCTACTGATGAAGAACGAATACGTCGATAAACACCGAAAACGTTAATGGTCGACATCTCACAAACCGAATGCCTTCTCTTACCTGAATAGTGAACAACACAACTTTTGTTGACAGATGCACGTCCTAGACAGTTTTGCACGCATTATCCTTGTGTCCCGTAGAAGTTCCAACCATTGAAGGTGTCGCCAAACTCATCAGGCACTGTGCAACTGTATGTTGCCTTTTCCCTCTCCCCAGGTTAGAAGCAGCCCTGCTTCCCATATTAGCATTGTCTAGAAGGCTCTGTGGTACCAACTGTAGGTCCAACAGTAGCATTTTTTCTCTCCTCAATGAACTACGAATGAAGTCGTCACCAATATTCCACCCAAAAGGCAATTGACCCTCTCAATTGTCTATAATTTTCAGAATGCATCGCCTATACCTGACGCCAAAAAATTCCTCGTGCTACTTTAAATCTGTCGGAATAACGCCGGTTTTTCCACAAACCACGGTCTGAGCGTGATGGAAACATCGAGTCAGTGGATTGGAAGTACATCAAATAAGTCTGAGGAGAAACAGCTCAAGCGACACGAATAAACTAACTGTACCCTAATTGCCACATTGCCGGCATTTCTACAAATCACCCATCAAGTAGAGTTCATTTCGTAAAGCCTCGTGCTGGATCGAAATAGTTTGAAGACAGTGGCTTGACGTCGAAGCACAAAAACCAGCAAATTTAGACGTGCCACTACATTCCGGAGACAGTATAATTAGTGGTTTAAACTACAGACAGACAAGGCCGAGTCACTTAAGCAATCACCTTCCTAGAATGGGGTTATTGCCCACAGAATTTCCTCCTCTGGTTCAACTCAAATCCCCCATCCGAAGTCATTTCGTCAGCAATAGTTCTATTGAGTTCCTGAAAGCTATCACCTTCCATAATTGGCCCTTTGTATTCACAAGTTCACGGTAACTAATAATACCTGTGGGGACTCTAAAGGGGCCAATCCAAAAAAGTATCAGACAATAGTCAGAATATTCACTATAAACCACAGTAGCCGAACTATTACAGTACAGTTACTTCCAGGCTGATTTTCTACAAGTGGCATGTCTGTTTTCATCGGCTTCGCTGAAGAACATTTGCGGAAATAGAAAGGCATTCTTTGTGAAGCGACACTACTCTTCAGAGGATCTTTGTAGTGCCCAGTGTCGGTTGATTCCCACGGATGCCTTGCCACATAGCGACGATGATGTAGATAGTTACTGTCAGACGACGCTTGGATTTCAAGTGTTTACGCTCAATCATGCAAATGAGGTCAAGATGAGAGATTAATCTGTTCGCTTATTGATATATCCATACCGTCAGACTGATGGCACTAAAGGACCGTACAATGTAACTGCAGTGCGGTTCTTGTGAGAGAAGTTACAATCCTCCAGGACCAACAGTACTATCGAGTCATGCAACAATTTTCTTATGCGAATAGTGCAACGCTCAAACCTCTGCTCGACAAATTGCTTCCATTACGTGTTATTAACGTGAGGGTGGCACATTTATAAACTTTGTGCACAAAACCACTTAACTCTAGCAGCGAAAAACCGTCGAACGCGGTTTTCAGGGTCAATGCGTGACTCAACCTGTTTCTCTTCAACCAAATAAAACAGAGATTGATGGTTGACAAAAAATCCAGTATAGTATGATAAACTTCGAATACCTAGTGGAAGGAAACTCCATAAGTGACTTCCACAAGATGAGGACCGATTATATCGTGTGTGGGGTAAATTGGACTTGCTTTCAGAAATGTTTGGGAAACAGTCAGTGGCTGTCCTTTGATTGTCCTACATACACATAGTTTTCATATGATCTGATGTAGCCACCCCAGGCGAAAGACATGGTTCATAAAAACCAGTTGTTGCATATCGAACAAAGGATGATTTTTTCTGCTGAAGTATTCATCAAGAACAAACCGTGACGATCCTTGATATAATGTCCTAACTCCCTTGACCACTGCCATTTCGGTCTGCCTGGTTCCCGGAAGCAGACGAAAACACTCAACAAAACATTGAATCCATATTTCTGAAGACATATGGGAGCATGCTGGGCCATCCCAGTACTTGTTTAGTTTTATTAATCATGTGCACATTTGACACCAATTTAGAACGGTACTCACTGAGTTTCTAGTGGGAGAATAAAACATTCCGATGCATGGTTACAACTTTTAACCTAGTCCGAAAAAAGTTTCCATCAAGAAGCAATGGGAACAATGAAGTATTGTTAGGGGAATGAAACAACTGAGTAAGTAGGACCTACTTTTCACATGCATTTTGTTGAATACGAGGCTTCCGAAAAGTTTTTCCAAGTGCGGATCAAGTCTATGTTCGGATACATTTTAATCACTTTTCTACTGGATCGAAACTTTGAAGCACATTCGCTTTGGCGTTGGTAAGCCGAGTCAAGTGTGTGCAAAGGTCACTTGGTCAACCTGTACTTTAACCATTCTTGACCAATATGTAATCAGACCGTGTCCTTTAAAAAGTGCAGTTTGATTTCCTGACAATTGCCTCAACCGATAGAGGTGAATTGTTTTCTAGCGCTGAACCAGTGTCATGGGACGCACCAGTGAGTTTTGAGAGTGAATGAAGGCTCACGATATGAAACACCCAATGAGACAACGAAAATGAAAACTATGTAACCGTCAACGACCATATAAACCCACGTTTCCCTAACCGCGGTTCCAGCACCTGGCTGTACTGTGTTGGGTCCACCCAGGAGATTCAACATTGTCTAAATGTACATGAATGGGCACACAAGCAAAACCGTTCACAATATTTGTGTAACTACCGGTCCCGACGTTTCTCTAACCAAAATTTCAAGTGTTTTTTCGATCTACCTATATCTCCCCTTACAATACACAAACGTCACGAACGAATTCAGAGAATATCTTGTGATGGACGAGACTGCATCAAAGGCAAGGGTAGAAGACGGAAACGCATCCACTGAACACGTTGCTGTCTAGCTAAATTTGTATGCCAAATACGGCAGCCTCAGCAAGCGCTACGTGTCATTTCCTGAACCGCACAGTCTATTTTGTAGAAGGCAAATGATTCGCGCACACCGGAAATAGACAGACATGATAGCGGAAGATTTAGAAAAACACGCCAAAAAATACGCATCTGGAAGCTACACGACACAAGAAAATCTATGTGCGATAAAAAAACATTTAAAACCATGGATGACCGAAAGACTAAACCTGTTTAGACTTTTTTGTTAGCACCCGGACAGCCTGAATGGGCTTATTGGTTGTCAACCTACTTTGATGAACTTAGCAGCTGGTTCATTCATCACAATGTGCGTGTACTTAAGCACAGATCCCAGACACATAAACCTGTATTCAACTTTAATATTTGACCTGGTCCTGTATGAACGAACCTGTATCGATTAGCGTGTTCTTAAAAACAAATTTCTTGCATCAGAGTAAAGGCGTCATATTCGTTCGATATTGAAGTTCGACATAAAATCATGTTTCCGAAATAAACGTGCTTTGGATTGATTAGATCAACGACTTGTACAGAAGATTAGAAATGACGGAAGAAAATTGGGACTAGCCTACCCTGGTCAATGTGCATAAGAACAGTGAAACAAAGAAGTGGTTTCAAATTACTTCCTGATTTGATTGGCTGTGTGCGTTTGATGCTAAGTAGTGCATCAAACACAAAATACATATGATGAGCACGTAGGGTTTCGGTAACACTGACCAATATGTACGTAAGTTATGTACACCATCGCAAAAACAAAATGTCGCCAAACTAAAGTAAAATTATGTTATATGCTTATCGAAATGGAGCATGAAACTCCATAATCAATCCTCAACCATGGAAATGCGCGTCATAGGGAGGACACCATATCACAAAATATTTCGCCATCTCAATAAAGGCACACCTAAACTGTTCGGCGGATATGAAGGGAAGCCGCGGAACAGCTAATAGCTGTGAGTACAGAAACAACCAATAGGTTTGAAGTGGTGAAACCGATGAGCCGGAAAGAATGCTAGACGTTCTAGCGCTGAACAGACTACACCGGATCTCCACAGGTGGTGCATTCCTCGGTCAACCCGCTTAGTGGGACCATGGCCCATTGAGAGCAATCCGAACTATAAGTTTACTGATTACGGACATGACTACTCTATTGTTAGAACAACTAGATGGTTTCTAGCAACCTGCTTCAGGAACGATAGTTCACTCCCGAAATGTACTCAGATATCCTTATCCCCCAAGGGAGAAAATTGCAACATGCAATCATGCTGTGTGGTTAGTCTGGTTTAAGGCCGAACACACAACAATAAAGGTAGACGAATGTTATGCTCATCGTATGAGGAAAATAGAACGACCGGAGAAAGAACTAGGAATAGGTAAAAGAAGAAAACCATGGGCAAACGTTTCAGCTGGATTACTGATCGAAAATGACGTGTCTTGACGAAATAAGTTGCTGCAATCAGTGACGTGGCCCCCTGTACATTAATGTACTTTACATGGGTTAGAAAAACAAGTCCAATCACTCTAATTTTCAATCCCGTGATGTAACTCCCTGTCATAAGTCTCGAGTAGTATAGTGGGGATCGCGTAGAAAGCTGAAAAGCAACCTTAGAAGCAAACGCCTTCACTGACCTGAATTCAAGACCGTTCGCACAGGTCCCACCCATTCAAAATAGACCAAAATATAGGAAATTCAAAGCTGACCAATGCCATTATGTTTCGGGCAAAATGCTGTGAAAACTTCAAATGGAACCATACCTCGGGGCAATTGACGTATCGTACGGAAAATGGGCAACTCCCAAGAATGGGTTGGTCTCTGTGATGAATTGCTATCGAGCAAGTTGATCACTAATTCTCCCCCGTGAATATTCCCTAGTGTGCCAGTGGCCTAAAATTGTGACAATCCGGCATTCCACACATACATCGAAACAAATACAATAAGCCTGAATATTCGATCCTTCTGCGAATCAATGTTTAAGGGGAAGACTGTGTTGCCAGAGAGGCCACTCATAGTTGATGGACCACATTTAATCTAGCCGATTTAACCATTCTATCTTTCAGAAATCGTCAGTCCTCCCACCGCAACAATATGAGGGTAGAAATGGTAATATGTGGAAAAGTCACTAAGGTAGCAGGCCACCAGTTTGGTTATAGTGGTGAACTGATAGCAACGGTGAAAAATTAGGTCCACCATAAAAAACTGTAAGCAGTGTAAGTGCAGCTTCTATTCCAGATGGTTGTCTTCTATTCAACAAACAGGTCACTTCAGACATAGTATTGCTCTCAGTGGCACAGTTCTACAAAGCGGCTAATCAACATAGACTGGCTGTACAAAGTGAGAATGGTTTATTTGAATGAAAAATTGACAGCTGTCATCCAGTTGGGTCAGTGGGACCGGTAGAAAAAAGATATCATTGATCAAAAAGACAATGCTTTAGTCGGACAAAATCAACGATAACTTCAACAGCAGACAGCGTTCATTATTCTGAAGTTGTAAGGTAACGCTGTTTTATCCTTGAACAACAGTATCTCGAACAACTTGCGGCTTAAGGGGTGGACACACGTTCCGCTTGAAAAACCCTTGAACGAAGAACACTGAAATTTAAACGGGTAACCCACATCATCTTCGCGCCGATTTAAAAGTCGACTGAAATTGTCGCATTCCGCTTAGGTCTAACAGATTACTGTTCACAGTCTAGTACAACAGAACAGCGAACACAAATCGATACGGGCCGTTTCATGCGTTTGAAACAAAAAGAACGAAGGCCCAAATGTAGGCAGGGAACCAGTACGTGTAATCATTCGATTTGGTACTACCTTCGATCACAGTGTTAAACAACTGCAGCGAATTTAGATACCAATTAGGCTCCGTGCTCTCTCACGATTTCTAATAAGACCACTAAATTACTAACTGACTGATGTGGCGTTGCGGGGTTAGCAAGGTAAAAAGCACCGTTGTTGTTCTGTTCGCTTAGTCGGGCAATTTAGTTACAAACCTTTCATTACCAATCGAGATGACGAAACACAGACTGACGTTACGTCGTTGTTTAGTAGCGTCTGAGTGTTGATGTCGAGCAATGTTGCGCTCATGTTTATACGTCTCGTTGACACGAGGATGAACCGTGAAAATGATTCGTCATTTTAGATGACCGATCCTCTGGCTGATCAATTGGCCTAGCTCAGTAAGCAGAACTGCAATGCGCACAACCTAAACTATCAACTCCTCCTTGATAGCTGATGTATGTTTGTAAATTTCTGTTCCTGCTGAGACAGCGACATCGACCGAACGACGAGGCAATTGTCAAAGCACGTCTAAGCATTGCAGACGACAACGACAAAATATAAAGTTCTGTTTTATCCCATCTTCTTGGCACTTGACATACGATTGAGTTTTAAGCCTAGATGCCAAAGTTTATAGAAAATGAAAGCAATTGCAAACCGCAATTTTAAGCCTAGGTTTTCCCCACATAAACGCTTTGTACAGACATGAAGTTTCACGTGGCCGAACAGTCATTTGTCAGCCTCGCGTGACTCGCAAAAACCACACCAGTTTTATCAGTCTTGATCACTGATTATCGAATTTAGCCGCATTATCGCTTATCCGTAGTTCTGATCGATTCTGTCTGAGCCAGTAGAAGAGATACCGAAAAGGTTACCTGCATTCGAATGGCCTTGTTCTCAGTCTGGTATGAGAACGTTTCAGACAAAAAAAACGGTATTTCGTATCATTTGACCAGCCCTACGCTAATGTGCATAAATTAATTATTTATTCCTAATCCGATGTCAAAAACACAGGACTTGCATTCCAATTATGCAATACTTCCAAGTGCGTCCAGAATGATTGACTGAGTACGACTCCTTATTGGATGACACAATTCTACCAGTAATCCCCAAAACTGCCGATAATATCTATGATCCGATCGAATTGGTTTGGCTTATTTGGGGTCGTAACAAGGAGAGAGAGAAGTAAGTAGTGCTAACCATCAAGGGTTTTGCATCCGCATAAATCAACCATCAACCTTGTAATTGATGGTTGTGGGTCTGAAAAAATCAATAGAGCGAACAAAATCTCGCCAGTGCATCAGCGATCAAGGCCACTCAACACATACGAATGGTTTATGCAGCCCGTTCCGTCGAATGAATTACGTGCACAGCAAGTAAAATTATAATGGTAAAGCTCGGAAATGCTGCAATAATTAATTAAACAACTCCTTATAAGACAATGTGGGTTTTAGACCTTTTAAAAGACACTATAACTGAATCTGCTCTACGGAGAACATCATGCGTGTGGAAACAATGTTAGTGTGTCCTTTCAGGAGGAGAAGCGACGTTTATTTGTAAACAAGCGATATTCACCGTCCCATACCTTCTCAAGGTCAGAAGAGGTTGCCTAATTAGTTTGGTCCGGTTAGACCGACAGTTACAAAACAGCACCGCTACTAGTAGGACTCATACGAATTGGTGAACCTCACAAGAATGTGCTTGCTACTGTGATTGACCACTGATAATCGGTAACTAGTCATTTCAGCCAGATTTCAACAACTGCCACAAAACAGCACAAATGTGAACTGTTAGGTAGGATCTCGAGTCCGCTATCTTCGTCATTATCGACATCAACAGTCCGAGGAACGGATATGCGCCAGCCACTCCACTGTCACGCTGATGCTGAACAGCTGGGATGCCAGGATGCTTTTTGAAGCGAACAATACCTATACCATCAAGAAAGTTGGCGCAGGTGAAACGGTTAATTCTGCCTGTGTTGGCAGCAGAGCCAGATCGAGATCGGTGAAAATATGTGCAGTTGGGTTACCAAATCAAGTATCAACAACAAGCGGCAGTATTTACTGGTTTCTATGGACGCTTCATCTATCCGCTTACTTATTTATTTATTCATTCATTCATCCATTCGTTGAGTCATGTATTTATCTCACACCAACTGAGCAAAGGCAGATGCTCAAGAAAAAACGCTATGAAAGAGGAGGAAGGATAGAGAGGTTTAAAGAACACCATGAATAACAGGTAAGATTTAAAAAAACTTCGACAGCAGCAGTGAGAATCGGATCAAAGCCAGGGGAATCCTGTGAGAATAATATTCAGGAAGCAACATACGACAGCTATAATCAACTCACCTTCAGATCTCTGTACACCACAAATCGATTGTGCATGTGTTCCAAACCAAGAATTACTTCAGCGGCGTAGAATCGCACTTCAGACTCGGAGAATATGTTATGTTGTGTCAAGTGATAGTGTAGATCCCCGCCATTCATCAAGTCCAGAATGAAACACAATTTTTCCGGTGTTTGGAACGCATAGGTCATGCATACAATAAAAGGACATCCATCCTAAACAAAGGGTAATGAATATATGCGTAGGGGAAAAAATAAGGAAGACCTGAAAATTCGACATGGCATCTGAAACAGATGTGTACACAACAGTGAGTGAAGCAAGGCTATTTCTGCTGTACTCTTCTCAGACATCAGAGATAGTTTGGCTGCCAATCACTAGACAGTTGGGCAAGAGGACTGAACAGTTGGTCTTAATCAAGACCGATTACCTGTAAACGGACACATCATGATTGAATAAACCATGTCGTTAAGTGCAGAACGAGTTGCATCGAAGGTATACAAGCCATCGAGAATTCGATACCAAACATGATACAGCTGGAACGCAAACACACGAATTTTAAAAACAGAAATTTTGGTTCCTCTTGGGGGCCTAATTAAAGTCTACCGACGAGAAACGATGCTTCACTTGACTTCTGTATTTTTCAAACAAATATGTTGCTTCATATTTACACTCGACCGAAACGACTAAAAACGCTTTTGGCTTGGACAAAACTGAGCAAAATAACAAGCAGGCACTTTAACCAGTTCCTTCATTTCATCACTTGTTTATGTTGCATGCACTGAAGTCCTCCCTCATATATGATGCGCATACTGTTTCACGATTCATAAACAACACGACTTATTTTGGTTTACCTGGCTTAGACAATCAGAGATTGCTCGGCTTAAAGGGCCAGTTACGAATTCGTCATTTCGATGGCTGCGGTTGTCTCATACAGGTGAGTTTCTTTTTCTTTGCGTCAAAAGGGTGATTGCACATTCGGATCGTGTTTTTCACAAGACCACAGCCTGAGACTGAGGAGGACTAAGAAGGCAAGTTGATCAAGAAATATTGTGATGCGATACGATATCTCTTCTTAAAGAGACCACTGACTGCACCTGATATGTCGTATCTTCTTGCGAAAGGAGAGTTTAGATTTCTTAGGCTGCGTCCTTTAAATTCAGTTCTGAAGCCCAGCCACAAATCGTCATACTGTTTTGATATGTTTCATTGTACTGAATCAAAAAGGCTAACCAATGAATTAACTTAAGGCTATCTACACTTTCCTTGTATGTCTTCCACCTCCATAGCACACTCAGGTAGAGTTCAGCAAGTGGCTTCCGCACGGCTTGTGATGCGGGGGGCATTACGCCATTGACGCCAATATATACAGCGGTATGCAGCAGTGTGTTGTGTCACGGAAAAATAATTCTATATCGTAAATATGATATATGAAGCGGCCTTCGTACGGCACAGCCATACCACAAACGAGAGATTCAGTTGAGTCACTCGTTAACAACAATGTAATTTGCAAATGTCTGCGGTTCACCACTTGCGTACAATTTAGTGTTCGAGTACAGCATAAGATTGACTACATCTACCTGATAGGCCCCAAGAAGGGCGAAGCTGGTAGTGGGCTGTCGAAGAATACTCAGCAACCTTATAATTAACGTTTTGCCAACAAAGTACACAATGTTCACTTTTCGAAGTGCTTGCAAACAGCCGACTGGCCACTCAACTTCCGCATCACAGGTCGTTTACCTGTCGTGTGTTAGTGTGCATGTTCTTGTGTGTGTATCGTCTACTCACTAATCTTGCTTGTCACATGGATGAAAATGAAGCGGTCCTAACACCGGACTAACTGCTCAGACCAAACTGGGTCTCACACTTTTTAAAGGATGTAGCTCTAAAGTGGTACCCCAGATTCAAAGCATTGCTGCCGGGCAAACAAACAAGAAAAGTCACGAAAACCAGGCTGGCTAAACCCATGCGTGTGAATTCCCCAGAGTTTTGACACTTAAAGCCTACCACCATGGCCCACGGTTGCAAGCTTTGAAAAGTTCCATCTTCAAGTGAATTCGCTATAACTTCAAATGCAGCCAACACAATCTGCGGCAGTCATTTTCCCACCAATCCTAGTTCACCAGTGTGCTGCAACTTGAGAGTATTACCCACTAGTTTAGTGATCGTGACCGTAACCGGCAGCATATTATGCAATACGGTCGAAATACTCCTAAAACTAAGGAGTCCGGTGCTACTCAAATAGCACCTGCTGTGCGCAGCTGCGCTAGGAGTGAAGCAGTAATGCCTTACTCGCTGATCCCTCGGGCCAGGCCTGTCCCTACAGCCAAGTGGGTCAGAATAATGAGTCACTCGCCCCGAGAAGGGTTCCCCAAGAAAACCCTACCAACTGCTGTCTCGCGGTTCGCACTTTTGAGTCAGAGGCTAGGGGCAGGGTCACCAAACAAAACACAACATCCTCCCATTGCTTTGTGGGTCTTTAACTTTTGAGTCGAAGGCTCAAGGTGTGGTACCCCAACCAACCCTTCTTATTCGGTTTGGACAACCAGGAAGCATCATTCGCCCTCGCAGCTTTTCGCTGACCGGCTTTCTCCCACACCCCCTCCCCACCCATCGAACGATGCAGTGCGATCAACTCATCCGCCAATCCCCTAGCCAATGTCCCGTGTCTGGACCGCCGCCTAGAAAAATACACCAAAAAATCACTTACTAACCTCAAAAGATCTGATCCACGTTGCAGCCTTTAATGTCCGTAATTTATTTCAAATTGAGCAACAGCCATCTCTTGCAAAAACCTTGCTTTCCTTCTCTATCGATGCATGTTGAGTCCCGGAAACACATCCAAGAGCCCACTTCGGCCGTGCACCTGAAGTCGCTTAGGACGAGCTCAGATGTTCCACATTTCACTCTTCGGGTATCCGGTGATCCTCACGCAATGGCTCGTGGTATCTACGGTGTGCGAGTTGCACTGAGCCACAAGGCCAAAAGCTGAAGAGGATCCCAGCAAACAGTCGTCTTTGGGCTGTGCAGCTGTCTGGCTCAATTAAGATCAATGTAGGTCGATGCGGTAAATGGTGTTTATTTGTCATATCGGCATACGCTCCAACAGACTGCAGTTCTGAGACTGAGAAGGACGGATTTTACCGAGATCTGTCGCGACTGATTCGGTCAGCAAGAAGGACGGGTACTGTAATCCTAGCGAGTGATATGAATGCTCAAGTTGGTCGACTAAGTCCGGAAGAAGCATAGTTAGGTGGTATATTTGGAGTCGATGGGCACCGACTGGTTCAGTTGTGTGCTGATCATCGTCTCTTCCTAGCCAGTACGAACTTCCGACACGAACGCTCACATCGAGTTACTTGGAGGTCACCAACCGCAAGACAGTCATGGACTCAATTGGACCATGTGACTATCAGCTACCGACGGATAACGTCGATTAAAGATTGTCGTTCCTTCTGGGGTACGAAGCTTGAATCGGATTGTCATTGTGCACTCCCGGTTATCACTTCGCTTTCCATCAGCAGTACGTGTGCCAAAGCAAAGCAATTTTCAGTAGCTGAAGAGTATCGAGCTGATTTGGCTAGAAAGCTACTGGAAACGCAGTCACACGGGTGACAAAGATTGCTTGGAGGTTGAATGGAAGCGAGTGAAAGAAGCTGTGCTCTCAGCTTTTAAGACTGCTTGTCCAAGCCATCTAAATCCACTAAAGGAACACTAGATAAATGTCGAGATCCATGGATCTTATTGCTGCCAGAAAGGCCATACCAGCAACTAGTGACCATGATGGCGCACGCAGATCCCTCAAACACCGGATAATCATGAGCCTCAAGAACGATAGAGAACGCTCGTGGATTTCGAAGGCCCAGGAGATGGGAAATGCTTTAATTGCAGGAAACAGCAGCGCCCTATTTCAGCTGATTCGGTCAACCGGTCAAAAGAAGACAAGTGTCAGCGAAACGATGTGCAAAAAAGACGGGACGGTGATTCACTCCCTCAATCGTCGTCTTTAGCGATGGGCTGAGCACTTCCAAGAACAGTTCACTTGGTCTCCTTCAACACAACCGCTGGAAGAACCCAGCGCGTCTGAATGGAACACTGACACCAGCCCGCCGGCAACAACCTAAATCCAGCGTGGGATATAAATCTTCAAGCGCGACAAGGCACCTGGCGCAGATGGCCTACACCCCGCACTCTTCAAAGATGTCGCGGTCCTTTTTAACATTCTGAAAAAAAATACTGCAGAAGATTTGGAACGAAAACAGAATACCAGTGAAATGGAGCACCTCGACCGTCATCCCAGTCTTCAAAAGGGCGCAAGAACGTCATGCGAAAACCATCGTGGCATCAGCATGGCATCTGTCGCTCTCTGGAATCATATTGCGCAGGTTGGTTGATTGTCGGGAGAAACAGATTCGTGAGAATCAATGTGGGTTTCACCCCGGCTGAGGATGTATCGACCATATCTTTACCTTGAGACAAATTCTTGAACAGCGCCACTCCTTCAGACGTCCTACGTTGGTCGTTTTTCTCTATCTGAAAGCTGCTTTTGACTCGGTCGATCGTCAGAACTGTGGCAGTGTCTGGTGATCAAAGGTGCCCCTTCTAAATCTATATCCATTATAAGGGTTCTTTATGCGAACTCCTGTGGGCGCGTACGAGTACACGGCAAGCTTTCGCCTGAGTTCATCACGTCTAGTGGTGTAGGACAAGGCTGCCCCCTCACCTTTCCTCTTCGACCTTTTATTGACGTGCTGCTTGAGATTTCTCTGCCTGCCTCTGAAACCTCGGGGATCGAAATACTCCTGGGACGTTTCCTCACAGACATTGGGTATGCGTACGATATTGTTCTTTTTGGTTTAGATCCTTCAAAAACGAAAACCATTTTAAATAACCTAAATAACTCTGCCGAACGATTTCGCATACACTTCACACCTGCAAAGCCTAAAGGGCTGCTTCAAGACCAAACCCAAACCTCTTGCTCGCAGACGAGCCAATCGACGTAATAGATAAATTTGTTTACCTTGGCAGTTGAATAAGTTCCGGTGGACTTATTGGAGATGAAACTACTTCTCGGATCGGGAAGGCCAGAGAAGCTTTCGCCAACCTCCAACACCTATGGCGTCAACGTGACGTCAGTTTGTCTTTCAAGGGCAGAGTTTACACTGCCGTAGTGCAATCCATACTGCTTTATGGATCAGAGACGTGGCCTCTACGCGCAAAGGACATACGAAAGATGTCGGTGTTTGACCATCGGTATCTCCGAAGCATTGGTTGGGTCTGGTGAGAAGATCGAACTAGTAATTTTTATGTACGACGGATGATTCTAGGAAGAAGGAACTATCCCGCGATAGGTGAATTACTCACGCCTCATAGGTTAGGCCGGTTAGGACATGTACTCCGGATGCCAAAAGACCATCTGCCTCGCAGAGCTCTTCTTGCCGAGCCCTGTGCCGAGTAGAAGCGACCAAGAGGTGGACAGTTTATGACCTGGCAACGAAGTATTAAAACATTAATTAGTAAACTGAGTCGGGTCGACAACTGCCACCTCCCTGGATGGGGACCCTGGGACTCAAATCACAACTGACACTGGCAGAAATGGTCCAATCGGGCAGTCAGTGGCACTCGCGCATCTAAGCTATCGCCTTCAATGCGTAGTTACCCAGTTCCCAAACTAACCAAACATTCCATCGCCTCCAAGGCTTGGCTGTATGTCACACGCTCTTCCACTTCCAGGTTACGAAACTGTAGCAGCTGGAACTAATGTGCTTATGGTACACGGTTTATAGCTGATCAATTGAATTGACTGATCTATTAAAGGTATTCAGGCGGTCTACCTAGCACACGCGTGTGTGGCGATGCCAGATATGGTCTTCTATTACTGGCAGTTTGAAGTGTTCTTCGAGTGTTGCAGCTACCGAGATAATATCCCTCTTTGGTGTGACTTTACTTCCTGAACGCTAACCATCACGTTCAAACTGGCTTGCATGAGCTTCTTTTGTGTTATTCTGATGGAATGTCCCAACCTCGGCGTCCGCAGACTGTCGTAAGCGACAACATCAGAAGGGCGTTTTGCGTCAACCCAGTTTTTGCGCAATTATTTGTTCACTCGTCCACACAGATCAGAATTTCCCCTTCTTCGAACTCCGACAGCGAAACCTCTCTGAACTACTTCAGGCACTGCTATGGAGTTGAAATATACCGAAAGTTGAGGGATATTTTCTCATTAGGCATTCCACAGTTTGTTCACAGCTTCTGAGAAGTGCATTCGGACTCTGGACCACATACGGAGTGATCATTTCATGTAATGCAGTCATGCCCATTTAAAATACGTTCACTCTATGTAGTTGCATAATTTTTCGCATTGACTTCACATTTCTCTCGAATATCTCGAATATGCCCAAACGGTTAACGCATTCACACAGTAGTCTTTTATATAACCACCATAGATAATTGGTGTACTGACCATGTTAAAAAAAAAAAATGCAAAAAACTGGTGGAGGCACAATTCCTATACTTGATTTGATCCTGCGTGCTCGCAAACTGAAAACGTTAAAAACGGGTGTCCAGATTTACAACCCTAGACACTGACTGTTCACGCTTAAGGGCAACAAACACTTCTGCTCTGTTGCCGAATCTCTGAGTTGTTACTCATTATTGTCCCCCCGCGTAGATAATCTTGAAATGAGGCAAGGTAGGTTACAACCCCATAGTTGGCTGCTAATACAAGCTTACAATGCAATGGGCACGTCAGGTGGGAGAGATGCAAACAATCAATATTATGGTGTGCTTGCTAATACCAACTGCATTTCGGAAAACGATCATTGTCCCGCCTGTCATAAACTTTTCGCCTGACATACTCCGACCACACGTTCCCATTAGGATAAAGCCGCCTTTTTGTCTACGAATACAACCCTACGGAGAGAACCAGATGACCGTTGCTATCAGCAAAAATGGCGTGGAGACCTATGATCAGTGTGTACGTGCAAAACGCACGCCTCCGTTGTTAAAAATTTTCCCGACCGTGGACAAAAAGAAAAAGCGGGAGAGGGAAAGGGCAAATACAGGAACGCCGTAGGTGTCACTCGCTCCATTTGTGGCACCCAAATACCAGCAGGTCTTGTTCATAGGAGGTTCCCGAACGTGTAGGACATACATTTACACTACTTTCGTGAACGGTCCTCCTACTGTCCCGAAGTAAATATTCTAGTGATTGCACACCAAACAGGTGAAACAGTGGGTTCGATTTCCGCTCTTATTAGAGCCCATCAGTAGTACCTACCCTTGGCAGTGCAGGGAGTCGTACCCCGGACATACGAGGCAGCGCGTTACGGCTACCCTACCATAACAAACCGGAGGCACCTGAATAAGTACGTCAATTATCGCGGATGCAGATTTCAGAATCTGTGTTCAGATACAATAAGTAGCAGGTCCATATAGTGAAGAAAGATACGAACTTACATCTTCAAACAACTCACAACCACACTCAAAAACCAATGAGAGTAACAAAAACCCCACATGGTGTCGGTATCAACAGCATCTTCGGCAACAACTCAATAAACTTGTGAGGCATTTAGATTATGCGGACAGGGAAGATATCTGATCAACAGGCTCATAACAAAAAACATCAAACGTTAGACAAAACATACCCCAGTACTGACGAGGGACAGCATAATTCGTTCGTTCAGAGCCAACGTCTCGCCTCCTTTCATCTTGATCCGCTTTTTATCTAAACATTTCATTGCATACCTAAATGGAACGAGTAAGATAGAGATAAGGAACGTGTGAACATCGATTAGTCTTAGAAAAAACCCTTCCAGCCATCAAGTTAGATGAGACCATAATTGGTTCGAGGACGAATGAACGACAGTAGTCTGATAAAACTATTGAAGCTTTTATGGTTTCGGGACCTTATTCGACTTATTATTCACCCGTAGCGGAGTTAACGTGGATCGAACCATACAACCGGCAGAACGACATAAAACACTTGAGAACAGAAGCAAAAGAGGGAAGAGTGCATCAAATTTAGGTTAGAAAGGGTCATAAATAAGAGGTGTTAATCTCATTACAAGACTAACACGATATAGTGTTTTATCGTAACTGAATAAGATCTTACTAGGCTGGTATCAAACACCATTCCCTCTCAAATACAAAATCAAACTTCACCTGGATGATATCCAAGGCCAACGTGATAATTCGGAAAGACGCGTACATGAGTATATATGAGTTAGACCGACTTCTTTTAAACTGTGAAGCCAACATGGCAGGTTGTCCCGGCAGTTAAATTTACTTAAGAGGTAACGTTCATGAGTGACCAAAAATAAGTAAGCTGGCCTCTGCTATTCTCCGTTGACGAGTTTTCCTACCCGCCTCCTGTATGACCCTAGGTTAGGACGTGTAAATAACTCCAAGTGAATGAGCGAATTAAGCGTATCATGGGTTTATCGTGGACGTAACCTGATTTTGCGAGCGACGACCTGTAGCGAAAAGAACATCGTCCACTACTGATCTGTGGCTCTCGCTCCGGTGTACAGTTATATCTTCTGAGGTAAGTTTGAATGCGAGAGACAAACATGACGGTAAGGTTCATGTTCGTGAGCAGACTGAAGCTTTTAATTGGGCGTCCCACTTATTTGCCCTATCAGGTGAAAACAGATCCAGGTGTTGTAACCCATCTTAGCAGATTCCACCATGACTGCATTTACTCCCATATACCTGGTGTCATGCTGGCAGCCACAAACAAGTGCTAGCACTCCGGAAGCGCAAGCCTCTGCCATAGAGTGAAACGAGATGGCTGCAATCGGTCAGTCGAAACTCCGTGTCTTCCTTTATTACAATGCTCTGGGTCTGAAGCCGCTACAAAATTCTTTACAAAGGCTGAGGGCAGGAAGATATGATGAAAACCGTGTTGCAACAGAATTCTGCATATGTTGGTTTGTTCAGCAAATTTCATTACATACCTTGGTGAAAGGAATAAACACTAAATCAAATTCTGGTCGCAAAACTTGGGTTGTGTCTATTTCCGCCAACGGCTGTTGACTACTCTTCGAAGTTTGTAAAATGCATTTGACGTTTTCTTGTAAAGCTTATAATGGTGCATCCAACTTCCTTACTGCAGTATCCTGTCGCGGTTTTAGGGGGAAGTTCCTGTACTGTTCGTGTCAGTGGGACAGCTGGCATTTAGCCGTCGGATCCTAAACGGACGTATAGGTCACTGACAGCCATCGATCATTCGGTTGGACTGTTTGGAAAGGTTTCATAGGCCTAGCCCGGCCGTACGTACTCACCGCTTGCCCCAGTTCAGGTGGTTGTCTCCATCACATTCGTGACGACCATATGCGCAGCACACTCTCGATCACGTGACTAAGTTGCGCCAGTGTGCGCTGTGTGCATATTCGTGCGAACTGTGAAATGTGAATAGGATGAGCGGGAAACTGAGCAAAATCCTCGGGTTTTGGAGATGCGACGGAGCCACAACCATGGATATTTCACGACACTGCAATTCCTCGAAAAGATGGATCCAACCCACGAGTTAGTTGATGTACTTGGGATGCTGCATAAAGCCATTGGTGCCAATTGCACTATCGTCAAACGATATTAATCTAGTGCCAGCGGTGTTCAGCTCAGCTGTCTATTGCATGCGTGGTTCTTTCGTTGACGATCAAAAAGGTATCGTTACGGTATGGATTTCTCAAGAACTAATCAGTAGGCTGAATTTGGTAATACACAGGTTTCCGCAAGCAGGAGTGTATCTTCGTGGTAGTATTCTCAACTGTGATGAACCGCCAGAGCATCAGAGAACACAAAACCCGCTACATGGGCTCAAGGTTTGAAGAAAAAATGCAAGTAACAAACACTCGTGGAATACAAACTGACCCGACAGTAAGTCAGATGCCATCCGTTTATAGCTAAGGTTTATCAAATCACTCGGGTTTCTACAAAATTCCTAGTTTATACTAATGTCCTTGTACAATATACTTAATCACGTTTATTTTTCATCTAAAAAAATTGATTAAACCCAGGAGAAAGTCGCCGTCAAATAAATAACCCAGTTTCACCGATTCGTACCATCCGTGCTGCACAGCGGGATAGGCGTGCATCCCTATTTTAGGCAGTTATTTCTACCTTGTTTCTTGTTAGATTCCGAAAAGTAAAACAAGCGAGAAAAGTTGACAGCACTTCAAACAGTCCTACAGGCGCGGTAGATATATGCGGCATTGGAGGGTACGGTTAGCTTGAAGCAAGAAATGCTACCATAGCTATCAGAAGACAGTAAGTGAAAGTAAGCAAAGCCCGGTTAAAAATGATGGAAACTGGTTCTGTGAAAAGGATTTATTTAGAAAGTGGCGTTCTAACTAGAGTGAACGTAAAACTTTTCAGATTGATCGAAGAACACGCGTTTGGTAATAAAGTGCGAGAAAGGAAATGGGCAACCAGTAGTCTTTTGCGTACCCTTTCGTCTCGATTCTAGAGTGACAGATGAAGTTAACGCACGAATCTCTAAAGCTCAGATCGCGTTTTCTAATTTGTGACATCTATGGTGGAAAAGCGGCATACAGCTAAATCTCAAGGGACGTATCGGGTTACAGTATGGGCCGTTTTGTTGTGTTTGTGGGAAGTAGCCTCGCAGTATTTTCTTGTTAGATTGTTTTAGAGGGTTTGCTCTATTTTCTCCGAACACTTCCCGTAAGGTATAGCATCACCAGTATCATTTCCGTCACCACGATCATCATCATCAAAGACGCCAATATCAGCGTTGACGCTGGTGCTGCACTGCCGTATAACTACATGGTTTATTTAACTGTACTTAAAGCTGAAAGTGAGAATTAAAAAAACTTTCTGGGTAAATTCGAGGAACGGCTGATCCCCTGGTTGAGATGACCCTGTGCGATCAGTGGAAGCAAGTCAATTTCGTTCTTTTAACTCGTAAGCTGTTTTAAGCATATATAATGAAATTAAAGCCGAACACTCGGACCGCGATGCCAGGCTTTCTCTCGGATCGCGTTTAGATTGTTCACACTTTCACCATCCGATGACTTCTACAGACTTTAATGATTCAAGGTATAAGATCAATGGTTGAAGCAGCTGCCCAGAAACATTATTCTGATACACTAAAGTGGTCATCTCAAGAGATTTCATAACTGGGAAAGGAGGCATTTGGTTCCCTGTTTTCGGGTAGACCACAGTCGAGTTATATCAGACAGACTCCTTTTGGGTTGGTATTGTACTTCCTCTCTTTATATTATAGGTTCATTTGTATCAAAACTCAATCCCCCAAATAATGTGCACTATTGTTTGGACGTAATGAAATTTGTACTGAGCAATTCTTCCAAAAATCACGCTTGGCAACCGCAGTCATTCAGAGTCGATAGTGAGCATGATTAGGACTTTACGTTCCGATTGACTGGAGCAAAGCTTCGCGTTTGTAACAGTCCCTGAGGCGCAGTGCCTAGGAACGTAAGTGGTAGTGTTTGTTTCAACGGTCAAATATGCCTCACTTTCATGCACACAGGTATCAACAATACATGTTTACGAAACCGGCTTGTTACATAGAGAATCACACAAGTTTACAGCTGTAGGTTTACTTGTGGTTATCAGATATTCCGACACAAGGAAAAGGTGAAACCCAAAGCATCACTCAGAAACAATTCAAGCTGACTGCTGACTTGTTGTCTAAGATTGGTGATTAGGTTAAAAACGTCTCATCACCAGTCGAGGTAACATCACCAATGCGTAGTTGGGTGGCTGTGCGTTGTAGCTGAGAAGAGCGTCGTTGTATAGCCTGTCATATGATCTTTCCTCAGAATGATCGGTTTCGGTTGAGTTCACAAGTTGAATTGGTGGCTTTCTGTTCGCCAAGGTAGATGAACCCAGCCCAGTTCATTGAGATGGTTGATTGATTTTGTCGCAGATTATCATTCTTCCGGAAATCCCCTTGATTCTTTTTTGCCTCCAGTTGCTGGGATCTTCATGTTATCTGAATTTAATCGGTGGCCACCCTGCTCTTCATGCGCAGCGATAAAAAAAGCGGGTCGTACCTTCTTATGATTGCTTCATGTTCGTTCATTCGTGCATAGTTTCCTTCCGGTTTCTCTTCCCTGCATCCATTGCAGGTTTCCTGACAGGCAATATTGGTTTGGTTAACTGTCTTGACCTTCTTCTTCGGTCGTGAAATCAGTCCTTCCAAAGTAGCGCCCGGTTTGTGAGCAACTAATATTTCACGCGACTGTGATAATCTTGTTGGAGCAGTGATTATCTTGTATGCGCAGGCATTATCATTTTATCAGGTTGTTCTTGTTGTTTTTTCCGCTGCTTCTGTTGCTGCTATCTTTTACTTCAACCGTTTTCTTTCACAGTTCCTAGAATGCCCCTTGCTTTGTAATACTCTTTAGTTAGGATTGTTTTCTCCTCTCCTCAGTTCAGTTGAGCTTCAGTGTTTCTGTTATTTGAGACAGGCTCTACCTGAAACCCTTTTGTGATTCGCTGAATGGCTGTTATAATAGTTCAATACCTGAAGCAAACCTGTTTTGTTCCGATTGATGTGCCGTCTAGCTTCCGTTGCATCAGTACATCCAAAAATGACAGTTTCTTGTCCTTCTCCATTTAATTTGTGAATTTGGCGTCCTCAGATGCGTTGTCTATCATGGTTGTGCGTACCTGGTAGTCTGTTGAGACATTGTCCAGCGTTGTTCACACTTTTTTGCATCTGGAAATTGTATATATTTTACCTGCGCCAAAAGTCTTCTGATGACCTATATACTGGAGACCCTAGCGACACGGCAACTGGGTGGAGTGAAACCCCACTTTTATGTACCTTCGGTAATTCATTTTAAATTGTTCCTCGCGGGCTACCTCACTCGATACTTGCGGTTTTCTGCGTATCGTGTTGACCTGATTGACCAGTTTTGAACTGAGGTCCCAACCGACTGCGCAGCACGTGGCTGTATCACCGAAAGGTTGCTTGGCCTTCCCGATGTCATCCGGTCTGACGACCATAACTGCCATGCATCGGTCATTCGATGGCAGTATTTCCTTTCTTTTGGGAGCATCCGAGTGCTTATTATCCCTCCTTGGAATTGGCTTATGTGACTCTTTTTCGGCTGCTTATCTGTACAATTATACACTGATTTTTGTTGGTTGTCCTTCAAGAGCCCGAAAAATCTATCAAAGTGGGTTCTAGGTTTGCCCAATCGTAATTATGGGATGCATCACTGACGTTAAAGTTCTCTTTTAACAGCACATCCTTCTCAGATCTAATAAGTGAGCGACTCTATGGGTCTCTTGTTCGCCTTTCGCTAGTGGAGCTACTTTCCTTTATAAGTTTACGTTGGTATGCAGTGACTACGCCCATCTATGGTGTTGTTTACTCTGTGCTATTAGTTATCAAGGGAAAACAGCCACAAGAGTGTCATGCTGTCATTTATGGCTTGCTCATACTTGCTGAGACGATGACGAGCATTCGTGATCATTAGCCTAACCACACTTCTACCATTCTATCTTCCTACAGCTTAAGCATCTAGATGGTCTAATGCAGGTCTGCGGTCGGCGCTTGGTCCACACCACGCTCGCTCCGGATGTGTGACACCATACGGAAGAATGCCAGTTCAAATGGTTCGTCAACAAAAGCCCATCCACTTAACACGGCGACTTGGGGGGAGTAGAGAACTTGTTCCTCAACATATGACTTCTATATACCATGTGACGTGTTTACAAGAAGCAGCAGGCATCACACCGATGGTGAAACTTAACTGATACCGAAAGCAACCAAGCACCGGAAGAAGTGCACCACAACCCCATATGAGATCCGGCATTCCGCTGATATACAGTTATAAAGGTCAGTAGAAAAACTGAGGACAGATAGAGGGAGAATTGTCTAGCCTTAGCCATCCACGCGTATTTTAAAACGTTCAAACCCAGAAAGTACAGTAAGCAAGTGAAAGCAAGCTACACAAACGAGTTTAGAAATGTTCCCTTGGCATGAGATGCTGGTATGCGCGCATGACGGTATAAAGTTAGATTCGGCCATTAAAGAATAAATTTAATCTTAATGCACAGCAAATCCAACTCACATTTTCCCGGTGTCAGCCTTTCGGCACCCGTAAACTTCACCAAAGCCACCCCGTCCTATGATCCGATGGACGCTGAAGTCATTTGTAGTAAGCTGGAAACAGAACGGTGGATAGATCGGAAAACAAATATAAGTTCAACTGAAAACATTGCAGGGCAACGGTGAATAACATTATCAACAACACGGATAAAAAGAATATGAATAAGAGCAATTCGTAATGTTGCATTTGAACCTTTTTGAATTCCATTTCGGGCCAGAGAAAAATGCGTATTCCTGTATTTGATCCAGAGGCACATCAAGAATGCTACAATTTCAAAAGCTTTTTCCAGAAGTTAGTAACTAACCTACACCTGTGAATAAACTCTGTTCTCTTGACAATTTAATCATTTCTGTTAACTAGTCTAATGCTAATGGAAATGAATCGTTAGCGCTTGCAACAGGATTATCTTGTGTCCATTAGTGATAACCCTCAAACACCAGCTAACAAACATAAGAAAACCGTCTCAAGGGTGGCTCCATCACAGTTACTTCGCGTTACGTCCACGATTGTCAAGTTAAATGTGAGTGCGACTGCCTTTTCTAGATATATAATGTTGTATGCTCTCTGTAGGGCGGCGATTGCATTACACGGACCGCATCTGGGTCTACAGACCAGTTTTGAGAAACACTACTGTCATGAAAACAATTTAAATCACCATTGTTTCGGTCCCAGTATTCAGTGAAACTGGCAAGGAGAGCAGTGCATTTATGCCGTCACGAGCGTGGAATACGACCTCTATGCCATACCTGTCGGAAGAATTCATAATACGATAGAACGCACAGACCTTTAAAGGGGCAGTTCTTCTTACACTAATATATGCGAAAGAATAAGCATGCATTTGGGCTACAAATTGCACCTTCGTGACCGACATGTGTAACAGCACTGATCAGTGATGGGGAGACACCTGCTCTTTTCACTCACTGTCCAAACGACCAACGCAATATAGTACGATAAATGTCCCAAAAAACCCAACTGTCGAAAAACAGACGAGATACCAACCACAAACGGAAAGCCACCTCGAAGCTGTAGGGTGCAATCCAAGAGGCAGAATAAACATAATGTCGAAAACTATGACGACGTACGTTGATATTCAGCTCCAAATTCTTCCACTGACAAAACCGAGTGAACTTGTTGCTACAACATATGATTTGGTGACAGTCGATCCGGTGACACTTACCTTCGCAGAAAGTTATCAAAAACCTCGCCACGCAAAACTGGCAGTATTTCGTCTATGTAGGGCTGTATAATAGGAGTTAGGATACGTTCACATAAAAAGCCATGTGCACTTACGGAGAATGTATCTGCGGGAAGGCTGTTGGTTTTTTGAGCTTGTGTGAGCAATTCGAGTACAGAGTCCAGAATAGATTTCGGAAATTTCTGTAAACAGATGGACGCGTTTACTGTGATCAACAAATGGCTAGTCATACATGTGTTTGGGAAAGCAACTCTCTCATTATGTACTGGTCGTAAATCTCCTTTCCCAGTTTGATTCGCTCCTCATCAGTCTCCAGCTTCTCAAACTTTTTAATCTGGAACAAAATGATTGATGCGCATAAGCGTACACCCAAACATAGAGCGTACATCCTCGTAGAACCCGAACTGTGGAACCGCCTCCTCGCTGCAAGTCAGAGCGAACTCCCGAAAAAGTAGATAGCCTTGTGATAGAGGATGGTCACACAAATTCTTTAACAGACTGCTTACCTAATTTTTGGTTGAATATCTTTTCAAATGTCAGCTCCCCATTTTTCTCCAAATATTTGGTCATTATACTGCGAATACTATTAGGGAAAAAGAAATAAGCAGATTCAGTGGGTTTGAAGAATAAGTCACAACAGAGGAAGCAAGACTGCATCCTTCAAGTCACTGTTAGCATTTGCAAGTAAACATGTACTGGCAACTTTCAGTCAAAAACGAATTTCGAACACCCTCATCAAGCCGAATTCCGAACTCTCCAAACTCTCCCTGTCGCCACTGCTCTGTCCAGCATGGTACTGTAGTACCGAAGGACGAATGAAACGCAGGTTGTCAACAGTTAAGACAGACGATGAACTATTGGGTCTGTAGCTTATCTACGGCACCAGTGAAACAGAAACTGGGTGACACTGTGCTTGAACCTGCCGCCGATCGTGACTCATAGGGCTATTCTTCGAGTCAACTGACCTTCATTTGAAAGGAAGCTGTCGTAGACCGGGATAAGTACTGGTTAAATAGGTCTGGTACGAATGCAAGTAAGCGGAACAGCAGTCTTCTCCCACTGGTGTTGCCTCCGGTGACGGCGATGTTGATGGATAAGAGAAACAACTTATCCGAAGTAGTTGAATGAACTTAGGATGTTTCATTCATCCATTCAATACCCGCTACCTACAGCGTTGGATTTGATGGGGATATATTTTAAATGTAAGATACAGATCCGATGTTGCGTTTTTGTGTATAAAAACACTGACAGATCGTTACGCTACACTTCCTAACGACACACTGGCGATGTCACCTCGAGTAGCGATCAAGCGTTTGCAACTGAATTTCCCAGCACAGCGAACAAACCAAAGACAATTTATAGTTACACAAGTAAACTCGCAATCACGATAGAACTGGTTGTCTAAAATTAAGTGTTTTAAAAAAAGGATTCTTTCATGCTACTGGAGATAAAAAATATTTTAAAAAATCGTTCAGCTGTAACACCCTTTCGGTGCCTAGCTGCCATGCCACTCGAAGGAGGCAAGAGGGCTGGGATACTGCCAGGTTGCCCAAGCCTAGACAGGGGAAGTCGAGAGGCGGAGGTCAAGCTCGAACCACGGACCTCTTGTTCAGTAAATTCGCGCTCTAACCACTGAGCCATCTCGCCTCATTGACAGACACATAACGGTGGTAATTACTAGCGCTTAACTGCACATCAAAATGGGGTATGTAAAGGAGGAAGGTGTGGAATTAGCAATATGCCGAAATAATGGTGCGTTAACTGGTTGTAGATCAAGTGGCTGTTGATCTGCCTACCGAGCCTGGCAATTTGCTTGCAAAGACGATGGGAGATTAATTTAAAGAGGCCTAGATAAGACGATCGAAACAAGATGCCAAAACCTTCCGGCGATATTAAAATAAAGACCTCTGAGCGTCACATCAGTGTAAAACTGTAAGCTCTTTTTCCTAAGCTGCATCATCTAATCAATCTCTTGGTTCCATACCCACACCTCCAGAGGATTTGAACCGACCTTGACGTCGTCTGCATGGTACAGGAATCCAGTCTACGGATATCGTTTATTATTCGCTCACGCGACCGGCTGGGCCCCGGTATACAGATTTCGACTTGTGCCAACCCATACGATCAACTTGACCGCGGTTGTGACTGAAAGCAGTAATGCACGACCAAGCAGCATCCACCCAACAATGACACCGCCCGTACGACTGTTCGGATCCTAGTCCTCGATCTTCATCAAACAACCGTAAGTGACACCAACACTGAAAATGGTGGGCGCTAGTAAGCGAAAGTTTTAGACGCCCGAATAAACGGCATACCCAAAAGAATGAATAACAACCAGCAGCACATTCAGTCAGCCTCTATATCCCGACTTCGAAACTGTTCCCAAATACTATAAACATTTGAAGGAGTTTAAGTCCTCAAACTGTATGCATTTTGTGCGGGAAAGTATTACAATTTGGCACCTCTCGGGATAGAGACCGCTATACGGTGAGGCCCGCAGGCTTGTTCTGCCGGTTCAAGAGACCTTTATTTTTCGGAAACATTTGATTTTGCATGTAACCTACGGACGTACCTATTTGGGCGGAGCTGACACCCTATTGCCGTTTTCAAACCCCCACTGACGCACCTGAAAGCACTGAGTGCTGACAGATCCGTCATTTCGTTTCCCAACTTGTTTTCCGCCTTCATCATGTCTGGTAGCCAACCTCATCTGACTGCTATATTGCTATGCCGTCATTTTGTTTCCGCGCAAACTCCGTTCATCTTTACCGCCTGTTTCAACAAACGCTGTTTCTCGCCAACCTTCTGAGAAAGGAGGTACGTGGCTGCCTTACGACTGGATACTCTTATCTATCCAAGTTTATGTCTAAGTCTGCCCCCAGTTTTCCCCGGTAAATAATCAATTTTACCACGTTTATAATTTTATTTTACATCATTCTTTGACAAACTTTGCGTCACGTTTTCTGTTTGTGAACTCTTATCGCTTCGCATATCTTGCCGCGCTCTGCTGGTGTTCGATTGTCGCTCGGTTCCGATACATTAATGGATCCGATTCGGTCATAGTTTTAACGTCCGGCATAGATTACTCGTCACTTTATCGGATACTTCAGCTGCTATAAAAAAGGCGTTCAACCATTGCAACGTCAACAGCATTCGTCGTAACCCCTAGTCAGGATAGACGCGGCGCTCAAGGGCAAAATTTAGCATGGTAATCCGGCAAAGACGTGATAATACCCTTGCCACTGGGATCGTTACATGTTATATCCTGTGTTGTTACCGGCTGCATACGGGGAGAATCGTGCGGGTTCGGTCAAGAAGGTACGACACTGTGCGTAACTGTAGCCGTTTCCAATTGGCATTGCTAGGTCACAGCCTGTTCCCGCGAAATTTCCGCTGCTGAGTTCTTAAAGGAAATCAACTCTACCTTTGATAAACGGTGTTTGAGTTTGAGTATGCGTAGCACAGGTTATCTTATCCCAATAAACCTCATTTGCTCCACTATAGGTCAAAATCTGAAATATCACAATGTGACACAGCAATAACCAAACCGATTTCATAAAGCTTCTTTTGCTTATGAGAACAACCAAGTCTGCATGAAAACGGACTATGGGAACACGTGAAAGAATGGAATCTACGATAAGAGATGGGATTAAGGTTATCAAGATGTTATAGGGTAACTTTCATAATCCTTTCTGTGCCATGCGCTTGTATGAGCTCCTCTCACTCAAATAAGACACTCCAAAACAAGCGCTTTCCTCGAATCGTTTTTAGATTGTGAGTATCCGTACGCTCAAAAATCAAAAGTCAATCCAGATTTCATTGAGATGGGTCGTTCGGGTGCTCTGAAATAAGATTATCGCGCACATGCTCATTAGGATAGAATCACAATCTAACCGAAATCGTCCATACCTTCCATATTTTGGCATCATTATTAACCCGGTAGATCCGGCTGACCTCATTGCCAATGTCACACCGATCAATGGCTGATCGTGTCTTGAAGCAGACGCGCAAGTGCAGGTACGCCAGTACTAATTCAAAACGAAGGTGGGCGTCACAACTGCCCCTTAAGCGAGGAATAGACGTGGTACGCATACATAATTCACACAATTAGCCACCTGTATTCAGCACAGTAAGACGATCCGACGAAAAAGGTTGCTCCGTTGTCTTTTCTCACGGGCGCCGACCAGTGAGCATACGAAAAACCTATTGTGGTTGTGTGGTGACAATATCTCAGAACACGGTATCAAATATATCCGGTTTGTACGGCACCACCTCAAGCGTATAAACCGTCAAATATAGACACTTGACTGTGAGAAATCCGAATAAAGCAAGAATACGAGCAAGCTTATTGTGCACTTTCAATCATCATCATCAGCTGTAAGAACCGCGTACTTGTCGTACAGTGCCTATAACTGCCACAGTTCCGTTTACTGATGATTTGTGGAGGTGGGTTAAGTAGCTGCGCATCGACTTAAAGACGTTTTCATACCACGGGACACAGACGCTTCGCAGCTACATACCCTACCTCCTCAAATCATTGGTGGACGAAATTGTGGAAGCTACAACCACTGTACGACAAGTACGCGGTTCTTACTGCTCGTAATGATGATGATTATTATTCTGTGGAATATTTTACACCAAAGTCATTGCCTCACAAAAACGAACTAAATTGGGGGCTTTGTGAAGCCCATGTGCAGAGGAACGCTAATGATTAACCTACTAACGGCCGCATGGTCTCACCAGCGCAAAGCAAAGCAGTGCATGAAATATTCTCAGCTACAAGAAGTATGCATCCCAAAAACGTTCTCCAATGACTCCTGATTAGCCGGTTCTCGTATTTCTTCGAGTCTAACGCATCCAAACCGTTAAGGCCTCCTAGAAAATGGCAATGTATTCCACATCTCCTCAGCAAGTGGTGGCAGGTGAGCGAATACCTTAGCATGCTGAAGTATAAGGCACATCAGCGTCTCCAGACAGCTAATGCAGGTTATAATATTTCTCAGTGGGCCGTGCGCACGTGAAGATGTATTCCTTGTATCTGAATCCACAAGCCTACGCTCGATGTGTCAGCACTATAGGCCATGATGGTAAGTCAGCAAATTATCACACTGATCAATTAAGAAGCTCACCTCTGCAGCTTTCCGCGTATGCAGAAGAGTAAGACTACGCTGGGCGTGTAGCAGCCGGTCTGTGGACCAATAAGCTGTACACAAGTGCTGGCAGGGTCACCCGGTCCTCCCTGTGGTTGTTTGGGAGCCACATTAGCCTATCTGCCTGCACGCGGTACAATAATGAAGCTGCAACATTTGGTGCACAAGCAAATTAGTGAGATAAAATTTAGCTCATTCACGAGAACTCACTTTCAGAAAGAAAAAATTAGCACATGTTTACCGGGATATTTGGGAAGAATTATTGCCAAAAATACGATTAGGCGGAATTATACCATGATTATGCCGCATGGAAATGAGTGATGCAACCGCTCACTTGTAGGTGAGGCATAAGACCTGTAATGCTTTATCGAGCGCCTAGCATAAACGTAAAATACTTACCCATACTCAAACGGTGCGGTTAATTTATCCGCTCTTTTAGTCCCGAAACCAAACACCTATACTGTGGGTCAACTAACTCGACTAGGCCCTGGAGAAGTGCTTGTCCATCAGCCCAACTGCTGTGTACTCCAGTATGACAGAATCACTCGACTAGCGCACGGTCTTAGTGTACAGCCGCCAAAGGAATGACAGAGGCTTAAGAATACTGTCAGGTATTTTAAATCTAGGGAGGAGCCACCGCACTGGTCCGTGCGGATACTGAGGAAGTTCTCACCCAGCGCTAGCGGTTTATCGAGTGAGACTAGCCTGCACACAGAATACAGCGTCACTATCCTCCAATTACGCAGTTCACGCTTCGTGATCCTGTGCTAACTGACACCACGCATGACGGCTTTTCAGATGGTGAGTTAAAGCGAACTGTGAAATGATTTGTAGGAGTAAATCTCGATTCGAAATTCCAAAATATGATCAGTACCTACAGGAACACACACAGCAAAAAATTATCGGACCACCAACGTCGGCTTTGGTAAGTAAGATGAAGATGCAGTGCCACTGGTGGGCAACGCAGGTCTGGTGCACTGTTTCAGACATCGTTCGCTGGCGTAAAATCGAACACGGCGTCCATTAATAAGTTTCAAACGCTCATACGTCCACTAAAACCTCTTCGACATGAGGCGGACTTTTGTGATGCACATTCAGCTAGAGAAGGTCTCAAACGAGAAATTCACTTGATTCAGTTTAGACTCCCGCTAGAACCAAATTAATTTGAAAATGAGTGTATTTCGCTAAGTTACAAACGCAATGTTCTGACGGAAAATCTCTGTTTGCTGTCACTGAAAAATCCCTGTGATGGTGGAGACAGTATCAGTTCCAAGGAACACCTCCACAATGCTTACTCGGACACTTCTAGTAACCACTCCTGTCCGGATAAATCTCAAACTGAGAATACTAGCTTATAATCTAGAGTTGATCAATGCCAGTTCGTTCCATGTTTCTGTACTTCAGGCAAGCCACACACTGAATAGCTGTCTGGCCTCTTAGTATTCCGTGTAGACACATGAGAACTAAGTGCCGCTATATTAGCCGACTAATAGCTGCTGTATCAGAAGCAAGTTGTGTTTATTGGAACTAGTCTTTGAATCTGATTGCTCCTGAACAACCCGACATATGGATTTTGTCTTTTTAGGAAAACATATTTTGCAGTGAAATACGGATGTTTAAAAATGTATGCACAAATTTTTGCTTGACAAGACAGGCTCATTCCATAATGCTATAGCTCTCGACAATTATCAGGATTCACTAAAAAAAATCGTATCATACAACACACGCACTGCCGCTGCTCGGTGCCTAAGCGAGCTGTGAATGGCATTGTGCGTCACGCCGTCATCCGCGGTATGTTACAATTCTGACTGTAAAACTAGTGCACACATGCACGGTGTGCAGGGCTTGGTATCGTTTCCTTTAGGGAATACCCATCGATAGTCGCTCCTGTGAGGTCCCTTTGGCAGATACCATCAAATAAACAAATATATAATCGTTCAGCTGCAATGCCTAGCTGTCATACCACCCGAAGGAAACAGAAGAGCTGAGATACTGCCAGGTTGCCCTTGTCTAAACAGGAGCAGTCGTCATACCGAGGTGGGTTAAAACCATAGAGCTTCCAGTCGCAGTCCAGTTCACAGCATAGCGACTGAGCTATATCAGATTCAACCCCATTGAAGAAATCTCAAAAACGAGAGGTTACTTGTCGTGCGTCTACCGTTCTTGCTTTTGCTCCGACAGACCTTAGCCTCGGCACCATCGAAGGCAGCCTTTACCACGCCTTGATTACCCTGTTACGGTGGTCTAAACGACCAGGTTTGAAAGCCCACGTGGATACACTTAGAAAAACTGTGAACCAATTTGGTGACCGACTTGGGCTGAACTCGGTAAGAAAAATGGGAAATGGCTGCTTCAGTGGAACGTTCTCAAGGAGTACCAACTCCCCGAATAACCGAAATCGCCTGACAATAAGGCGCTATTCGACAGCGTGCCAACGAGGAACCCAAATTGATTGCATCACCAGCAGTTACTGATAGCGTAGATCAACTGTCACTCCCCTTGGGACACTTCTGAGGATTCTGTGGATGTGCTAATCCGGAATTGTCTTCCTCCATCCTTTTCAGGGCAATGCAATCGGTCATTAATCCACCTGCCGTTCCTTCTGGGGCACACTACTTGCTTCCGATCATGTCATGGTGCGTGCACGTCTGACAGTCCGCTTCCCTTCAGGCCCCCGTAAGTCAGCAGGAAGCATGCCAATCCACTATCTTTGAAGAACTACCATAGCTCAACAGTATCGATCTGAGCTAGCCCAACAACTCTCCACAGTAAACCAATACTGTGGTGGCAGTGAGCATGTGGATGAAGCGTGACAAAATGTGAAAGCAGCTATGTTAGCGGCGTTCAGTGTTGTCTGTCTGACTCCTCCAATTCGACCGTGAGACCACCGGATGTCGGCAAGATCGCTATCCATGATTGGTGCCAGGAGATCGAAAGCTGCAGGTAACGAGTACGACGGTGCGCGCAAACACCTCAAACGCCAAATAGTGAAGAGTCTAGGGAAAGACCGAGAGCTATGGTGGACATCGAAAGCTCGGGAGATGGAAAAGGCTTTTGCTACGGGAAACAGCCGTGCCCTGTATCAACTGATACGATCGGCTGGCCCTAGGAAGGCAACGGTCAGCGAAACGATTAGTGAAAAAGATGGCTCATTAACTCACTCGCAAAAACGTCGACTGGTAAGATGGGCCGAACACTTCGAAGAACAGTTTAGCTGGCCTGCTGCAACCCAGTCTATGGAGATAGTGCATACGGGCGAATGGAATGTAAACCTTGATCGTCCGTCGGAAAGAGAAATAAAGTACCAAATATCGGTACTGAAACGTTACAAGGCACCAGGACCGGACGGTCTCTATCCAGCCCTCTTCAAAGAAGACGGAAAATCCCTGATGACCAATCTAACAAAAGTAATCGGGGCGATGTGGAGTGAAGAGAAAGTGCCTGCAGAATAGGGCATGTCGACAGTTATCCCTGTCTTCAAAAATGGTACGCGGACTTTGTGTGAAAACCACCGTGCCATCAGCCTGGTAGCTGTGGCATCGAGGGTCCTCCCTGGTCTTATCGTTCCACGGTTGACTGAACACAGGGAGGGGCAGATTCGTGAAAACCAAGCTGGGTTCCGTCCTGCAAGAGGATGCATCGATCACATCTTCACCCTCCGACAGATTCTAGAAAAGCGATACTGCTTCCAGCAACCAATAATGGTTGTGTTCCTCGATCTGAAAGCTGCCTTTGACTCTGTGGACCACCAGGCACGATGGCAGTGTCTGTGGAGCGAAGGTGTCCCCATGAATTCTTGACCCTCCTTAAGGCGTTGTGCGCCAACTCCCGCGGCCGTGTGAAGGTCTAATGGGAGCTCTCGCCTGAGTTCACCACGTCAAGTGGTGTCAGACAGGGCTGTCCTCTTTCACCTTTCCTCTTCAATCTCGTCATTGATACGATCATGGAAGACTCACTATCAGCCTCTAATGCCTGTGGGGTCGAAGTGCTCCCAGGGTGTCCGCTCACAGATATCGAGTACGTAGACGACATAGCTCTTCTTGGATCTGACCTCATTAAACGCAAACAATGTTAAATAATCTAAATAATTCCGCCTCACGGTTTGGCATGCGCTTCACACCGACAAAGTGTAAAGTGCTAATGCAAGACTTGGTGGGCTTGGAACCTACCCTCATGCTTGCGGATGAACTGATTGAGGTAGTAAACAAGTTTGTCTACCTGAGCAGCTGTATCAGTCCTGGTGGTCTCGCGAAAGATGATATTTCCATCCGGATTGGGAAGGCCAGAGCAGCTTGTGTGAACCTGCGTCACCTGTGGCGTAGGCGTGACACCAGCTTATCCGTCAAGGGTCGAGTTTACAATGCTGCGGTGCGCTCCATACTACTATACGGATCAGAGACCTGGCCGTTGCGCGCCGAAGACGACAAAAGACTTTCCGTATTCGACCATCGATGTCTTCGGAGCATTGCCCGAGTCCGGTAGGAACACCGGATAAGCAATGCTGAAGTAGGTCGAATGGTATTCGGAAGAGATAACTCATCCTCGATAGATGAATTGATCACACTGCATAGGTTGCGCTGGCTTGGCCACGTGCTGCGTTTGCCAGTCGACCGACTTCCTCGAAGGGTTCTTTTCGCACAACCACGTGAAGAGTGGAAACGAGCCAGAGGCGGTTAAACAATGACTTGGCAGCGAAGTATAAAAGCCATTACCAGCAAACTCAGCTGCGCTGATCATTGCCGTCTTCCTGGATGGGGACCCCGAGACGGGTCACATCAATGGTTAGAGGCATTGTCAGACATGGCCCAGTCGCGCCCTTAATGGCGCTCGTGCATCCAAGCTGTTGGCTTCAATGCATAGCTCCCTTCCCAATTCCCCGCACTTGACAGTCCACTGACAGTGCTGTATTCACGCACCAATTTATCAGCTCCCGCCTCCAATGCGCAGCTACCTAACCCACCTCCCCAAATCATCAGTGAACAAAGCTGCGGCAGGTACAACCGCTGTACGACAAGCACGTGGTTCTTACAGCTGACAATGATGATGATGATGATGATGATGATGATGATGATGATGATGATGATGATGATGATGATGATGAATCCACCTCGTAAGTGAGAGGCTTGCGGATCACGAAGTCAAAAGTCAGTCAGAGCCATTTTCCAAAAGAAGGAAATCGTTCACCTGTGGCACTCTTTCGGTGCCTAACTCTCATGCCACCAGAAGGAAGCACGAAGGCTGGGATACTTCCAGGTTGCCCAAGCCTAGACAGGGGAAGTCGAGGGGCAGAGGTCGTATTCGAACCACAGACGTTCCGGTCAGTAAATTCGCGCCCTAACCACTGAGCCATCTCACCATCCCGTTTTCTGAACTCCCTTCTAGTTGCTACACCATCGAATGCCAGTTCGCACTGGAATGCAATCACCAGACGTTTACCTGAGGAACGCTACAACCAGCTACGTTCAAAACACTGCTTGAGTTTCGGATAAAGTTTCCCACCGACTCAGAACACAACTTAATCTGGTGAATTATCAGGCATAAAGTAAAACTAGAGTCCGCGTTGATCGTGAAGCCTTGAGTCACCGAAAGCTAGGAAAATGAACTATCCAAAGAATCCCGAGAATGCTCAGTTAACACAGGCGACGGGTCTCCAAAAGCAGTTTGTAGGTAAACCAATCAAAGAGCGAAAGGTTTACATCTTCTTTAGTAGAGAAAGACGCCCGCACAGCTGTACCGAGCACCTAGAACAACCACTTCGGTGAACATCTGATGCCAGTCAATCGGAACCTCGAAACGCATGAGACCCCCGTACAGTGAACCTAGAAACCCTTCGGCATCGCAAGCATAGTATTTCGTACCTTCTCTCAAGCATTGTTGAGCTCCTTGTCAGGATGACCTCTCAACCGCGTTGATCAGGGATGGGAAGCTGACTTACTTGCCCCTATATGTAAAAAGTAGACTTCTCCAGAGAACCTCGATGACTTAACAGTACATGCGACCATCATACAGAATTAGCCTCATTCAAGCTCTAAGAAGCTTCTTAGCCTTGACTGTTCTGTAACGGCTTGTGGTGGTCCGTGAAGTGTTGAATAAAGAGCCGTAAGCGAGATTTCGGCATGATAGGGGTTGCGCTGACCACCCTTTAGACTCCAGCAGGTGCTAGAACACCATACGTATACACGATCCACCATTTTATGATTCCTGTATTTCCGAAGCGCCTCTTTTTACCAATCTGTTCTTTTTAACACGCTAGGTCATCAAGCAATGTCCCAAAAGTTGTCGGTATTCTTAGACTTGCGGTACGGTGGGAGTATACGGAAGGCTCTCCAAAAGCTTCTTCACAAATAGTGCTTTCCAACAGGGATGCTCATTTTCTCCATCCCTACTCAACCCCGTGATCAAGAAAGTAATGAGACAAACTCCTCAAAAGTTTGGCATTCAAATAGCTTCTGACGAAAACTTTGTCGATCTGGAACATTCAGAGGGCATCGTTCTCGTTTACAAAGAGGAAAAGAAGGCCAAGGTGTTTTTATTGAACTGATCAAAGTCATCCCGTCCTTTGGTATGTTTTTTGCATCCCCAAAATGTAAGGTCGTACCCCTGGATAGGGAGTCACCGAACACACCAGTTACAACCCAACGAGACATTCGAGGTTGTGGGGCTTTCCACGTATCTTGGATGTTGTGTAAGCTCCGACTGTAGTGTGACAGATGGAGTCAATGTACGAATCTCTGAGGCTCGGTCGCATTTGCTAATTTAATACGCCTATGGCGCCAAAACGGCATATCCCTAAATCCCAAGGGAGGTGTGTATCACTCTAGAGAACAGGAAGTTTTTTGTATGGTTGTGAGACGTGGCCTCTGCGGCCAGCTGAACTGAGACGTCTTCAGATCTTCTATGATTAGGTCCATAGTTCGAGTAGGTTGGTGCCAACAAATCCGGAATGCGGCGATTGGGAAACGAGTGTCTGGTTGCGCAACAGGGACTCCAGTCAAAGGATGTGTCTACCAACAGAGCCGCAGTGGTTTGATCATGTGTTCGAATGCCGAACCAAAAAGTGTTGTTATCCGCTCCAAATTCAGAGTGGCGCAAGCAGAAGGGTAATCGAGCTTTGACCTGTCGGAGGGGTATAAAACTGATAAGGAAAAGTCTGAGTGCTGTGTGTGCAACTCGCTTTCCAGGCTGAGGTCGGCGTTGTTGGGTTTGGAACCCTGCAAGACCTGGCTCTTAATCGATGCCAGTGGGTTCTTGTTCCAGTTTCTACTCACATTGTGTGAATGAGTGTGTGGAAGTTTAGGCGTGTCGAAAGTCTCAAAAAAGCATGCTAAGAACATATCCTTTATACCCCCACTCTTATTCTTTTTTCACAATTAAACTTTGGACAAATCGTGATCGCACAGCAGCAAAGCATCGGTGCTGAACTCCGGTCTCGTGAATTCAACCAAGACGAAGACTATCAGTACGTTGATGATCACTATCATGATCATAATCATGGTCACAAGGATGATTATGGTGGTGATAAACCCGACAATACGTCTTGTATTCGCATCACTTAGACCCTCGCCCTCTGTCCAACTAAACAAGTCAACAAAACGCTACCGTATGAAAAGTTTAACGTCAAAACAAAGACTGGTGGAACAAGACGCTATAATCGCACGTTCCGGTGCCACTGGCAACCTTTTCCAAGCAAGTAAATGTGGGCCAGGAAGGCAAATCTACAATAGTGATGCAGTCTTACCTGGAAGTGCGCCCCAAACCCATCTCAAGAACAGGATACAAGCCTAGAATCCATTGCTCGAGGAATAATGCGTGAAAATCACACCACTTAGTGGCTAAGATGGTACTCAAACTCACCAAAAACTTGAAGGCCTCCATTCCACCCGTCTACCTTGGACGGCGCTGAACGATAGGTATTTTTTCAGTGGGCGAATTCTCTAGAAAAGTAGATCGTCCCTGATATCGTTCTCCTCTGAAGGATTCTCTTAGGAATGTACTGAGTTGAGTCCCTAAGAAAAAAACGACCACATCAAACCGCCTAGGGCACATCCTTCGTTCAAGACCCAGAAATATTTACAGAAATTAATCCCCAAAGACTGACTTTTCGCCTACCAAATAGGGTGTATATCAAGTTCTTGTTTTACCCTAACCTTAACCAATCGTACTGATACAATACCCGCTGCAATTATTTGCTCCACAGCAGACCCGTTGATTTTATCGGTTGGAACGGGCATAACCCAATGTTTGTAGCAGCTAAAAGATGTTGTGGATAAGGATTAGTTCTAGTTGCTACGAAAATGCCCTAATATCCCTGTACTGGTTGTGGTGGTGGCTAGCCTGGTAAACGTTAGGGCCGAAGAAAATAGGATTGCTAATACGCCTCTGCCCTAGCCCTGAGTACCATGTTTTCTCGCTTTCCAGAGTAATTTGGATATGGTAGGTAGTCGCGGATAGTCTTATCCAGGACCGAAAATGTGGCGAATGTTGGATTCGCATATAATGATTTTCTAGAAGGCGTTTGGTAGACTGTACCATCTGTGGGACCTCTAAATTTGGATTGATCTATTGAAGCTCACTGTTGTCGTCAAATATGCATCATGCAGAGAGTTGGTACTAGTTCCTATAGATATAGAAGGAGGCGCCAGGACAGTGGAAGCAAACTTGCATCAAATAATTTTTGGGCTTTCCTGATGCACAAAATGACCTGCCGAACGTTGGCCTCTGTTTTTGATATGGTCAAGAATGGCGGTAAGTTCCACAATCGGTAACTGTTCAACCCTTTTGCGTCCACTGGAAAAAAAGACAGGTTTCGACAACTTGGGTCAATCGATAATGGTGCAACCTGCAAAAGTGGTACTTGCCGCAAATAGGGTGGCTACAGAGTCGTCGGTCGGACTCCCAGCGTCAATGATTTTCGATAGCACAGTGCGATATGCACAGCAGACTCACAATATTGGTGTTACTTGATTTCAAGGGTGGATTTGATGCTGAAGGTCGCTCAGTCCTTTTAACCACACTTGCTCAACGGGGGAAGCCCTACATGTCCAGGAACATATTCTGGCTCTCATAGTTACACGCTCAAAGGCCAGTCTGCAAAAGTAGAGTCCGTGAAGAATATCTACCCTCTCCATTTCTGTCCAAATTCGCCGGTTTGAACTCATGAAACAAACGATCAAGAGGCTTCCAAAGTACGCTGCCAAATCATTGCTAGCAAGAAACCTGGCGCTCTGGAGTACACGGACGACATCGTCCTGACCATCGAGCCACGTTTCGGAGTGTACCTCAAAACTACAAAGAGTAACTTCCTGTTTCAGAATGTGCACTCTCTGCGCATCACACTTCAGGAAAAACTGAAAGTTTTGGAGGGTTTTACATACCTTGGTAATTGTATTAGCTCGAACGGAAGCGTTGAATTTACGTTGGTGTACGAACCTCAACAGCATTAATCCCGCTTGCCAATTTGCGTCGCTTGTGGCGTCAAGGAAGCGTTCACTGGAACTTAAAAGTTACGCAAGCCAGGTTTCTGCAGGAGCTGTTGTTGTATGGCCGCCAGACATGGCCTCTTGGTAGTCTGAACCGACTTTCGGCTTTTGTAAGCCGATTTCTCGAAAACTTTGGTAGTACTGGACGGCGCCAACAAATTTGTAACGAAGTAAGTAGAAAGCGGGTGTCTGGCTGTGCACCTACAGCACTCAACTCTGGAGGCCAAACTATGTCTTCCCCAAGCTGACCAGCTCCGATCAGAAGCCAAACCCCTGTTTCAAGAAGACTCATTCACACATAATCAACTGAGTCCATGCCCATCATTCCTTTTCATCATGTCATATCCCGCCCACAAATTAGCATCGGTCTTTCACGCTGTCCGAAACCATCCCTACTGCGTAAAATCACTCAAGAATCACGGTGGATTAGACCACTCGGCATGAATTTATAACCCAATATCAACTCGGTAACTTCCCCTACGATCCTAAAAACAAGAAAATCCGGAGTTCCAACAGGCGCAAACCACCGAGAGACCCGGCCGTCGCTCGTTTAATTTCTCCACTCTCATCCAAACTCATTCTTTATTAACGCGTTTCATGTGGTGTTTCGATAGATGTGCAGCGTAGACTGATTTGCCCACTATGCTCATCTCCAGAGCGGCATCTCAACACCTATTTGCCTACAAATACCGCAGATTCCTTCATCCATTTGTCAGCCCATCCATTATCACATAACGTCACACTCCCTACCGCCGACTCTGCTCACAATTGTTTCTGCGCTCCTCTCGCCGATATCAGACATCCCACCACTATCGCGAACAAGACTATGCCGAAATGTCTCTACAGCGAACTTATAAAAGTGAACAACCACGTACAAAGTTTCACCACACAGCTCATCCTCTTGAGTGCGCCCTGGTTCACAACACGATTCTAAATTACCACCCCCAAGATATATTATCTACGAAGGTCCGTAGGTCCCTTGGGTCAAAATAAAGACATGGAATTCTTGTCCGTATCTCTGGCACATATATCTCCCACGTCACTCTCACGCGTCAATACATTATGAGCCACTATAGAGCCATGAGGAGACTACCGGCTGAAAAGATTTAAGGAAGGCTTCCCACTAACCAGCAAGGACGATGCTTTCTTTGCCAACCTTTCACCTCACCCGCTATTATGTGAGCAGTTATAATACCTGATTCTTAGGGACCTCAAAACACAAACCACCAACCGGGTGACGCTGATTTCCTCGAGGCGTTGCAAGAAATGGTACCCAACACATGTCTGTTACGTTTTTGATGCCAGTTTATCTCCAAATTGCCCTATTGAGCTTTCGAAGATGTGAGCACCGCAGAATACTTGCGGAAGAGTAGCACTAAGTCCATTTGCCGTTTATTCTCATTCTTTTCTTCACATTAAGGCTTTTAAATAAATCAGGGTTGTACGGCAGCGAAGCGTCAGTGTTGAGTACTGATGTCATGCAATCGATGGTGACGATAGTGATGATGATGAAGTAGCTTCCCTCTTTCCTCCTCTCAAGTGACCCGCATCCCATTCGACTCAGTATCATCCCATTTCATTCCTGTCCAAGCAACCTATACGGCGTTTGAAAACTTTCAACCAGACTGTTAGCCTCAGAAAACAGACCAGCAGCAAAGCCTAAGCAGCTTTTGGTCTGAAATCACTAAACCTACCAACATCTGACGGGGTATACGTCCTATTTTTCAGCTTCCCAAAACTTTCCATAGTATCCTTCACATGCCGTTCATTGAGAGGCTAATGGGCAATAGACTCCTATTTCGAAATAATCAAGTCTTCTTCATCAACCGCACTTCCCAGGTAAGTCTGTGGCTCCCTCACCTCTCCGTCTAGGGTATTCGATGGGCTCATCCTAAAAACCGCCCCATGGTTTTATGTTGTGTATGTATATCCCCCCCCACCGAATTTCCCTTAATTCCTTATGGATCCCGCAGAGCTACGTTTTTTGTCCGCAATAGACTATGAAAATGGGAAGCTCATTGTGGTCACCAGGCCGATTGGATTGAAAGGTTGAAAATGTGACTAGGAGTACTGGGTATTCACTTGATTCCACTGGAGAACAGGTATCAAGGAGCTCACCTCGGATCTGGGAGGGCAATCCTTTTGCTCGCCCTGGCAGCCGGTGTAGACTTGCTCATCTCCATGGCCATTAAATAGCTCACATCGGCCAAAACAGCTTCCAGGTCAGCCATTTTATGTCGTCTGTGGTCTCACTCAGAGAAGTTTGTTTGGCATCATTTATCAGGCCCACGAATCAGCTCCGAAAAATTGTATCACATCACAAATCCCGAATTCTGTACAACCGCCATAATCAAAAGTTCATGCGGCCAAAATAACCGAGGAATTAAAACAAATCAAGTTGTTCAGGTGACGGGCTAAGGTTGGCTTGCTTGATAGAACCGTTTTCGCAGCTAGATGAAGTGTTGAAGGTTGCTGGGTTCCAAAGCGATCGTCCTGTCATATGCCTAGGTCGATTTCTGGACTGTCAAATCTTTAAGATTATCGTGGGGTTCCGGGCCTGGCACAGCGCGGCAATTCAGGGTGCCGGCGATTAACGCATATACTCACGAATTGATAGACAGAAAAGAGCCTTTTGCTCAAGCCCTTCGGGTTAGGTTTGTCCACGTTGTCGGCTTCCGTTCAGCCAAAATCCACACGAGATAAACGGTGGGAGGTAATTGCCCTAAAATCCGAAAAAAGGGTGTAGCACCGCTCTTTAAGTTCTCAGCACGGAGCGGTATGTTTGTCAGCACGAGGACTCGCATAGGAAAGTGTCTGATAGTTCTTTGAACTGGGTTCCAGAAGGAGCGTGGACAACTGTCGGAGGATGGTTATTCCACGCAGCTACTGCACGAGGTGAGAAAAAATTCTGCCTAATAAAAGCGTTCGCTCTGAGCTTGAAAATCGTCTTACCATGTCCCCGCCGTGTGTTTGTTGGCTCAACGGTGAAAAACCTGTTGGCCAAACCTTGTTCAAACAGGGCATATGTAAGAATTAGGTCCCCTCGGGGGTGGCGTTTCTCGAGGGGAAAGAGGTCAAGCGCCGTGAGTCGTATTTCGTAGTCCACGGATTTAAGGCCGGCAACCATTTTCATAACAGCTCGCTGGACACGCTCAATTAGGGTTACGTCCGTCGTGCGCCCTGAGTAGACAACTTGGTTGGCGTATTCAAGAACCGGTCTGACGTAGGCCCCATAGAGCATTTGGAAGTCCATGCGAGTAATACGGGAGAAGGTGCGCCTAATCATCCGTAGAACGGCGAATGCCTTTTGGGCCGACTTAGCATGGGGCATTGAGAAGAACATGTTCGAAGAGAGCCAGATACCCAAATCCTTCGTGATGTCTTGTGGTCCATTCTCACCATGCATGACATAGGCATCCGCTGAGTCTCCTTCGGATGACATATGGACGCACTTCTCGTCATTCAGAGGAAGGTGCCAGTCCAACGACCACTGTTTTGCAGCGTCCACATCCATTTGAAGGGCACTGGCATTGGTACTCCAGGATTTCAAGTCGTCCGCAAAAAGTAGACATGGACTTGAAAGAATGTCTGGACGGTCGTTGACGTATATCAGAAACAGCAGTGGTTCCAGAATGGAGCCTCGAGGAACTCCAATGGAGACCGGTGCTGGAGAAGAATAGGTAGAGCCTACTTTCACTCGGAATGTTCTGCCTGATAGGAACGCCTTGATTCAGAGTAGGATCTTCCCTTGAACCCCGTAAGACTCGAGTTTGTG
>SJOL01008033.1:84731-151141 GCA_004794785.1 Opisthorchis felineus | reverse complement strand
AGGATACACGGAAAGCACCCGCAAACCCACGTACCCCTCATTAAGGTTAGTCTGCCCCCTCCGACAAACACAGGCTCCTACCATCGCGCTTCACGGCAATCTGAACTTACAGAAGTTAAAGGTCGATCGGTTAGAATGCGTTCCACCTCTACAAAAAGGGTTTACAGACAATCATCAGATAAAGCTTGTTCTTGGATGAGCACAAAAATGACGTGCGGCACGACTCCAATCGGCTTGACTAACTTCAACCAAGAATGCCATCGAATTGAATGAGCTTCACTGATAGGAGTGCCCAAATCAAGGTCGGCCTTACAAAAGCGCTTGTAGCAGCTGCGTCGAGGGTGAGAATACAAGGGCTACCCATCGTATTGGATCAAGAACGAACACACAAATGACAGGATTCCTCTTTGTGTTAGTGGTTTCTGTGGAATACGAAACCGAAAGCAAAGGGTGTCCGAGGGTGGATCTCATTCAATGCCCAGAGGTCGCTGTGTATTTAGCGCTTTTGGAGACATTTCCGCTATAGCCTCCACTGGTTCAGATAGCGGAAGACCTTGCAGTACAACGGGAACATTGCTCACCCACTTATGAAGGTGAAACCCCCTTTTTGACAGCAGCACGGTTATTCCCTGTACAAAACTCCTTGCGTCAGCGACGGTAGGTACTGACACGAAGCAATCATCCACATAGAAGTTGTTCAGCGTAGATGAATTAATTCCGTGGTCGCAATCCCTGCCGGACACAGACACTGTTTGTCGCAATGCGGAATTGGGACAGAATGGCGAAGAGACGCCACCGAAAACGTCAAAAGTCATTTGAAATTCAATGGGATCAGTGTGAAGGTCATTTTGGGAGAACCACAGAAATCTCAGAGGCCCTTGATCAAGCTGTGGGACATCAACTTGCATGGACATTTCTTCAACATCTGCCAACACTGCAACCCGGCCTCTTCGGAACTTCAACAGAACACCTACAAAATCAGCAGGTGTATCCGGTCCCTGGAGAGGCATGTCGTTGAGCGATCTTCCGTGATGCTTAGCTGCACAGCCAAGCATTTTTCCAGGCTTTTTAGGGTTCTGTATTGCGTGGTGATGCAGGTGCCGTCGTGCGGAGGATTGTGATGTCATCAGCTCAGGGGAAACTGGCATCGCACAGCTCCTCTCGAGATTTCGCGGCATAACTGCTGCATATGTTTCCAAGTATTTTGGGTCAAACGGAAAACGTTTTCGCAATGAGTGCAGTCGTGATAAGGCTGCTAAAAGTCCGAAGAACCAGTGGATCGCTCTGCCTTCCAAGGGAGCGGTACAACAAAATGTCACCTAGCATGTTTCATCCGTGCGCTCACCAATTTCACTGCACGTCTGTCCTCAACCGATGCTGTCTTCCGGAGCGAATGAATGCCTGCAAAATTGGCGTTGTATGAAGCACGAGGTTGACCCTCCAAAGATGGTTCCACTGACGCCAGGCAGCTGGAGGCGACTCCTCCTCGGCTACCTGGACCCTGTGGTCCAAGCATAATCCAGCCCAGCAATGTCTTCACAGCGAACGGTTCTTTTCGACCTCCCAACTGCTGGTACAGTACCCAATGAACTTCGGGAACATCACAGCCAATCAATATACATACAGATTTGGACGAAACACCGCCAAGGAACAACTCTTTTAAGTGAGGCCAACGACTTGAAATCTCCAAACGTGAGTCTACGACCATTGATGGGAGAATTTCGGATAATACTGAAGCACCTTTCACGTTGATAACTTCGTCATCGCGGAGTGGACACACCTCGAAACTTCCTGATTCTCCCAGAGCTAAACAAGACCCACTGATTGTCTGTATTTCACGTGGCGTTCGGTAATTCTCTACGCCGAGTTGGTGCAACAAGTTACTGCATACGATTGTAGTGTCAGACCCGCTATCTAAGAAGGCATAAGCCACCAATTCTGCCGAAGGTCCCTTTAGACGAACTGGAAGCAATCCCAAGGAAACGGTCGTCTTGCTATCAGGCATCGCATAGCTTTTGAAATCAGGAACATCCTCTGGTTGTTTATTCGGTGGTCTCTAATGCAGCAGAACGTGATGCTTAGATCGACGTTCATCTACCCAACATCTATATTGTGACTGGCAATCCTTCGTTTTGTGGGCCTCTTCGAAACAATAGAAACAAGCATCAAGAGACCTCAAGGTGGACCATCGTTTTTTTAGGTTGGAATACAGAAAGCTTTCGCAGTTATTGATACGGTGTTCACCACCACAAACCTTACAACTCGTTTCACTCAATGGTGGGGCTTGCTGTGCGCGAACCATTGCATGACTCCAAGCGGTTCTGCTCTTGTCTGCATCTGTGACAAATGGGCCACGTACACCTGGGTCCCCTTGCGAAACGGATTCTGCCAGAATGCCGTAACGACTGCTTAACACTCTTGCTTTTTGAGTGGGGAACCGTGTGAGATCGGCAAAGGTCGGCTTCCCCTGATCATGGGTGGCTTGGTAAGCGAATTCCTCCCACTTCTGTTGTAAAGTATAGGGCAAGCACCTTAATAACCTATCCAAATTCTCCAGAGAACTTGGTTCTGCGCTGTAGTTTATCTGAGTCAGAGCTATTTCGCAATTCTGCATCTTGAAGGCCAACTGAGTCGGATCTCTCGCCTTGCACGATGTAGAACGATAACATTTTATGAGGTCACCGATCAGGGCTCTAGCCACCACAAGAGACCTTCCGAAAGACTCATGCAAAATTCGGCGGGCTCGCTCATATCCTTCTCTAGGCTGAAGCATGAGAGAAGCTTCGATAGCCTCCCTGGCTACACCGGAGCACGCGTTTATTAATTGTACGGGCAGTTTTCCAGCGTCTTGGGTCCTGCGTTCGACATAAAGCGCGAACTGACGCATAAACCTCTAGTAGTTCCTAGGGTGACCATCAAACTGCATGAGGCCAATTTTCGGTAACTCCAGGCCCTCTATAATATATTTCAGATGACGAAAGTCACCTAACTTATGAGTCTGTCGTTCGGCTAACCCGAAACCATGGTGATTTTCAGAATTCATTGGTGATGCCATCTTTCTACAATCTTCAACATAGCTTTTAATATGCTCCTTCGAGGACTCTGATAAACCTGACCGGTTGCTATGCGCTAACTCGTCTTCGCCACCAGTCAAAGATGCTTCGAGCTCCGCCAACTCCACCTCGGCTTTAGCCTTGAGGAGCTGTTTCGTATGATTAGTTTTCATAGCTTCTGATTCCAGCTCAAGTTCCTCCTTAAGTTGCCTCCCCTTAAGCTGTGCTAACACTAGAGCTGCTTTGGACCCTGAATTCCCCAAACTAATCCTAGATGGTATACTAGCCCTAGAGCTCATCGCTGAAAACGCACCGTGTTCGACTTGTCTGATGCTTTTCTCAACTTCTTTGTCCCGTTGTGAATTGACCGACATTGACCTAGTGATGGGCGTCCACAGAACCACGCTTGTCAACGTTGAGTACTGTAACGACCGCTTCGATTGTTTGAGCAACGAGCACCAAGGTTAGCAACCAAACCGGCAAAACTCCGAACGAATGGTTGCGCAGGTGGGCTGTACTATAAAAATAAAAGTAGTTACACGGATGCAAAATTACCAACCTCAACGATTTTCGACAAACGGTGAGGTACTCCAAAAAGCAAGCAAAGCCGCTTTGGATCAACAGCCAACGCGTGATCGAAACCGGGTCGCAAATTGATGCAATAAAAAAATCTATGGCTGACCAGAATTTCAGTACAAAAATAGTATATCTAAGGCGGTAAAAACGATTTGCGTAGCAAGGAAAACGGAAGATACAAAGGTCTTTGGTAAACTGAAATAGAGTTTAATTATATCAAAGGTAAAAGGGGCGGTTCGCACGAATTGATAACCGGGAAGGCAGTCATTCAAGATGGGAGGCAATTTTAAGGATATACGAAATTGCAACAACGGCCTAAGTATTTAATCAGCAGGTCCACTAGGTATGAAAATGGTTCAGAGATTGTGGTAAGTACATGTTCATTGTTTACGCAAGGACCGTCTTTCGCTCAGCCCAAATCAGTGTGGCTCGTACCAAACTTAGCAAGCGCCAAACTCCCCTCAAAATTCCGCATGGTAAACGCAGCTACTAGACGTTGAGGCCTGGTGCCATCTGTTTAGCTGATGTGCATGAGCTGGTTGACGATGGTTAGTGCACTGTGGGAAACGATTTTGGTTCGTGCAATTTCATTTGGGGTGTGTGGCTTAAATAAAAGAAAAAGTTATCTTTTGCCATTGTTGTTGGGTTTAATAAGATAAGTGGGATACTCCACGGCCTGAGCTACAAATGAGGGTTACACAAACCCAAACCTGTGTCTTACTGGGAAAAGAACGCAATCGTGCTAGAGTCATACAGGTGGACTAGTGGGTGCCTACCACAGTCGCAGGTGCTGCAAATTAGGTGTAATTTGGGAATATTAAACAACCGGATGGTGTAAGACAGTGCAACATTTGCAACCAATTTAACCTCCCCTGCCTTTTACCATGTAAAGCAAGTTCATAAAGCCAGGGGTAAATGTCGCCGTTAAGAAATAAATCCTAACAGACTGGAAGGTTGACATTTTGCTCCGAGGTGTAAATGGATCAGTGAAAGGCTACCCACCCAGTCAAGTAGCAGCATAAGTGCACCCAAGCCACGATCAGAAGGCTAGTTTGTGTAGTGTGTAAACAGTTGCATATGTGGCGAAGGAAGTGGCTAGAATGGGGGTAACTCAAATCAGTGAGGGTATTGCGTATGTACATTTGTGTAAAGAAGCCAAGGAATCGGTAAAAGTAGCTGAGGAAGAGCCTAGGACTAAGTAAGGAGGTAAGGAGCACCTCCAACAAATTTTCAAACTGGCGTATGGTACTCTACATTGCCTCTACACCGTGTTCGGGCCAAAACTTCCAAAACCGACTGCAATGTCGCAAAGTTTCCTCACAGACTTGGAGAAAACCGAGCATAAGTTAAGGAGACTGGTGAACGGGACCAACAAGCTAACCAATTCGGTCACTTACATTTGCTCTACCGGAAAGTGAAAAATATGCAACAAGGATAGACCCTTAAAGCGCATATGTTTTGATCATTGGATGCTGTACAGAACGGAGCATGGCATGTCCCGTATCAGTGAAGGCGGCTAACGTAAAAATGAGCGAGTTAAATAGCCGTAGCTGCCATTTTTTCGTTTGCTTGTAGGTGCGGTAAACAGGCGTTTGTCGCAGTCTGCGGAAGGGCTGACTCGGTAGACTTCTTTTAAAATCATCGGCACAGGGAGGCGTTGAGGAATCGCTGCGTAACAGGGCAGAAAATGGCCAATCAAATAACTGAAGAGGCTTTGGGATAGATCATTGCCAGAGGAGTTATTGGACGGGTTGTGATGGTAAGTTACAAAATATGCAATCGGTCTGTCGAGGAAAAATCTTCGATTATCCAGGAGGCGTCTGCCACGGAGAAGCATGAATAGGAAAGGATGTGGCTGTTAGATAAATCAGCACTTGGAGTGCTCTCATCCGCTACACAGCAATTACCGAAATGTATGGTCTTTAATTCTGGAAAACCATAAACATTCAACGTTGTTTGTCTGTAGCTGGATTGGACTTGTCCGGGTTTTCACTTGTCTGGCAGCACCAAGGATTACAAGCGAATGACAGCAGTCCTTTCGTTTTTTTAAAAATATATGCATGTATATGAAGGTACTGGAAGAGGCGCACGGCCAACATCGACGTGCAAGGCGCGGCTACTGTCGTCGTTGTTGGGTTGCATCACCCCAAGTCCATTTCATCATCCAGACTTTACACACACCTTCTTCCCTCTTGTTCTCTGAAACAATCATATACATATAAAACGTAAATTCCTCATTATTTCCTGATTACCAGCAGTCACAGCTAGCGCCTGATGGCTGATTTTGCACGTGCCATTCGTTCCTTGGGGCTGACAGCAGTGACTGAGTGACTGAAGACCCATACACTTACCATCCTGTTGAGTTGACGTAGTAGATTCCAGTTAAACTACGGTTCCTATCCAGTATCTCGGAAGCTGTTGCCCAACCACTTATTATTTGTCTGCTGTCCCTGTTTACATTAACGCCCCCTTTGCACAACGGAGACCCTATGATCGGATTTTTTGCTGAGCTTAAAACTACCACCATGTAATCCCACCATGTAATCCCACCATGTAATCACCTGTTCCAACTAGTCCAACGGCCAACCTCCCTGTCTCGGCAGCTAAGTTGTTACCTTCCTAAAATTAGGCACTTACTCTGGCCCAGCTAGTACTTAGCTTCTAGGTCAGCCAAAAAAATTCATCTATTCTTGGGTTCATTTAGCCTGCTGTTATCCCCTTTTAGATTTTTTTCTATTGGACACCGTTTTATCTGATGCCTCCTGGCACTCACCAGACGCTACTGCTCTCGTCCTATTCCCTCCTCATTCTCCCTCTTCCCAAGCGTCAAACTTCGGTTGTAGTTGTGCAAGCGCCCCGCACAACCACTATTCATTCAATCTGGATTGTCCGTGGTCTACACTCACATGGTCCTCCTACTGATTGGAAAATTTAAGTTACTGCATCGGCCCGACCATATGTGTCAATCTCCTCGTCCAACCCAGATGCAGCTGCCACGGAAACGCGTAGCTCCTGTCCGATTGCAGCAACCACGACGACCGTTACGGGGCTGTCCAGAAACCGAAGTATGTCGGTGCAATGATGGCATGGCACTGCCATACTCAGTCTGATGGCACTTCAGAATCTCGACCACAACCTCTCGCCCACTCGAGCCTGTAACCGCAACTACGAACAAATTTTCCGCCTGGCCCCAACCGCCTCGTCCTAAACCGCCGAACCTATTGTTCGAAGTTAACCAACCTAGTTTCATGACGCAATTTTGGTTTGCGTTTTTCACAAGTTCAATTTGATTTACGGTGTTCGATTGGCCCTATGCATTGGCACTATCTCCCAATCAAAACTACCCTGATCTCCCTACAACAGTGACACCAGTGAGTCTACTCAGTTTCAATTTAAACCATATTTTTGAGACAAAACTTGCCATTTATCTCTAGATCGAATTATTCTCTCTCCATCTCCATTTTTGCTTTTTGTGACCCTGGCCATTTACTCGACCGCCCAAGGTCACTCGTGGCCAGCAACGGTTTTCGGTTTTAGTTCAGGCCGGTCGGCTTCATCTTTGAACTAGTCGCATCTCATGCCCATTTTCCTCCTTTTATCTTTCGGTTCCCACAACTGCCGTGACTTTTCACGTAATAACCATGCCTCATTGGTTGTAACTTCCTCTTCGTTGTGTTGTTGCCTGCCGCGTTCAGGCTGTAACGACCCGACCATGTCTCAATCGTCATGCTGCGCACAGGTTGGGAAATAAACCTACTGTTATTCGTAGTAGTTGTGTTATTAATGCCCACCGTTTACGACACCGCCCCTTTTTCGCGCAATCCCCTGTACCCACAAACCCCGCCAGTTATGCTTTTATTCTGACTGTAACATTATGATCATGCCTGACGGCATGCCACCCACCAGTTTGGAATAAACATATTATTGTTATTATTATTATTATTATGGTGGACGTGACCTCTCGATTTCTTATGAATGCACAATTTCTGATTCCTAATCCACCCGTCTGAACAGACCCTAGGGGTTGCAGTCGGTCGACAGCAAAGATTGGCTTGCACAGGACAAACTCGCTCGGGTTTTTTTCTGTTTGAGGTATTTTGAGTGAGTTTGGGCGACTGCATTAATCTAGGGGCAAGAAGGCCAAAGGAGAAATTTTTAAAATGGAGTGTGACATTACAGGTAACACTGATGTTTCCATTTTGGGCAAGCGCAAAAATAAACCCTCGCTCCACGGCTCTCAGCGAACCGCCTGCGTATATAGCATTTTGCCGCGATCAGTCCGAATGTGCGTCGTACAAATCGTGCAACCAATTGCGTCTCTTGCGGTTGATTTCATTAAAATCCCACTAAAACGGCCAACACAAAAGCGCCCTTTATGTGTATGTCCGGTGTGTCAAATGTGCAGTGCTTTAGAGCTTCATGTTCCCTCAGGAATAAGGGACAACTTGCTGTTGTTAAAATTTGATTGAAAAAACAGTAGGGGAAAACAGCTAATGTGCCTGTCTGGAGCGAAAAATATTCAGAAGAATACTTCAATATTTGCAGGCCTGTTTTGTTTTCACTGCCTTTGAACTTCCTAGTGAAGCTTCACTACAGAAGTGCAGTGGTTTAGTTTCAGTTGCTGGACTCAGATGAATGTTTTAGCGTTTAAAAGCGTAAAATGTCACAATAAAACGTGGCTGTACTGCGACGGAAACAAAGGCTCTGTCAACTTTTTTATAATGACTATATTGTGCTGCCTTTGGGTGGGGATGAAATGCGCTCACTTACATTTAGTGTGTCGTAATGAAGCTCTCGGGATTGTGGAGTTTCTTCCCAAAAACAAAGATCAACTGTATCTACAGTGTATATACATTTACAGCTGGCGTTGCTAAACTTGTACCCGAACTTACGAATCAGGATGAAGTTTATCCAGTGGCTGATGTTGGCTTTCCGAATTGAGCATATTTTTACCATCGGCAGGACTTTAATCATGTTTCGTAGATTTGCTGCTCAGAAAAACATTTATCTACGTCGCTGGTTGTCCATTATGCAACTCCGAGGTTTGTATTCGGCCCCAATCAGTCTTTACACTTTGCTGGTGTGAACCGCATACCCAACCGCGCGGCAGAATTATTTAGGTTATGTGGAAAACCTGCATCTTTCAAACTTCTCTAACAAGCAGAACTCGGACTATCTACGGTATGACGGTTGCACTCAGTCCCAAGGCTGAAAGCACCCCCCAAACTGGATCCCACTAGACACCGTTCTTTTGCGCTGTGTGGTTGAATGGCTCAGTTAAAATCAATGCAGGTCGATGCGGTAAACGGTGCTCATTTGTCGTATCGCCATACGCTCCAACAGACTGCAGTTCTGAGACTGATAAGGACGAGTTTTATCAAGATCTGTCATCACTGCTTCGGTCGGCAAGAAGGACGGAGATGGTAATCCTGACGGGTGATATGAATGCCCGAGTTGGATGACCAGGTCCGGAAGAAGCACAGTCGATGCTGAGCGCACGGATAATGGGGTGCGGCTTCTTAGTTGTGTGCAGATCATTGCCTGTTCCTAGCCAGTACGAACTTCCAACACAAACGCTCATATCGAGTTACTTGTATGCCACCCACCACAAGACAGTCGTGGACTCAATTGGACCATGTGGCTATCAGTTACCGATGGAGAGCCTCAGTTAAGGATTGTCGTTCCTTCTGAGGTACGCAAATTGACCCTATCACGCCAACGTGTGGGCCCGGTTAGCACTTCGTTTTCCGTCAGCATTACGCGTGCCAAAGGAGAGCAGTTCCATTAATCAACTTCGACAAGTTTCAGTAGCTCAGGAGTATAGAGCTGATCTGGCTAGGAAGCTACTGGAAACGCACAGTTGTGCGGATGACGAAGATCGCTTGGAGGTTGAATGGAAGCGAGTTAACGAAGCTATGCTCTCGGCTTTCAAAAATCTTTGTCCAAGCCATCTGACTAGACTAAATTAACGCTGAATATCGTCGAGATCAGCAAATTTTATTGCCGCCAGAAAGACCATACCAGCAGCTAGCGACTGTGCTGGTGCGCACAGAAATCCAGTGTATGATATCAGTCCTATAACGCAACAAGGCATCTAACCAAATGGTCGGTACCCCGCACTCCTGAATGAAGGTGGTGAGGTCCTGGGGGACAGTTTAACAACTATATTGCAAAAGATTTGGGAAGAAAGCAGAATATCAGCAGAACAAAGCTCCTTGAGCATCACAGTGGTCTTAAAAAATGGCACAAGAAAGTCTTGCGAAAACCTTCGCGGCATTAACCTATTGTCGGTCGCATTTAGGGTGCTCTCTGGCATGATTTTGCGCACGATGATCGATTATCGTAGTAGACGGATTCATGGATTCGGAGTAGTGAGCTGATCATCCGCCATATCTCCACGTTGAGGCATGTTTTCGAATGGTACCACCCCATCAAACGTTGCTCTTTATTCTTGATATGAATGCTCATTTTGGATACATTGACCGTCAGAACCATCGGCTGACTAAATGTGTTCTTTTAAAACTTATATCTCTTACTATGTCTCCTTATGCGAAGTTCTGCGGCCAGGTACGAGTATAAGGCAATCTTTCGCCTGAGTTCAGCACGTGCATCAGTGGAAGGCAAGGCTGCTCTCTCTCAACTGTCCTCTTCAAATTTGTTTTTTGTGTGTTGTTGGAGATTGCTCTGCAATTCTCTTAAACTCATGAGTCGAAATCTCTCTTGGACGCTCGTTCACACATATGGAGTATGCTGACGGCACTGCTACCCTTGACTCAGATCCTTCAAAAATGCAAACCATTCTGAATAATCTAAGTAATTCTGTCACACGGTTTAGCGCGTACTTCACCCCTGCACTTTAAAACGCTGTTGCTGTACTGGGTGGAGTCAAGCACAAACTCAATGCTTACAGAAAAGCCAGTCTACGTGGTGGGCAAATTTGTTTATCTAGGCAGATGTGTGAGTTTCATTGTACTGGAGGGATTCATGGATCCACGGATTGGTACACAGGATTGGGGCTTTTGCTCAAACTTCCTGGGTCTGTCTTGTACTTGTCTTTCAGCGGCTGCCGTTCACCTGAAAGCCGCAAGCCAAAAAATTGTAGCACTTCTCTTTAAGTTCTCAGCGCGGGGATGTAAGTTTGCCAGCACGACTATTCGCATAAAAACGTTAAATAGTGCTCTGAACCGGATACTAGATGGAGCGCGGACAACCGTCGGAGGAAGGTTATTCCACGCAGCATCTATCCAAAATGAGAAACATTTGCCTAATAAAGGGTGCGCTATGAGCTCGAAAATATTCGCAACATGTCCTCACTGTGTGTTATCTGGATCGGCGGTGAAAAATCTGTTGGCCAAAGCTTGTTCAGACAGGGCATAAGTAAGTATTAAGTCTCCTCGGAGGTGACGGTACTCCAGGAGAAAGATGTCAAGCACCGTGAGACGCGTTTCTTAGCCCACGGATTTAAAGCCGGCAACCATTTTTGTAGCATCTCGTTGGACACGCTCAACAGGGGTCACGCCCTTCTTGCTTCCTTGGTAGACAACCAGGTTGGCACATTCAAGAAGCGGTCTGACGTAGGCCCCAGAGAGTATTTGGAATTCCATGCGAGTAATAAGGTAGAAAGTGCACCGAATCATCCGTAGCACGGCGACTACCTTTTGAGCCGACTTCTCGTGGTGCAGTGGGAAGGACATGTTTAAAGACTGCCAGATACCCAAGCCCTTTATGGCATCTATCCTCGTGGCGTCTTCCGGTCCATTCTTACCATGTACAACAAAGGTATTCGCTGAGTCCCCTCCGAATGACATTTGGATGAACTTTCCGTCATTCAGAGGTGGATGCCAGTCCAGCGAATACTTCTTTACATCGTCTACATCCTTTCGGGAGGCACTGGTATGTGAGCTCCAGGACTTCAAGTCGTCCGCAAAAAGTAGACATGGGCTTGAAAGAACGTCTGAAAGGTCGCTGACGTAGATCAGAAATAGCAGTGGTCTCAAAACGGAGACTTGAGGAACTCCAATAGAGACCGGCGCCGGAGAAGAGTAAGTCGAGCCTACCTTCACTCGGAATGTTCTGTCTAATAGGAACGCCTTAATCCGGCGTAAAATTTTCACTTGAATCTCGTAAGCCTCGAGTTTTGTGGGCAGCGGGAGGTGTGGGACTTGACCGAATGCTCTTGAGAAGTCGAAAAACACGACATCCGTCTTCCGTCTTCCGTCCTTAGCTTGTGTTAAGCTGCCCATAAATCCGAGCATGTTCGTAACGCAAGAACGATTTGGGAGGAATCTGTGTTGAACTGTGGATATGAAGTTGCTGGTGGTAAGGTGATCCAGGATGAGCCGCTTCAGAATGCGTTCCATCACCTTGCACGGTACGCTGGTGAAGACAATAGGCCTGCAGCTGCCGGGCAATAGTCGGTCACCAGTTTTGAAGATTGGCGTGACAATTGCCTTTTTCCAAGCAGAGGGAAGGTTACCTTCGTAGAGCGACTGACGAAACATCAGATAGGAATGCTTTGCCAGTGTGAACGACGTTTCCTTCAGGATTCTTGGATGGACCTCGTCAAGCCCCAAAGCGCAGAATGGGTTCGTCATGTACAGAAGTTGACGAATATCCTCCTCCGTGTAGTGGATGTTGGTTAGAAGCGTTCAACATAGGGAGGCACTGTGGTCCTCACCTGCAGAGGTTGTTCNAATATCCTCCTCTGCGTGTATCAAGGGGTTAGTGGTCGTTCGTAGTTGCGCTTCGACGAGATTGTGTGTGGCGGTGTCGCTGGGTCAGAACACAGGCCTGCATAGTTTTCTCTTTCGACTGCAGATACCACTATTTGTTCACTCGTGGGTTCACCTTTTCTTTTCCCCAAGAACGCGGTTTGCTTTTTGTACGGCGATGTCTCATGTACTTAAAAAGCATATTTTTGTTTTTCCGGGTGCGTTCCAGTATGGTGGCTTGTTTTCGTATATTCCATTTGCAGATTTCTGACTTGCAGCGGTTTCGGAGTTTACGAAACGCCAGTTCATCTTCTGAATTTCAGGTAGTCAACTCTGTAAAAAAAATAGTTGGGACCTTTTCTCCAGAAGACGCCGAATGCTTTTAGGTAGCTCGGGGCCCATCCGACTTCGCGCTGGTTTATTGGGAACGAACATCCTGTCAGCATCAGGAATTTTCAGGACAATGTACTGTATAGCCCCTCCACCGAAGCTGGTCCCAGTTTAAATTGCTCAGGGAAGCTACCCGTTTCTGAGATGTCTGCACGGCAGAAGTTTCGAATCCGCATTTAATGTTCGGAATTTCTGACCCAGTAGCAGATGAAATCAAAGGCCAGTACACAGTGGTCACTATGTCCTAGTGGAGCGTTAACTAACACCTGATCAGCGAAGTGTCTTATGACGGAGTGGGGCTGGAGACTGGCGTTTCACATTCTCAGCAATTGCAGAGTTCCCGCAGCATTCTCCGATGTCGAGGTCAACGCTTGCGGTTGGAATATCGGTAGGCTTTGCCGCTTGTCTCTGCACATCTTGCCCAATCCAGCTCGGAAGCTTTGACCTGGCTGCGGACTTCACCGCTGTGCCATTATCATCTGCTACAGAAATAAGCGATGATATCTCTACGTACTTTGGACGCTGCGCCCACGCGAGGCCTGCCTCTTCACGAGCATCGCTGCCTTTGGTATTTGAGGGGCATCAGGATGTTGATTAGAAGCTGCAATCCGAAGCCGCAGCTCGTTGTGTCGGCGTGCATTCAAGAGCACGAAGGGCCATAACTGCCATCGGTTCGAGCATACGTTTGAGGCCGCCTGAACTGGCTCCAAGCAGGAGCCCGTTTCGCGCCTCTCCTCTGGGACTTCTCTGGCTCAGATTTCGCACCTCTATGGGGCGAACTTCGGATACCTGCTTGGTTGTTGTGTAGGCCTTTTGAATGCTGAAAGCCCGCTTCAAGGTATTCTGTATGGCAGATGGGGAGGAAAGGGTGACTAGAAGCCCGAATGTTCGCTTGCTTCTCTTTCTGTGTAACCACTCTGCGTGAGACGATCCATGTCCAGGCTTTGTGAGAACACCACCAAGGAGCAACTGTGCCAGTTTCGTTGGTGCAATTTTTCTGGAGAACGACTGCCAGATGATCAGCTTACTCTCCCTCATGCGCCTGTCAACTAGAGACGCCGCGGTGGTCTTGATTGCCGCATCAGAGGGCTGTATGACATTCTCCGCAGCCAACGAACTCGAGATGGATAGCGCTAGCTAATCGTTTAGGGAAGAAAGTTCATTAACGGCTTTCGTCCAGGCCGCTGTGTTCTTTGTGTTTATGCCTTCGAGAGCTTTAGAAAGAAGCGTCAGTTTTGCGTCGTGTCTCCCGATTAAAACGGAACATTTGAGCTGGTCCTTTCGAATCAACAGTGGGTACTTGGTTTCGTTTTTGATGGCTCACTTTTCAGTTACGGAGGGCACAGCATCCCTAAGGGAGAGTCAGTTGGCGCAAACAAACGGGGCAGGAGAGCCAGATATTTGGATTGCCTGGTCATCCTACAGTTAAAATGCCACCAGGTCTTGCAGGTGTCACATTGCTTACCACGTCTTATATTTGATGGAAGCCTGTTTTGCCTAAATTTGTTGTGGTCCTTTGGTATCTGTAGAGAGCAGCCTGTATTGATCTGGTTCATGATTGAGGCTGGAATTTAGGCAGGAATTGACTGTAAGCTGACTGAGGTTTTCACGCAAAGGTTATGTTAGAGTGAAAAATTCAGCAAACTGACACGTGTTAACTCGGTAGATGGACAAAACAACGGGAGAATTCTTTGACAAATTTGCGAACAACGAAACTAATTTCGAACATACCGCGGGACGTACACAAGACACCAATGGAAGTGAAATTACTTCTCAAATCTGGAAGGCAAGTGCAGCTTTTCACGAACTTACGACACCTGTGGCTCCGACGTGACGTCAGTTTTTCTGTCATTGGTAAAGTTTACACTGCGACAATGCGATTCATACCGCTTTATGGGTCAGAGTCGTGGCCCTTACGCGTACAGAACTTACGAAAGATGTCAGTGTCTGACCACCGGTGTCTCTAAACATTGGTCAGGTCTGGTGATATCATCGGATTAGTAATGTTCAGGTACGCCAGACGGTTCTAGAAAGAATGAACTCTACTACGATGGATGGATTACCCACACTTCGTAGGTTATGCTAATTACTCCGCATGCCGGAAGACCGACTGCTTGGCAGAGCTCTTTCCGCCCAGCCCCGCGCTTAATGCCAAAGGCCAACAGCTGGATAGTGCATGACCTGGCAACGAAGTATGAAAACTCTAACCAGTAAACTGACTCGGGTTGACAACTGCCACATCTCTAGATAGGGCACGGGACTCAAATCATTAATGATTAATGACACTGACAGAACTGCCCAATCCCACAGTCAGCAGCACTCGTGCATCAAAGCATCCCAGCGCGCAGCTACCCAGTTCCAAAACTAACCGAACATACCATTGACTTCAAAGTTCGGCTGTGTCTCACACTCTCCCACTTTTCGAGGATCGAAACTGTAGCACCTAGAACGAATGTGCCTACAGTACACGGTTTATTGCTCCTAAAATGACTGACTGAATTGAACTCCGGGTGCGACCGTATTGAATAATACCCCAGCGACCACGGTCGACCGTTGGGAGATCGGGGTGCGCAGTTTTAAAGCTGACATCCACTAATCTGTCCTTCTTCCGAGGAAGGTGTTATCACTGCTCCTATTAGTACGGATATGCCCGTCCGTCTGATGGGCATATTTAAGTGCATTCATATTCATATGGCAAAGCACAGTACGACTATAACTCGTATTTTCTCGCATTACTTGGACTCGCTTTTCCTTGTTGGTTGCAACCCGTTGGCTTCCCTGGTTTGGTTGAACCTAGAAGAAATAGGTTCCATCCAGTGTTGCCTGCGAGATCCCCACGACAAAATGACAGCTTTAGGTCGGTGGCGTGGTCGCATGCGGGTCTACGGAGCCCATTTCTCATGAATGGTCGGTAAGGTTACGCACTCTTGTCCATGCTCTATACTTGATCGATCTGCTACCTTGGTGTTTACCTGTTTCCTAGAGCTCAGGTGTCAAAATGCTTGTGTGGCGTCCGCTCACTGACAAAATCACCTCCCTTGGATCATATCCTTCGGGAATCCGAACTATTCAACTAACCTAGACAATTCTGCTACGCTGCCCCAAGGACACTGCATACTTACAGAGTGCCACCAAAAGACCAGGCGTGAACAAACCCATACTTACAGGCCAGGTGATCCATATGACACAATAATTACTCTCTCTGGCGGCCCCAGTGGGCCGTCGAAAGACTAAATCCCTACCGGAATCCGGTGGGGCAGGACAGCTTTTTCAAACCACAGTATTTGTGATATTGACACCACGTGAAGATCTTCAAAGACTGTCTGTGTCTGTTCTTCATTGTTCAATAACGGTAATGCCTCAGCTCAGTCGTCGGTCTGAAACTTCCAAGCTAGTGCTCTTGTCAAAAGAACGACCAAAGGTGCATAAATTGTATAATGCGCAGAGCCAGGTCCAAAACACCTGTACAGCGCCTCGTATATATATAGTGTATGCGGTGACAACATACCGGACATTCCAACGCCTCCTGGATGCGCCATTGGCAACCAGTACGCCGCGGATACTGGGTCGTGATCGACTGTAATGTTCACCTTTTTGGCCAATCAGAGCCAGCCGTGATGCTAGACCGTGAGGAGGCCCGATCTTCTCGCCAATCGCGTGCGCTGTGGGTTTCCTGTTTGTAGGAGCACCCAACTGCGAGTGGTAAACGGTTTCCGTCAGGAATTCTGTCTAATATGGTGTCTCCGATTCATTACGCAGGTCTGGTGAGAACATCGAATCGGTGGTGTTTAGGTCCACCAGTTGATTTTCAAGCTAGACCAGCTGTTTACATCCGGATTATGTCGGTTAGGCTAGTCCATTGTGCGGCTGTCGTTCCACTACACTCCTCGTTCACCGTGAACAAAACGCTAGCAGCTGAAGACACGGACTGCTAGGAGAAAGGAAAAATGCCAGAGCAGGTTGCTATTTGCAGATCTAATGGCCTCCCCATAAATATGGCAGGTACCACCTACGTCGAGCACCATGAACCTCGCGCAAAAATTGACTTGTTTGCTTGTGCACCATCTCTTCTCAGGTAACGGAACCCCAATCATTGAAAATCGTTACACCGGGGCTTCAAACCTATGTCCCCAATCTCCAGACCTTGAAGAAACTGCTGAAATCAGGACGTTGCCATGAGTTAAGAAGACAGAATAACCGAGACGGCGGCCTTATTCTTTCCTTCAAAAAGCTAAATTCACGAAACTCTCACGAGTTTACTTAACGAGCAAGCTGCCGATCGACGTAACTCAAGCGTCTTACCTAAATTCCAGCCCAGTTTGATACCAACGGTATAAGTGTACCTCCAAATCATCCTCTTCATCATCGACAGCATGACGTCAGTGTTCAACACCGATGCTTCGCTGCCGTACCTCCAAGGCAAAACGGAAAACCGGTCAGAGATCTCAGCTTCGTACTTCAGACGAACCAGGGATACAGAACCAACATGTAAAAAGTTTTTCGATTGTTGTGGGGCCTATGTCGCTGTGGCCAGGTCTGGCGTATTTCAACGACTATAACACTGTTGGTCGCGATGATCAAAGCCGTCATAGGATCACTTGCTTCCAGCCTTTTATTCTGCAGGACAAGCATAGAAGCAGCGCTGGGATAGATCCAGCTTCTGGGCAGAAGAGTGCTAGCGGAGCTGCGTTTCACCAGTGGTGACGAGCTAGGTACGGTCGTGAACCGCTTCAGCCTGGCTTGCCGAAGAGTATATGGTAACCTGTTTTCAGGTTGCTGCGACTCCACCAGCACCAAAGCCGGAGATCGCTACGTGATGTACTGATCTGTATCACACTGCAACCTACTCCTACTATCCTACTCCAAACTGCACTTTTCAGGCGAATTTTTCATATTTGCTAGCCCTCTAGGCGAGTGATCCGTGGGTGGGTGGCTGTGGATACACTCGCATGACCAATGGATTTCAGGTCTTCTCGAAACTTTCGCGAGGTACGGCGTTAGATACGAATCAGCTGCTCTGGATGACAATTGTCAGATACGAAGAAACTCTGAAAATGATGATTCTGTGCACGCGCTTCAAGTGAACCCGAGCTTGAATTACGTCAAGCGCGCGCTCTTTACTGCGGAGCTTTAGTTTCCCCTCAACTCGTCATTATCCCTTTTGTAGCCGCCACTCTGGAACCACAGAAATATGTTCCATCAAGATTGGCCGGGTACTATTTTGGATGGCGACTTGCTTAAATATGCATATCTCAGTACATTTGTGACACGCTGGAAAAGACCTCTGCGCGGTACGCGGTAGCAGTAGCTCAATCCGGAGAACAGTTGAGTGCTCACTTAAGCGCGAAAAAGTTGTGCCCCGACGCACAGCATGGAACAATGGTGTTGATTTTGAACTGACATTAGGATACAATTGGGACAACATTGAGGAGCAAGCAACGTGAAATGACTGACAGATTCCAGAGTATCATTAACGGGAGTAGCTGGAGCACTATCAGTCCTTGTGGAGTCAAAACCGAAATTAGTGTTCAAGAAGATTGATCAATTCAGAGTAACAAACAGCCGAGGATCCTCGGTCCATACTCAGTAATGTGTTTGACAGTGGCCTTTACGCGTCACAATTATCAGTGCCGTCGTCGTCAATGACTGGAAAACCGGTCTGTAGCACTGGTACTTCACTGCCACACAACCATATCATTTTGTCTGAGGAAAGTAGTAGGATTAGTGTCACACGCTCGACTTGTCACACCAACATTAAATCAAACGTCCAGGGTAAAAATTGACAACATGAACTCCATTGACATTGATTACGCCCTACTGTTCTCCATCCTCTCCGACCAAGCGCGAGAAGGGTCTCTTGGGCCCTACCCTGGAAGGTTGGTCTCACATGCAACAATATTTTGCCCGTCCGTAGATTTTTCACCACTCCGAAATAAGCAGGGTTGATAAGCTGTCATGTGTACAACCGTGCCATCGTGGCTTGCAATGCCGGATGCACTCCTCAAATGATGTGCCTAGTACGTATCATTATCATTATCATTGTGAATTCCTTGGTCTGAACCGATTCCAGCCACGTCGGTGTTCAAAGACCGTGGGATGCCTCAAATCCTCAGCCCGCAGTGACAAAGTCTGTCAAACGTACGGCAATTCAGCCTGTATTGTAGTCCCTCGAAACCCAGTGATAAGACTTCTGGGCGCCACAGGTTGCACAATTAAGGGGACTCAAGTCTCATTCGTTTGTTGGCCTCATATCTCTTAATGCCTTCAGAGCCAAAGCAGCTCGTGCGATATGTAAGGTATTACAAAACATCAACATTTCTTTCAGCGGTTAGAGACACGTTCAAAGACTGCATCCAAATCATGACTACGCTTTCTGGGTATGACTTACATGCAGAAGGATGGGATATCCGTGATTCCTTTTCAGTAACGCTTGCGATTCTTCCTGCTTCAAAAAAATGGCAACAATTTCGTCTGGATATTCCAGCTCGACAAGGTCTGCTTGCGGAAGTCTGAACATCTAGGTCCAGAGACCTACATTATCTTAACAACTACGAAGTGAGACTAAAATGGTAGCAGTGGACGTCCCCCTCGGACACCGCTATTTGTGTACCGTACTTCGTATTTTTTCTCATTAATGTCGTACTTTTTTTCTCGTCGTTTCAAATCTGGCCAGCTGTCTCCGGTTGGTGAAAAAATGATTACCCTTGGAGTTATCAGTTATCCCATCCGCCCTCAACTTCTCACTCCCGCTTCATTGCTGCGTGAAACACCTGCCAAGCTTGTGTGGGTAAATCTAAAGTGCATATTTAGCTTCCGCTCTATCAGAAAGTCGCCCATTTTGACTTACGCCAGATCTTTTCAATGAAGATTTCGTCTTGTGAGTGAACCCAATTTATGCTGAAAAGCCTACAGCTGTTTTATCCCCATTAGGGTGCATCAGTGTGCGCATCCAATGAAAATCCAAAGTGGTTCTAACCCGCGACCCCCCGGCTAGTAGTTGAATGCAACCATTCAGTCAAGAGCGGCTGACCAGCAGTATGAATGACTCACACTTAGAGATGACATAAGGCAACTCAGCCTTCAACCACGAAATCCACATCATGTTTTCACGTTTGAAGCTTCTCAAGTAACGAGTTCTCATATTTGTTGCCCGTGCCTTTCTTCCTTCGTTTCCACCCATATTATCTGACTGTGTTTTTGTCGCATCATGCCTTGAGGAGGAAACCTTTATATTCGTACAGTCGTCCCCATCAAACTTTTCTGTTCGGTACTCTCACTCATATCCACCCTTCCGCTATTTATCTTGCCCGAATTACTGTTGAAAAAGTTCGTCAGACAACAAAATCTTCGAATGCTTTCAAACCACCGGGACCAGACGGCATTCCGCCAATTCTCTTGCAGTGTCCACTTGTACTTTTTGATAATTCATTCGCCACTTTTATATTTCCTCCTGCATGGGAAAAAGTCACACATCGATTTCCAGGCGAAGTGGTCCACTCAATCCTATTGCCCTTGCACCTCTTTTATCAACAGCATTAGTGTCTGCCGTCGCCAGACAACTACTGCTAAACCTGGGATGTTTGTAACACTTCTGTATCACAGCATGGATTTCGCGAAGCAGATGGACTGACAACTTACTTGCTCATTATGTGAACCCTCCATCTACTTTGGACTTGTTTAATGAAGCTTAAGCGTCCTTAAGGCTTTTGATCGCGTTTAGTCCGATATCTTGGTGACTAAGTCTATCCTTCAAGTTGCGACTGGAACTCACCTCTTGAATTTTATGTCTTCGTGAACCGTCGATAGCTTTTCAAATCGATGGTCCGCTGGACGTCGAAGCGTGCGTATCTTAAGTTTCCGTACACCCCATGTCCTCTTTTCACTCTGTCAATGTTTTGCTCTCCTCCACATTACTTTTTCATTACATCTCTCGAATCTGTAGATGACGCCACCCTACGCCTTTGATTTTCTCTATACAATGGACAGGAACCAGTCAGTTATCCTGTGCAGCACCGCCCCTAACAAGCCTGAACACCGATATCGTCCAGGTTATAGAGTAGGGATCAGCAGACGACATGAACTCCAACCCATCCGGAGTCAACTGCATTCCTTTTTATTTTTGGACATCATTTCCCGATCACCTTCATAAAAATAATTCCCCCATTCCTTTTCCCTTTACCATGTCTATCCCGGGTTTGTGTTTATTCTATAATCCCTCCTGGTAGGATCACATAAACTGCTTGCTTCGATAGCCTTCAAAATGGTCTTTTCGCTCCCAAAGGTTATTCCTGTCCAACTTTTTTTGTTGAAGTCCCTTCTTCCTTCAGCTGAAGCACCATTTTGGTGAGTAGCCGCCATTCAACCCGAAGGGAGCATAAGGACAGAGCTACTACCAGGTTGCTTATGCGTAGACAAGGGCAGTTGATAAGACTCGGTTGGGTTCGAACCGCGGTTCCTCCAATAAGTAGGTTACCCCCTTAACCGCTGAGCTATCCCGACCTCAGGCGGAATCCGTGCGAGACCTATGCTGCAACGAGACTGAACCTTGTCGTGGTTTATGTACCTATATGACCCACTGGGCAATACTGAGGGCTTTCACCTTGATACCTGCTGTTTCTCATACCGCTGGATAGAGGTCTGACGAACACAGTCTCCTGGCTCTCCAGGTTAGCGGTTCGAATAGGCATGATTACTTGTTCCTTAAAAACTCGTACTACTGTAGTGGTATGCCGGCATCCACCCTCTGTCTTTCTCTCAGACTTTTCAGCCAATGGCTTTGGTTGGGGACCCTGGTCGTCCTCCCGTCTAAGTGTGGACGCCAAGACAATATTTCGGCCCACATATAACAATGAATTACGCATAAAAAGTAACTTCACGCCACATCGGCATTCGCGTGGCGCCATCAGCCGGGCCGCCTTATTCTGTGCATACAGTATGTCGACTAAGTGTAAACACGCATTCTGTCTTCACTATTCTTTCTCAAACCCCATGCTTTCGCCCTACTCGATGACCACTCTTCCGTAGGTTTCAGCCTTAGGTAAGTCATCCAGCTGCTTATTGGAGTGACGGATTGCAGACTATCCCTCACGTCTACCGCTTCAGTTTCATCAATGAGACCCCGCTTTTATTACAGTTTACAATGGCCAACAAGCTGCTCTTCCGCATACTTTTGATACTTTCTCGATAGACGTTTGCTGCACTTCCGAAACCCGAACACAATATTTGATTTCAGTTTTCAAGCTTACGACACCTTCAATATCCATATGCTATCAACTGAACTTCAGTAGTTATGCCGGTGTGTGTGCTTGATCGGATACCTGCAAACAGTCACCTCTGTGCCGCTCTTCTGCCTACTTTCATCTAAACTCGTGTTCCAGGCATCTAGAGCCAACAAACCACCTTACCTCCATTTAAAGAGGGTTCACTAATTGACTGGACTCAGCACAGAAGTTTTAGCCCGATGACTGTCATAACCAGGCTACTGGCTTTAATAATACTATGACGCCCAATCCTGTCCAACATTTTCAGTCTAACGGACAGGACGAACGCTTTGCATTCCTTACTCAGTGATGTTTACACCGTACAGAAAAGTGGTTCTTCCGCTTTTACTGAATTACCGAAGAAAGTCCATCCCCAAGAGTCTCACGGGGAACCTCCACCGACCAATGACCGGATAGGAGGATGAGAACGGTGTTCGGCACCGTTCGCTGCTGTCTAGGTAAGACCAACATGCAATGTGATGATCGTGACATGGCGCCGGAATCAGATGTTTCACCTTGATTGATTTGGTCCTCGTTATAGATTACCATGGTCAGTCTCCAGTTCCACAAACCGTGCCTTATGAGGTACTGTTCTGCGAGACTGTTTGGATACTCAGGGCGTGGCGTGGCAATGGATCAGTTGGTGTATGGGGTACATGGCCGAGCAATGTAACTGCCGATTTGTTGCCGAATTCCGTTCATCACACTTCAGCATTTTTTATTAAATGCTCCCATGATACACATGCAATACTTCGAATGCACAGATGGTAAAGGGCAAGCACCTTTTTCTTTTCAGTGCACAATGGTCAGGCTTCATAGCCGTAGAGCAACGCTAGACGTACTGGCAACCGTGCCTCTCATCGACAGTCCAATATCACATCGACCCCATAGGCGCCTTAGCTGAAAGGAAAGTGGAACGAAAATTGACTTTTCTAGCACTCGCCTCGCGAGTAACTCTACCGTCTTATAACCTGCCACGTATGTAAACCTGTTCGTGGCCAGTTCTGTTGTGTAGTCACTCGGTATGGCAGCAATACCTCGCACTTTGAAAATGCAAAACGCATTCCAAGCAGCATTCCAACAGCATTTTTAAGAATAGTCAGTACATTTCTTATCTGGATTAAGTCTGCACTAATTGGCGCGATATCGTCCGCATACTCCAGGCTTTTAAGGCATTCTCTGGGGGAAGGTTCCACACAGTGAGCGCTTCTTAAATATATAATTCGATTGTGATGTTGGTAAAGGAAAGTTAACAAAAACAGCCCTGATGAACACCAATTCTCGTGGTGCATTCAGGAGAATACTCTCCGTAAACCTGCACTTACTTCGACGGGTTCTGGAGTTTAAGGACTGGAACAGTGTGATGGTGTTCGAAAGAGAGATGTCGTCATGAAGCAGCGCATTCAGCTGAGTCGAATGTTCCTTGCGGATCTTAGAGGATTACAGTTGTCCGAGAAGCTGTCACGAGGTAAAGATGTCAATGCATTCATCACCCGGACGTAACTGTGCTTGGTTTTCACGACTCTGTTTCTCACGAGTCCTAGTAAGTCTTCGTAGTATAATACCCACGGGCAGCTTAAAGGCGATGACTAAACTTGTACCCTGATGATTCACGCATTCAGATCTGATACCTCTTCCAAAGACAGGAACAGCACCAGATGCCCGTCATTCCCATGATGTATCCTTCGCCTTCTCAATGCTCTGCATAGATTTGGTCAGATTGCGAACGACCTCCTTTCGATCCTTCCAGCACAGGGGGGGGGGGAAATACGGTCAGAACCGCACGCTTTTTCCCCTTCAAATGTTTCGTTTAGCTTTTGAATTCGCCGTCAGTGTCAGGCGGACCAAAATGAATGCGAAGGTTAGAGGCCTATGTCATTTTTTATTTTCTCCAAAAACTAAACCATCGGTGGTTCTTCAGCTCTCGGTGACTTGGCTATTACGTTGTGAGGAGACTTATGGAATGAAAGTATCTGCCGTACAAACATCTCAGTTCGCTCACAACGTGTGGAAAACGGACTTTGTTCCACGTATAAGTCGTTTCCTGCATAGTGAGCTGGGTGATGTAACCCGGTCATGCTCGTGTTGAAAACACTGACCGTGTAGTGGCACTGTTATTTTTCACCACATTTTGCATTTTTCGTTGGACTTTACTTTTCCATGGATCCAATATTAAAATCAAAGCTATGTCAAAATTTTCATAAAGGCAACTACTCTTCGACAGCTCACCACCGGTTTCGCCCTTCTTGACGCTCATTAGGTAGGAACTTTGCGAAATATGCTCATTTGCACACCAATATGGTATAACGAACTCGGTGTACAAATGAGTGTATTTCACTGATACGGTAACATGTTACTTGCGCTTCGACACCTGCGGGCACACCAACTGCTGCGGGTACGGACCGCGCCAAATGAATGTTCGCTTCATGTTCTCTAATTTAATAGGTAATGTATGGCGGTTCATTCTGCCCGAAATCGGAGACCGACGCTACGAATACATGCCATATCTTAATGGACAAGGCACAGACACAAGGAAAGCATTTGCTTTAAGCACAAGCGGTGAGCTACAGGCCCCTCAAAGCCCTTTGAAAGCAGTAGCTGCCCCACCTTCGTCATCCAAAACTCCGATTCCTGTTGATACACTAGCACTTCAGGGCCCATGGAGTAGCTTTGCAGTTACAAAAATTTCACGAGACTTCGATGTCGTCAACGTGACCTGTTTGTCTCCCCTCATCCTGATTTCACTACACCCTGAGGAACGCCATCTCGGCTTCCGTAATCAGAGGTGATAGACTGACAAGGATTGTAGCGTTGGGCATACCAGCTTGGCGTGGTACGCAAGCCCCTGAGCCCTACAAGCCTGGCGATAAATTTCTGGCGTTCATTGTTGCAGGAGCGTGAGAGCAGCAGGGTACTCCTCTAGGTGGTCATCATCTCCATACTCGTAAAAGCTCATCGATACTGGTGAGAAGCAATGCCGTTCCGTCCAGCCCACGGATAAATAGACCATAACCTCACGCTTTTACCTTACACACAAACACAGACTGAAGACCAGCACTTGTTGTCTTCCAAGATCTGGAAGGAGTCTCGACTCAGTCGATCCCATTATCTTCAGGATCTTCCACATTTCAGTCCTTATATTTCAGTAGGTATGTATGCACGAGTGTCCACGGTTATCATTCTCCTGAGTTTATCACAAACAGATGTTGGTCAAGGTTTTCGATTACCAGCCTTCCTGTCCAAATTGATACTCAAACTTACCATGAATTTTCCCTGGTGTTAAACCTAATCCTGAGGAATATCTCATCGGCCTAGAATATCCAAATGACATCACTTTACCTGAGTCATATTTCTCCAAGATATAAAACAATACTGCGTCTCGGATTGTTGATCCAAGACCAGCTGGATACGACAACAATCGAGGCTCGAGAAGTGTTGATAGATTCACTTCTATTGGTATTTTATCTTTTCGGATGGCAGTGTTGTTGAAGCGAGTGGTGGGACATCCCAAGTCTGCTCTTTGGCTGAAGCGCTTTGTCAGTAAAGGTCTACAACTGTTCCATATTGGATTTCTTGCCATTCACTGTGGATATTTATATTCAGCAGTGTGACGAATGCCCTTGGGCAACAGATCGAGTACACGTCCACCTGAGACTGTGATGCAACGCTACGCTCGCTCAGTACTGTTTTTCATACCCTGGGTGGCCAATCGCCTTGTTCCGTTTTCTGAATTGTACTTTGACCAGAAGGGAACGTAGGTCAGATTAACGCGGGTTAATGCGGTAAACGGTGTTTATTTACCCCAACAGACAGCAGTTCTGAGACTGATAAGGACGAGTTTTATCAAGATCTGTCATCACTGCTTCGGTCGGCAAGAAGGACGGAGATGGTAATCCTGACGGGTGATATGAATGCCCGAGTTGGATGACCAGGTCCGGAAGAAGCACAGTCGATGCTGAGCGCACGGATAATGGAGTGCGGCTTCTTAGTTGTGTGCAGATCATTGCCTGTTCCTAGCCAGTACGAACTTCCAACACAAACGCTCATATCGAGTTACTTGTATGCCACCCACCACAAGACAGTCGTGGACTCAATTGGACCATGTGGCTATCAGTTACCGATGGAGAGCCTCAGTTAAGGATTGTCGTTCCTTCTGAGGTACGCAAATTGACCCTATCACGCCAACGTGTGGGCCCGGTTAGCACTTCGTTTTCCGTCAGCATTACGCGTGCCAAAGGAGAGCAGTTCCATTAATCAACTTCGACAAGTTTCAGTAGCTCAGGAGTATAGAGCTGATCTGGCTAGGAAGCTACTGGAAACGCACAGTTGTGCGGATGACGAAGATCGCTTGGAGGTTGAATGGAAGCGAGTTAACGAAGCTATGCTCTCGGCTTTCAAAAATCTTTGTCAAAGCCATCTGACTAGACTAAATTAACGCTGAATATCGTCGAGATCAGCAAATTTTATTGCCGCCAGAAAGACCATACCAGCAGCTAGCGACTGTGATGGTGCACACAAACACCGGATAATCAGGAGTTTGAAGAATCACAGAACGCTGGTGGATTCCGAAGGCCCAGGAGATGGAGAAGCCTTTCGCTGCAGGCAACAGCCGCGTTTTGTTTATACATCAACAGGTGTCAGCCGTATTGAATCACAATGTCTGCGAGGTTGTGGTGCCAGCGACCCCTCCCTCACTGGTTAGTGTCATCACCAATGGCCAGGCAATCATACCAAGACCCCTTGGCCAATTGCATTACTGTATCCGCTTGTTTATCCTTAACCCACTACTTCCTGTTTTCCATCTTTGCGGGCTTCAACTAACCCCTTCATTTTGTATTATCAAGATTCAAAAGCTGTGACAACTTGAATCGATTGACACCTTTATACGGTTCATGGTTAAAATGGACTGAATCGTCAACGGCCCCGACGCTAATCTAGCAGAAGCAGATTACGACTCGTTTCTGGTGCGTTCTTACACAGCAGGACGATTTCGACACTTCTTTTCTCGTTTCAACTCAATGGGCCTCAACGTTGTTGGTGGTCCACTGGTCTGCGCACTCTATGCCACAGTCTTGTACTCCTATTTCTCTTTGACGGCCTCATCACCTTGTTCATCCCTGTTCTCATTATGCCCAACGTGGAGCTGGTGATCAGGACCGTGACCCGTTTCATGTATGAAAAATTCATTCCTGTATTTTGCTCTCGTTCCCAGCCTTTTTGAGGATTTTTTCGGGTTCTTGTCGTCACTGCATGTGTTGTGACGTAATACATCTGCCGTGCGGCTCAGATACCACAACTTTACTTGTAACTTTACTCTTGTAAATCTGGATGTATACAAAGGATGTCACAATTGAACTATTATTATCATTGCTATTTGTATGCTTTTATGTGCACGATTCTCTCCTCATGTCAGCTGTTTTACCTGATCATGTTAATTCCGAACGATTGCTTCCTGAGCTCAACCAGCTAACCAACAGACATTGGGTTGCCTTCTATTAGTGCCTGTATCCCGTGTAGACCACTCTATTGCTCCTCCAGCTGTTGCGATTTGTAACCAAAGCGTGTGGTTCGTCAAATCCCTTGAGTAGCCTGCGCTAGGCCCCACGGGCACGGAGGACTAATATTTGTTATATAAAGCGTGATTGAGCACGGGTATCGTAGGTTTTGTGATCCACATTTCTTTTTACCCCAAACTCGAAAAAGGAATTTCGACAGTCTGCGGAAGTCAGGTATGGTATGTCTCCAAAATTAACTAGTAAAGGCTCTGAACAAACCTTGTAACATATTGCAAGTGTCTTGATAATACAGTATGCTTCCGTCTCTGGTCAATTCCACACTATCCTTAAGTGGAGGACTTTCGGGAAGAATACAGTGGGAATCATCGACCAAACCCGCTCAAACCTGCTTTTTTGGCGGATGGATTCACGGGTCCTCTGCCCCAGTAATTCTGTAATGTTTGTAATGTGGGTTCTTTCTTGGCTTAGTGAAAACAGGGTTTCATAACTCCCACTGACAAGATCCCTCCCCCACTAACCACTGGACGGCCATCTTTTTTCTTCTTCCGAAAGTCAGAATCCGCTGTAACTGACCGGTTGTCAGCTTACCTTGATCGTGTTCAATCGGTCTTCTGCTGACGTGTGCTGGAGTGGACTGACTTAACTGGGCTTTCTTCTGAGGTTGCCATCACCACCATCTTCGGCAGCAATACACAGTAGTAAATACTAGCGATTCCTGAGTTCACCACGTATAGTAGTATCGAACATGGTTCCCCCCTCTCATTTTTCAACTTCATTACTGATATACTGTTTGAAACACCACAAGCACCGCGGGGCTATAGTGCAAGAAGCATGGTGAAGGACCGCAGTGAAAGTGTATTATAGACGATCATATTCAAAAGCCACGAAGGCGTGTGCGCTGGTTAAACTGCACCGTATGTAGCCACCTCCATCTATAAATCCATTCATATAGAGACCACTCATAGAAACAGATTTCCAATTCGTAACTTTTTCGGTCAAATAGATTGAATACCTTTAATAAAGACCAGCTTCAGACGGACTGATTAACCATGAAGTATATCTTCTTTTGGGGTAAAAGAGCATGCAAATGCCACTAACCCGCTTATGCAATCCCGTTCCACTTAACTATTCCATGCATAACTCCTTTCCTCATGTTATTCAAGGGAATCCATCTCGTATGTATTGTATTAGGCTACATTTTCAGGGTGCAGGCATGATCTCGTGCCCTTCATGTCCAGTATCCATCAGCTCCTTATCCATTTGCTCACTCACCATTATTGAGAAGCAGCCTATGCCGGCTTACCTGGTGCACAGAAGTTGTCTTCAGATGTTGGAACTGACCTTCATAACGAGGTGCTTCATCATTGCGGCAATACACATTCTCCACCACCATACCTCTGCCATACGTTTTCTTAGGTTCATGTCACCACAAACTCCTTGCATAAGAACATTACTATGCTGGATTCGATTGAGTAAGCCTAGAGGGAGGTATTTCGAGGGTATATGGTAGGGATTGGAGGCGGCTGTGAGATAAGAGTACGTGAGGTGGACGTAACTAGAAATCGGATTGCAACTGCTTCATCTGTTTGTCGAAGTCGCGCATCGTCAACCCGTGAAGCGACATGGGGAACTGAGTCAACCAAGGTGCGGTTCTTGTAAACAGCTGAGCTACAACGGTTATACACCCCTAGACACCCCTAGACGCATAGCCATCAACTGTCAACTTCCATTGCCGTTTGACACTACCTCTTAGAGGGACGCAATTAAACTGACCCACCCCCAGGTGCGCCGCTCTGTTCCGCTACACAGCAACGCTCCGATGACGTTACCTTGACTGGTGACAAAGAATTCACAACAGAGTTTGCTAAACTCATCGGTTGACTCTACTACAATTGGACGGATTCTTTTTATTCTTGGCCCTCTCTACCTTGATTGGCAGTTGAACGGTGGACTTGGTTCTGTATAACCTCAAAATCCGCTGGGTGACAAATAGGTGAACGATCCATGACACTTTTCAACTGCCGGATCCCACAATACTGTTGTAATAATATTTTTTAAGATGATGTCGGATCACTTTACATTTATTCAACTTATCGTTCGTTTTTCTTCTTTGATACAGCTGTTTTGGTGAAAATTTCACCGTTGGAGGTTGCCTTATCTCAGGCTACCCGCAGACCCAGTACGTTGGCCTAGCGTTAATGTAGACTAATGACATCGAGGAGACGATTAGCTTCAGCGGATGAGTCAGCTCAGGAGGTACGTACAGTAGTGCTATTCTCACCTGTAACGCGTGCAGAAGAAGACGTGTCTTTCAACCCCAACCGTATACCATGCTGCAATCATAATTTTTCTGGAGTTCTTTGCTTTCGGCCTCCTTACCACTCCAATGATTACGGTAAGAACTTTTACGCACAACTATGACATCAATTACAGGTTCTTGATGAGACATTTCCGAAGCATACGTTCCTTATGAATGGGATAATTCAAGGAGTGAAGGGGTTCCTGTCGTTTTTAAGTGCACCTCTGTTAGGTGCGCTTTCTGATGCTATCGGGAGAAAACCGTTTCTCCTTTTAACCGTCACATTCACCTGTTCTCCGATCCCACTGATGAAAATCAGTCATTGGTGGTACTTTACAATGATTAGTATATCGGGAATATTCGCTGTTACCTTCTCAGTTGTCCTTGCTTATGTTGCCGATATCACAACTGAGGAAGACAGAAGTTGGGGCTATGGGTTGGTGAGTTTCTTCACTTCATTTCAGTTGTTAAGTGTTATTTTTGCTAATTCTTCTAACAATACATTTGGTTTAAGGAGCAAGTCGATTCGCAATGTTGTATGACTCTCATGTAGCCTACATGTACCGTATTACTTGCCAACATTGCCATCGAATATGTAGATGATGCTGATTGGCGACTTCAAACACCAATTACTGAAGAGTCTTATGAGTGTCAGGGCTAAAATCCAGGTAACGTATAAATTTTTCGCAAGAACAGACAATTGTTTATTCCTTCACTTGTCCCAACCACTTGATCAGTAGTCACCGGACTTCGACGAAACGATTGTTGGAAATGATGGATCCCCAAGCTATTCACAACAACGTCATCTCAGATGGTAAGATAGACACTTCAAAGAGCAGTTCGACTCGCTGCCTGCAGCATCCACTTCAGTGAAGGGTGCATACCAGAAACCCAGGTAAAACATAGGATATCGCGTCTCAAGCACCCCATGCACCAGTTCCGGAGGCGGACGGAGCTATAATGACATTCAGGCTGTATAGAGCGAAGGTAGATAACCCACTGAGTGGAGTTACTCAATTTCCCACTTTCCAAAGTGAAGTAATGGTTCCTCTGAAAACCATCGTGGCATCCGTCCGATATCCCTAAAATCCAAGACGCTCTATGGTATTTTCCGGTACAGGTTACCCCCGGAACAGGAGGTCCAGATTCGTGAGAGTCAGTCGTAATGTTGCCTCCACAAAGTTATATTCACAGATGCTGGAACAGCATTACTCCTTTCAGTAATCGATCATAGTCGTCCTTTTTGTCTAAAGGCTTCTGTGGACCGTCGTGCACTATAGCAAGGTGTAACGACCGAAGCGTCCCTGCCTAACCTCTCATCCTTGCTGAAACGATTGTACGCCAGCTTTCAAAGTCGTACAAACCCCTTTCCCACATCTATTGCCGTCAGACAGGACTGCTCCATTTCACTCCTTGTCTTAGACTTTGTTATCTGTGTGCCCTACCTACCCCTGTGGAGTCGAACTGCTACCGAGGCGTGCACCTACAATATTGAGTATACGGACGACATAGTTCCCTTTGGGTCAGGTCTTTTGGTGATGCAGATTATCTTAGTGCCTCCTCACTTCGTATGCTCTTCGTGCCTGTAAGGTTTCAGGTTACTGCGTGATGGGTGAGATCTTGTCCCAGTCGCATGCTTACAAAGCATGAAAATTCACACATTTGGGCAACTTACTGTCAGTTGTCTGGTTGAAAATAGAATTGCTTCTCATATGAGGAAGCCTGTGATGGATTCTGCTGGTCCTCAGTACAAATGATATCAACTTGACGTCAGATGGCTTATCGACAGCGCTGCAGTGCTCCCGAACTCCGTTCAATGGGACTTTGTTCAGTGCTGTCGAGCATGCTACAGAGCACGAAATTGTATTATTAACGTCAGTATAAGCACATTTGGTAAATGACGGAGTACGGCTTTGGGCACATCATTGCCCTTACCTATGACCAGACAGGCTCTGCCGATCTCCCTCAATGTCCATCACGTTTCCATCGTCATCATCATCGACAGCATGACTTCAGTGTTTAACACTGATGCTTCGCTGCTGTACACATTTCCATATACGTTCTGTTTTTTTTTCTTTCAAAAGGTTTCGGCCACCTTTGCTGCTAGCCTCGTCACTTCCCCTGCAATCGGAGCCTACCTTGGTCGAATATTCAGTGAAGATTTGGTAGTGGCCCTGGCAACAGCCATAGCCTTCTTGGACATCTTTTTCATCCTTGCATGTGTCCCGGAATCTTTGCCGGAGAAGGTGCGTGCGAGCCATTTGTGTTCCATCACCGGTCGCAGTGGCAGCGCTGGCAGCGGGAAACTGTCTTGGGATAGGGTGGACCCATTCGCGGTAAGTTTTTCTTTGGATGGAACTTCGGGCATGTTCCTCCGTAGTGCGTCTCGTTTCCTTCTATTGAAATATACGTTTACTGTTGATCAAAAAATATTTGAGCTACTTCTTCACTCAGGCTTCGTACCTCTATCGCTAAAGTTGTAAGGCCTGCTTAGGCTTTTACGCCCCATTGAGACATCTGTCCCAGAACGCAACAGGCAGAAATATCTTATCTTGTCTATTTTATTTCTTCTTATGTGAGGACGCTTCTGACTGCGTGGCTGCGAGGCAAAAGTGCACAAGTCAAGCCGATTGAGAAACAGCATCATGCGTTTTAGTGGTTATTCTTATCAGTGTGCACATAATAATGTAGTCACGTATTCCGATTGATGCACTCATCTGCATAACGATTTGCTTTTGACGGGGACTCACCTGGAACCAGGCTGAATCTCTTGTTTATGATTTTCTCAGGAACATCCAGGTTCCAGGCGAGTCTCCCGCCAAAAACAAATTGGCATGCATATGAGTTTCCAAGTCGACTTTCGTGCAATAAAGGTTCAAGTAGAACATAAGGTTGACGGAAACTCGAGGACTGCGCCTACCTTATGAGCCTCAAGAAGGGCGAAACCGGTAGTGGGCTGTCGAAGAGTTCTCAGCAACCTTATGAGTAGTGTATTACGTCTAGTCACTTAGTTGTTGTGGCATCGTATCAAGAAACAATAGTTCAACATCCAAATGAAACGTGAAGAAGACTACGCCGCACACTCGACTGACGAACACCATAAACAAGGTATGGATTTGAGTTTATTCTTTGGGTTCGCGTTAACCCGATTCTAGTCGTAAATGAATGTTTAACTTCAAATATCAGTGTTAATTTACGGAAAATACGGTTCAACTGTAACAAACTACACGAAAAAGCCATCCTAGTGCTTAGCACACTATACGGTCACAGACCTCCTGTAAGTGGTTAACGTTCGTTCAACTGATTTCTGCTGGAGATTATCAACTCGAAAATCTAAGTTAAACAATCCGTGATAAACTGGTAAGCCTACCATTAGATCTTGAGTGGAAGCAGGTGACCCACGGCAAGGTTAATCGCAAAAACTATCCAGTGTATTAGCCCTGAACCTAAGCCATGGCATCGGGATCACCAGACATGCGAAGGATAAAGTACGAGAATTCTGGGTTGTTCCCCGGAGTTTTGAGGTATATGACCGGACTGGGGTCTTTTATGCGTGTTTCCGAGATACAAGATACGTCGATCGAAAGAAAAAACGAACTCTGAGCAAAAGATACCCGTTTACCAATTTGACAGCACGGACGTTGTAAGCCACAATATGGAACCGAAATTTTTTTTGAATCGAGGCTTATTTTTGAATTATTTTACTGGGCAGAGGTTTATATATGAGCAGATGACCTATGCTGAGATGAATCACAAAAATTGTGCAGTGTTTTAGTGACTACGCTTTTCTCAAACATGGTATGAAGACGCTGTAGAGGTCGTTCATTTCCCATCCCCATGGGTTTTTGGGTGTCGAAGGGTAAGAAGAGTGGGATTAGTAATAAACTAGGGCGAATCCGGTTGTATGAAAAAGTTGCTCGTAAATGAAGGACCCTAGTCATTCATAAATCTCATGCACAACCTTACGAATTCGCCTTCAACAAAAAGGGTGGTGCGTATGCATAACATCTATGCATACCATCTATAGAGACATTCATGAAAAAGAAATTATGCCTTGCTTTGCATGTTCAAATGCATTGCTGAAAGCTTGTCGACCTATTCCAACACCATGTTGTCCCGAGTGTTCCTGCTCTTGTCAGTACAACAATTCCCTTTCAGATAGAAATCACTGTGTAGTGTGCAAAACGCCACTCGTTTTCGTCAGTTTTCAAGAACATTCAAGCACATTCGGATCTTGAGCACATGCTATTCCGGAAAGCTATTCATTGAATCTACCGGAAATTTTGATCTTGCATGCACAGAACTCCTAAAACATCCTGTTATATGCTGAGAGGTTTCGAAGCGCCATTAAGGAGATTTCACCGACCCAGTCGTTAACGGTCTCACAGCTGCACTACGGTTGTCAAGAGCGCAATTCAAGCTGGTTCACTGCTTATGTTACCATTACGTGCGACACAGCATTTCATGTGTCAGCTAAGGGACAGTACTCTAATCTTCGTTATCGTTGATGGATAGGGAAATTTTGCGGGCCTATAGGAATGCCAGAATAAGCGCTATATGCGTTGCGGCTTGAGGGGACGTTTTCGTCAACCATTTCATGGCTAATCTGCCTGAGTGGGCCATTATAAACCAGTGGTTCATCACGAGCTTTGTACGGTTTTGAAGATCGAACACTAGTGGTGGTTATGAATAACTAGGCCAGCATCCAGCATAAAACAGCTTACCCTTGTATATTTCACGGCTGGGTATGTTAAACAGATGCTGTAAGATAATCCACGACGAAAACGCGTGAACACGGTGAGGATCTCTTGGCTGACTTGGATGCACATGAAGCGCAAAGTCAGTAGATCATATCTTACGAGGTCACGGATGAAAGAAAGTGATGTTCGGTGGTGATAAAAAATACATTCTGGAAGGGGCAAATTAATGCGATCCATGCTAAATTATCAAACACAGTTGCACCGTAATTAATAGTTTGCCACTCGAGTTGAGTCGATTTACCCACGTGGTAAGTAGTGAGTTTAAATGCAGTACATGTAACCGGTATAGGAATGGATAGAACCTCAGACAAAACTAGGTAAAGAAAGTCCTGCTATTTAGGAAAATGTTGGTAGTTCAGGTAGCCTAGACTGCCGTTGGTTTGTTCGCTGACCTAGACACTTTAATTGCAAACATGTCATCATCAATCGAGGTGACATCACCAGTGCGTCTTTAGGAAGTGCAATGTAGTGGTGCATCAGTGGTTGTGCATACTGACTGTCAGCTGCTAAGATTTTCTGGGTGAAATCCTGGCAATCACCGGAGTGGTCAAAGTGCTTACTGATTGCAGAATCGGCCGAGATATTTTTTCAAGAATTTTGTACACATTTTTAGGGCCCCTGTCTATAGATTCCCCTTAAAAAACGATCTAGCTGCCAGCGAAGCCTTGACTAAACTTGCCGGATGCAAGATTTTGGTACCAGAGGTTCGCGGAACGAAATTGTAAGATCGTGCTAACCGGTTTGTATCCACATAAGCCTCAGAAATGAAATAGTGGCCACCAGCCACAGTTTCTTCAATGTATTTACATTGGAGCCAGGAGCCATGAGCATAAAAAATCCGAACGTGCTGTGTAAGGAGAATAGTCTCTTGAAGAAAACTTTTGTATGTGTTTCTAATGCAAACGGCTTGTGACCAAGCCGACGCCACAAATAGGCCCGGTTAGTAAAACAATGAGCTTGTTGCCTCCTTTGGCAAGCAACTTCAATGGTAGTCCTTTGTCAGTGGATCAAAGGCTCTGAGGTAAGCAGGGAATATCATGTTTTCGACCCCCGCATCCCCTCTAGCAATGAAGAAATTGGATGCAATATATAACCGCACGACATCCATTTTTGAGTACGATTATTTTCAAGCTGATTTCCGCAACGATGATTTCTCAGCTGATTGAAGAAGTCATGGTTTTAAGTAGATCCACAACACTCCTCTCTTAGTATCTCGGATAACCCAAATGTCGTGGACTTCTAACTCAGTTTTAGGAGGAAGAATCAGAATACCATGATAAAAAGTGTCAAGCGACGCGCACATGTACATGACGAAGAGTTCAGAATCGTTAACGAAAAACCAAAGTTCCTTTGCTCCAGCAGGAGGTTTTTTGAACTATTCGTATAGTACCGGGCTGCGTTGCAAAGGTTTATTCTTCATCTGAAACTGAGTATTACAATCCGCCGCGAGAATAGTAAGTGTGACGTCTTCGGATTAATTCCCGGGGGAGGGTTCGTAGTCCCATTCTGCGATCCAGTAGTTTACTTCCGAACAGAATGTCACTTCAAATCTTCCCTCAGTCATCATTCTAAACGTGAACATCTTTTTGCTGCCATATACCTCCTGAAATTCCATCCGTCATCCACTTTGTAAGAACGCATGTAGATCATTTCTAGGAGGTTTGGTAAACAATCGATGGATTTATTGTTGGGCACCGTTTTACTTTGGACACAAAAGCTTCGTCAGGTCAACTGAACATGCTACTAGGCTGGTAGTTTTAAGGCAGACGGAAAACCACTCGATGAGATTTCTTACAACTAGCCGACCTAATCAGTGCTGAATGTCAGTCAATTCTCGTTTGTTGGTCAGTGGGGATGACTAATACTTCCGGCAGATGGGTTAGGGGGAATTGTATTCAGGTTGAATCAGGATTTTGGAGGCTTGCTTTTCCGGTCCAGGACACTTCAATGGATTATTCTTTGGGAGTGTCGTTGCCCACCAATAAATCCACCGACTGTCTACCATACTGCTCTGAAATGATGACTACTCAATCGGTTCCACACATTTTATAAATGATTGAAAATGCATGTAGATGTTGCACTTGGACCTTAGCTACTTGTATCCTGGTGATAAAGAGAAGTAATCTTAAAGAAATACACTCATTTGCAAACAAATTTGGTTTTGCGAGAGACTCACCTGGAACCCAGCTGAATCTCTCGTTTGTGATGTTTCCATGCGACTCAATGTGCTGCACCAGGCCGTCTCATGTTCCAGTTGCTACGATATTCGAGGTATCGCGATGCATGTAATTTTACTTAATGTACTACTCATAAGGTTGCTGAAAATTCTTCGACAGCCCACGACCAGTCTCGCCCTTTTTGGGGCTCATCAGGCAGGCGCAGTCCCTGCGTTTTCGTCAACCTTATGTTCTACTTGAATCTTATTTTGATTCTGGCACCAGTATGAAAGTCAATTCTATGGTTATCTTCAAGTAGCTCGTAAAGCAACGAAAACACCACGTTGATTTTTCGAACTATGGCTAAATAGGGTTAAGTCCCCTATTTGGCTGAAATCACTGGAGTGATGTTCGCAATTATTGATAATTAACTTCATAGCTTTTCTTTTGTTGACATCACAACAGTACAATTATAAAGCTTATTTCATGGAATTCGACGTTGAAACCCAAAAACAAGGCGGACAGTAACCCAGTTTGAACACACCTGTATATCCAACTGAAGGACATAAACGTGCCGTCCGAAGGTGTTCGATCTTGTTCAGAACGAGTGGACGTAACATTTCAGCACTGTACTTTACTAATCAACCAACGTAGCTTGTTGACCAAGGAACGTTATATCAGCTACCTTGTAACAAAGACCTGATAATTCTGTCTCGACAAAGCGATACAAAGAGTAGTGTATCAAAAATAAATACACTTTTGAACGGCGGTACAGTAAAATTAGTCGGGCAAAGTAAAGAAATACATGTGGAACACTCAAGTCGCTCCCAAGCCAAAACCTCGTTGACACCTCGAACCCGAGAGGTACACACTGCACGACTGGGTAGATTTCCTAAGATACACTAGACTGGGATTCCTATGCACCCCATACTGTCTCAGGTTAACAACATCGCAACACAATCTTGCAAGATGGCCTGTAGATATTATTGTGCTCATAAGGAATGATGTCTCATGATACAACCTAAAGGATAGCTTTCGAGTTGTTCGAGAAACAAAGATTACTCTTGGGAAGCCATTAGCTTCCTTGGAGGTCCAGTCCCCTTTCACTTCTCTCGCTTTAACTAAGACTGCAGACTGACCTCATCCCATTTTCCTAAGATGTTTTGAGTACTCTTCCGGAAATGTGTACTAAGAACGATCAGTTCCTATTTGACGGAAAACCGTTCAAACAGATGATGTAGTAATGGGTAGTCCATTAAGCCCCTATGTATGTTGGCCAATCTGGCGAACAGAGTAACTAATGAAATCAACAAATTATGCTACTACAAATACCACGTTGTCGTTGGTAAAAACAGGGCCTAAGTAGAATATCTGCGAAAGAATCTGAACGCACGAAACCCAAACTTATTTCTTGCTGTTGAGTTTGAAGTGTATGACAAACTGGCATTTCTTGGCGTGTTGACGTGCCGAGAACAACAAGTAGAAACGTTCATTATAAACTAAGGACTGCTGATTTCGTAAACTTTAAATGTTTCGTCCCAGGAAACCACACGTTCCGTCGTGCGAGCCCCTTTTACACCTGATTATTGAATGTAGCTCAAGAACTTTTGGGAGAGAAGTATGGTTCGTCAATAAGTGTCCGAAACGAAACAGCGCACTCTGATGCACTCAGCTGAAGGTATTCTAATCCAGTGACTTCTGAGGAGTGCGTCTTTGTGGCACCAAGGGAAACAGTATACATTAAGCTGGCATTCAAAGGTGACGACTTATCAAACAAAATCAGTCAGCGTTTGGAAAGCGTCGTAGAACGTACGTTCACCCTGTCGTTGGCCTAATATGCTTAGCCAAAACTACACGCATGCCACTGCCGGCTACAAAGGATATACCACCTATTCTGACCAATTCACACTGTCTACAAGTACAGCTATACTTTCGGAAGCGCGTGTGTGGGTAGAACGGAAATATAGCTAGCTGCAATAGTAGGTGGACATTTGCGTCGTTGACTAAATACGTCAGTCATTTGGGTACCGAAGACGTCAATTGTGAAGCATTTGACAGATTTACAATGTGGCGACAACTCAACTACCCTTCGGATAGCCATTCGATAGTCACTCCTATGTTGCACTGAAGCTGTATCCATCCGTATGTTTGCACGGAAATGTTTTTCTCATCTCTATTCTGTCAAACTTATTAGCAGAATGAAATAGCTGTTGTCACACTCTATCCTGCCACCCTTGCTTTATTCGTTGGGCACATCGGTTCCTGCTCACACTTTGTGGCAATTACGTTACCTTTAATCCCAGTCTAATGTTTCAACAGCCCCGTAGCAGTTTCCGCTGCTGATGTTTAGAGTCCGCGTTTTTATTTTATTTTATGCTGAATCCTATTGTGATCGTCATGATGGTAGGTTTCTGAATGAGATGTCGAGAAATTAAATAACTTCAAATGTCGTGTTTGTTTCAAATTTGCAACTGTTGCCCACAGTTCCTCTCACTGAACCGCTATTGCATTTTCAGGCATTGCGAAAGGTGACCAACGATTACCTGGTATTGATGGTGTGCATCACTACGTTTTTCTCCTATCTTCCGGAGGCCGGACAGTATTCTTGTTTTTTCGTCTATTTGCGACTGGTAAGTTTGCGCATATGCGGGTTTGTATGAACGCTTTCTTTTCGGCGACTTAATCATTCCGTGGAAGCCAAGTCTCCATCTTGCCATTGTAAACTTGTTTGTATGTTTGTATGTGTGAGCATCTCGTAAACAACCTCACAGGTTTTTTCTCATAATACTTGTCATGACAACAAATCCTTCAAACGACAATCGTCGATTGTGCACGTTCTGGTAATACAGAAAACCTAGATACAAGACATGCTGGTTGCAACGATTCGGGTAGTCGCCAATCAGTAGGCTTATTACGCATCCGAACTTTGTTTTCGTGATGCGTGCCACATCGTTGAATCCTACCCACCTTTGTGTTGCTGTTGTCTGTGTACTCTAATTGATTCTATGCTCACCTGAGTGATGGAACTTTGCGATGACTTACTATTGGCACGCAGTGATACAACTTATTAAGCAAACAATTAATCGGGCATGGAACCAGTGTCGCCTGAGTGGTTGAGGATCGAATCTGCTGTTTCACATTTGACCCGGAAAATTACTTTCATGGTTAGTACTTCCAAGTTGTTCTTTCTAACCGGGCAATCCTACATATCCCCACACTCTGTCTCCATTTGTCCATTTTCCAGGTCCTCGGTTTTAGCGAAGAAAGCGTGGCCCTCTTTATCGCCGTTGTAGGAATACTTTCTTGCATTTCTCAGGTACGTTTCGGACAGTTTTCGTCCCCTTTGTGTCATGTGCATACATCCACTCAGTGTACTGCTCAACGTGATAATAACCCGGATGTACTGTGTTGAGAACACCTATATCCCTCCCGAAGAGGGACTAGGGAAATTAACGCGATATGCACTCATTTTACCAACTTTCATTGATCAGTGAACCTAAATGTAATTTAAGCAGAAGACTACAGTAGCAGGCTCTTGTCTGTGTGGTGTCTTATCTAACAGAATAAACTTACATCACGACTGCAGTGTAAAAGAGTCACTGGTGCTTAGGTCTAGCCAGATGCTCTGTCGGTAAATGAAAACGAACTTAGTTTAGTTCGGGTTAGTCAATCAGACACCAGCTAATGCTACTGCATTTGGCACCCGTTCAATTTAACTCTACTCGATGTAACCGTGCGTCGAATATGACAATCTCAGTGGCTGGTTTGTACCCAAGCATCTCCATCTGAAATGTACTGTCAGTCACCTAAGCCTGCTCACCGACTCACAATGACCTCAATGTACCTGAAGCTATGTGATTCCAGTCAACCAAAACGAGTTGGTTGGTTAAACCTGTAGGTTGGATAACCCTGGCTTAATGGCTGACTTTCGGCATCTTGGCATCTCTCTGAGCCGCTTACCCAAGATCTGCATCGCGTTTCTCCAATTTTGGTGAAGCTGGACGTTTGTCCATACTATCTTTCTATGACAGTCCTCTAACTGGGGATCTAGCTGTGTATCACAAACTGTCGTCTGTTTAGAGTGAGGGATGAGCTGTATCGTTCATAAAATTTGCCATTGATTCAATGCTCCGTCTTCCTCTTCATTGGTAATTCTCAATAGTAATACTACCAATATGAAAATGTCACAACTAACTGTAAGGAATACCATTATTGAGTGTGGATGCTTTTTTTCAGAACGTCTTCCCACCACTCCTCCCTCCTTGCAGTTCTATAACAACAAGCGAATAGTGACTGAAAGTCCGATCATTAGCGATAAGTCAGTCACGAGTGGATCATCGTGGATAGGCTCATTACTGCCAGTTAGCGTACATTAGGTCAACTGACAACTAATCTACTGATAGCGAATATCGTGTGCTAGGCTATCAGCTTTGGGCTGTTTGAATTATATGAACTCTTGGCGTCTCTTAGGCTAAGCCATTCACAGACTCTGAAACGAATCGATATGAACAGCTGTTGGTTCTTGTTTTGGCGTGTAAACTCGTTTCGTGGTATTTCGTGAGAAATGTGGATAATGAACAGCTACTGTGCCGCAGGTGCAGACGGAGACTTTATGATTAGATTTTACGGCATAAAAAAATACATAATCTTTCGGTGCCTAGCTGCCATGCCACCCGAAGGAAGCATGAGGGCTGGGATACTGCCAGGTTGCCCAATCCTAGACAGGGGAAGTCGAGAGGCAGAGGTTTCGAACCACGGACCTTCCGGTCGGTAAATTCGTGCTCTAACCACTTGAGCCATCTCTCCATCTTGGCATAAGGGTTCACATCAGACATAATTTGGAGCTAAGCCAGCCTTATAGTGTTTCCGACCTAGGGGTACATTGCACTTGAGTGGATTTCTTCTCACAAAATTATTTCAACTTTAAGCCTGTTTCTATTTTCGTCTGTCAAGTAACGGACATCTGGGTTGCTCATTATGTCTTACTGTATAGTCGAAGGTAGCTCACTAAGACGCACCAACCTATTTGACGCTAAAGTAGTACATCACAATTGGCGAACTACATCCACTGCAAATTACATTCGTGTTAATGAGAGACGCAACTGTATCTCGTTTAAGGTAATCACTCATTGACACCAAAGTAAATTGTATATGAGTGTTTCGTCAGTTTCGTACAATTTGATTTTCAAGTAGAACATAAGTTAGTGAAAACTCCAGGGCCCCAAAAGGGTGAAGAAGAAGGTGAAGAAGGCTCTCGAAGATTTTTCAGCATCCTTACGATTAGTGCGTTACGTCACCAGTTTCCTACTTTCAGTCTTCCAGTAATTCCAAGTCGAAGTACAATACTTCCTCTCAAGCAATTTCGGTCTTGTTAGAGAGGGAGTCGTGATAAGAGAGGAGCATAGCGTAACATTTGTGATCGTCATACACAAACACGCAGTCACGTTGGAGAGGAAATCGGTACAGAGAGGGTCGTCAGATAGAGTGATCACTGTATGCAGTGAAACGCCTCTATATTTCCCAACCTGCCAGAGCCACCGCTTTCAACCTGTTCCGTCAGCTTTCCGTTGTGGCCACCTTGAGACTGGGTGGTAGCAGCTAGAGTAAACTTGTCGCCACTTCATCGAGTAGGTTAATTTTTTTATCGAGATACATTTGGATTTACAACCGACCGTCAGAGTTAAGCATCCTGAACGGAGCGGCCGCTTTCGGTCGGTCTCGTCACCGGTTCTACTGTGTTATTTGGAATCGCGATGTATGGTGCTCAGTGGTTGTCTTTGAGTGCTTTTGGAATTTATTTTGTATTGCTATTATTGCGAAGATGACGTCCGTGCGGACAGCTTATTGTCTGTTTTTCCTAGATTTTCCATCGTTCTAGTGGAATTGGCTCATGCATCTGTGCCCATGAGCCTTGGTGACCTGATAGAACTTTTCTGCAATCATTCGGTCTAACTAATTCTTAATGCGTCACCTTTCAGACGGTTGTTCTTGGACTCCTGAATACGTGTATGGGGCCCAAACAAGCAATTATTATCGGTCTGGTGTTTGAGGCTGTTCAACTCACGCTATATGGGTTTGCCACACAGCCAATGCTCTTGTGGACTGCCGGCCTAGTCGCTGCCATGGGAACAGTTACTTATCCCGCTCTGAGTGCTTTTGTCTCAAAACATGCCGCAGCCGATCAGCAGGGCGTAGCTCAGGTAGGTTTCCGCAATGCACTTCCTTCAAGTCTCTTATCTTCACATTTTGGTTCAGTCAGGGTCACTTCTGTCTTCACATGAATTTTTGCTTGCTCAACCGTGGCATCCAATGGTTGGGTCAAGGCCAGTTTATTCTTTGGTGTGTGTATTTCGTGTGACACGAACGCACAATGCGTAAACACAACCGACTCTGTTTTTACGGATCAAAATGTGTTTCACTTGCACATGTGGAACACGGCGGGGTGGAGGACTTTCTGTATGGGGAATGACTATAAAAGATAGGTGAAACAACAGCCACCCTTGATATCCCGGCACGGTGAGCGTCAACTTGGAGTGAGAGAGAGAAGAAAAGTTACTTGCGTCACCGTTTGTACGTGGTGGCAGATTGCTGAGAGTTATCAAATATAACATACGTAAATTATACATATATCCCAGAGCTGCATTTTATCCTGCATAGTTTGTTCTGAAAAGCCGAGACGTGCCACACGACTGCTTCAGCCCTTTAGGCAACATCAACAGTGCACACCTTACAAATCCCTAAAGAGATTCGAACTCGTAAACTTCCAGATAGGAACTGAAGCGTCACCACTCAGCTACGGGTGGCTGGTCGACAAAGTAAATAGTGCCACCTATATGGACCGCAAAACAAATGTGATGGTTGCGTAGCGCCCTCACCCGAACAGTTTCGAGACTAGTTGATCTCTGACCGCACCTGTCAGTTTTTTATCTTTGTCCACTTTTTTATTCATACTCCTGTAGTGACCACCTTTGTCTCAGTGATCGCAACCTTTTTTAACATCGGGCCTTATGTTTTCGTGTTATGCGACTAATTTAAGACGGGTTTCATCAACCTAAAGCGTTCTTCTGAAGATTACTTCTGTGCCAGAGTCAGAGCATTTAATACTTTTTTAGTGTCTGGTTCCAAACACTCACTGATAAGTTAAAGCGGCAGACATTCTATGACATAAGTGGATGTGATCAGTGGTCTTCACTTACGATACTGTTGGACTAATCAAAACACCAACGCTTTACGTTAATGCAAACGCATATTTTGAGACAGGATATGCGAGGAAATGTTTAGAGGAACGCTCGGAATTCGGGGTCGTCAGCCGAATTGGCTAGTACAAAATACTCTGCAACAAGCCCTCTCCAACAGCCCGAATTAAATGACAATGACGAGAGACGTTCCAGACTATGGTATAAATGGTTTTCTCTGAGTTTTCATTACCATCAAAATGCCACCGAATTTTCTTGAGTTTGTGACTCCATGTTAGAAGATGACGACTGGTCTACTCATGCACTGATTCGCGTTACCCATTTGTTCATTTTCCGCCTTTCTATGTGTACTCGTGCGTTCCAAAGACTGTTAGACGGTTGGTAAGTATTATACCCCGGACCGTACTGTGGACGTAGGTTCACTTTTATTACTTACTCACTAATGATGAACCGATCATCCTGGCCTGGTGCTTTGATTCCGCGCTGGTGTTGCCGTACTCCTATTCACGAGGAACCGCGTTTCAGGAGCAAACCTATCAGACCAAGTCGAGAAGAACCCGCTCATATCACGGGCCGGTACTGATAGTGGTGACCGGTAAAACTAGGCCGATGACAAACATCGCTGCTGTGATTTTTTGTCCTTTGAAGGTGAACCAGTTACTGGGGACCCACAAAGCGTACCCTGTCCGTTATATAGTTTGTGGAATGAAAGAAGGCCCACTGCCTCAAAGACTGTCTCCGTTTTTTGTGCGGAGCACTGTTCCGCTTTCCTATCTTAAAGTTGGCGGCTGGGTCTACGTTTTTGTGTACCAAAAAAATAGGTACTGTGAAGAACGACATTTTCTAGCTTGGGTCGCAAAATAACTTTGGTATCAAGAATTGGAGGCGATTTGCAGACGATACACATTTCTTTGTCTTGTTAGCGATGTAGCCGTATCCAACCTAAACCTAGCCAGATGCGAAGGTACAAGCTTCCTGTGTCAGTGCAGAATAGTGAGCCTGTTTGTATCCAAGATCGGGAAACTTTAACCGAAAATAAAACACACTGTAGACACGAGCCTCGGAAATACAAGCGACAGGTAATCTTATCAGTCTTTTGCGTGATAAATTTTATCAAACGCCTTATAAGAAATACTGATTCTCGATATGTGGAACATAATCTTGATGAAATGTACAAAATAGGATACTGAAAGCAATTCGGAGTTCATCACCTTGGTGAAATAAATAGCTGGTAAAGTATGGACAATTGGAAACGACTTCCCAATACAGATCTCTTACTTATATGCAAATGTCAGTCAGACCAACGCCCAGTTCAGCAGGGCTCTTTAGTGGCTCTGCTCTGCCTTTCAGTAGGCCAAGGCACCTCTAAATCTTCATTACGATTAGCTTACCTTTTCACAGGTAGTTATTCGGCGTTTCAATCCCGTGTTGACTGTGTTTTTACTGAATGATAGGAGCTGACTCAAGAATATTTTCGTGATATTTGTTTCCTGGATCTCGGATTTGTGACTGGCTGGTTCGTCAGCATCACATTAACTTGTGACATTTGATGTACGTCATCGTTTTTTTTCAGGGCCTCGTGACAGGTATTCGCGGTCTTTGTGGTGGGCTTGGTCCTGCACTGTTTGGACTGATTTTCTACATATTTCAAGTAAGTTGTGGAGAGTACTCTTTGTCTTCCAAAGCCTTGGCTGTCTTACTCACAAGTTACGATCGAATCATTGTGATGCCTTTGCCGATTGCCGTATCGTGCTACGGCCGACTGATAGCAACATCCATTCTTTTGGCCTTAGAAAAGCACTGCTATGAGCCGTTCACACGTGCACTCCTGAACTTTTCAACAAAAGCTCTTCCAGTCCGTTCTCCGTGCATCCGGGAATGTAGGGGCATTTGAGTACTACAGCTCTTGGGTCTTCTGTATGACATCAGCCCAAATGGCTTATGCCGACTCTCAAAAGAGAACCATAATGTCTCGGTCGTTCCTCTCTAGATTGGGTTTTGTAAGGACACTGATAGTCCGTATACATGTACTTGCGTTGTATGTAGACAAATAATATCATTTTCGGAAGCTCGTTGCCCGGAGACAAGAAATGTTCATTTACACTAGTCAAGGAACAACATTTGTGTTCAACTGATGTATGTCTAACTTTCACCAGTCAAGACAATATCGCTGTATTCCAGGTTTTTTTTCTTATCCCACATTCGTCAATTTCTTAAGTTCCCGAATGACGAGGACGTAGTAGGCACATCGAAGCTGTATTGTTGTAATGTGCCAAATGTTTTTCTAAATGGACGCTTTGTTCGCCATGGCCGTAGTTTCTGCCGGCCAACACACATCGGTGAATAGGTCAGTCCTTCCGTCTATGTTGTTATGGGTTGAAAACAAACCCCGAGCAATCAGTTGAGGTTTTGCCGCTAGGCATGAGCCCGATAGTTACCATTTCTCAGGATTGGAATCCTGGACCCAGCGTTTGGCGACATTCACAGACTCTGGATTCACAGGTCCCACAGTTAGTAGTGTTCCCCCATCAGCGCTCTAACCTTCATTATGCGATAACCCCAACTACCACAGCAACAAGATATTCTGAACGGCTCACCATGACTTTACCGGCGCATTTTCTATCTCAGACTGATCAGATTGCCTTCTCTAATGCCTACCTAAATGTCCGTTTCCCACTGTTCCTAATGCCAGTGAACAAAGGCTACCAGTTTGATGTCCTTGAACGTTTGTTTAACTGAGCTGTAATTGTATTCAGTTAGGTTTCATTGGTAGTTGTTCTAACCCGGTGCAACTGCTCTGGCTAGTTTGCACCAAAGGCAAAGCATTATACTCGTATTAGGGCTCTTTTGTAGCGCATACCTTCCTCCGTACTCGAGGTTGAACCCCAATCATCTAACACGCGGGACCAGCGCGTTTCCCGCTATCAGAGCGCACGCTGAGCGAGTCAAGCTTATCTCGTGTACCAAATGAATCCGGTCAAGCTTGATACGTGTAGGTAGTCAAATACTTCATCCGGTAGTTCACCCAGTCGTTCTATTAATTTCGATCGCTGGCCTGTCTATCTGATCCTGAGAAATATAGGACGTGTTTTGACCGTTTACTATGGTACGAGGACCTTGTACGGTGTTATTTGGGCTGAATATGTGTCGGTTCACTTATGGATCTCAGTTGAATTCAGTTGCTCAACCCCAAACCGCGTACCTAGTTACTATACCCTGGTAGTATGAAGAGGACAGTAGTGGATTGAAGATAATATCACTACTGGTCGACTGGCTCCAGGTTAACGATGTAAAGGTCAGTTGGTCGGTGAAAACGGGGTTCACGCAGCTACGCGCTGAGGGACAACACTTCCAATCAACCGGCCCGTGTACGTTGCTGACACTTATCGCAACCCTAAGATATGGTCTATACATCTGAATCCCAACACTATTCTAGCGAATCTGGTTCCTTCAGTATTTAATCAACCTACCTTGATTGGATCCGACATCAAACCGAACTCAAAGTTAGTTTTCACACGGTGTCCCTGTCCCTTTTTTGAAGATGCCTCTCGTGGCAGATTGCTCGTTTCTGTAGATGGTTTCTACTCCACATAGATAAGGTGTTGAATTTACGCATCAGTGAGATTTTCCTGATCCAAACTAGACTGGCTTGATATCTTTTAGGGTTTTGGAATCTATGAATCAGACTGTCTTTTATTGTTTACGAAAAACTTATGTCTACCTTCCATCTGGAATGAACAGTAGCTTCCTGTATCCACACAGATGGGCCAGCCCTCAGTATTTTACCCAATTTTCGAGATAAGGTTTTCGAGAACGAAGTTCGGATTGTTTCACTAACTCCATGTCCCTTTGACGAACTTGTTTGCTGGTCTGTTCGCCGAGTGTGGCAGTTGGATTGCAAACGTTTGGTTACCAGTGGAGTAGAAATCGTCAGTGTGGGGTTGGGTGACGATGTCTCCTCGATTGGCGATGACTCGTTTGCACTCCAGCTGCCAAGCTTGGCGAACAGACCAACAACCAAGCAGCGCCCCATGGGCTACATATATTCCGCAACTCCACTAACCCCCTTCCGAGAGGTTCATCAAACCACTTGAGATAAAGTGTGGCTCTTCTTTCTTGCCAGGCCTTTTTCAGTCCTCCTGAGCTTTCGCTTCACACTAACCCTTTCCGCCATCCCTCAAACTCTTCATCATTCGGCCTTTAAAGTCCATATTTAAGTCCTCACAATTTTTGGCTGCTGGTTTAGGCTTCTGAATATTGGTAGGAGTTTTCGAGCCTGATGCACAGTGTTAGGGCAACCCCTAAAGGTTGGTAGATGACTTTGAAAGCAATACTACGATTGCTCACAGTATGCTGTCTTACGTGACTTTTTCATTGACCTTGCTGACAAGGTTGGTCTCAAAAGAGAGAAAGAGTCCTAGCTAGTGTAGCCCTCGTGGTCGTCACGAAAGGCATGCTCTGTCAAAATATCAATCGAAGGTGTGAACCTGCACTATGGACCTAACTAAGCATCGCAGTGAGCGAAACGTCCGAATTCTCGTACAGTACCGGCAGTCGATGAATCACTTAACTCACTTAAACCGACTCAAAATGGTGTAGTGTACTATTTTTAAGCATGTGCATGTTACCAATACTTTTCCGGTTCCGTGTCCTGTAGGCATTCAGGACGTTCGCTACCCGCCGTTTTATTTATTGCATATCATATCGCTTTATAACTTAGAGCCGCAATTTAGGTTAATCTGCGGCGATGAACATGAATGCCTGCAGGTTCAGTAGCACATGTTCAAAAGTGCGTTACCGCGAATTCAGTTGTTGTTTCTGTAGTACAGCAAAATCATCTCACTTTCAAACTGTGGACTAGAAAACAACGAAGGCAAAGTTGTGCAAAGATAGTTTTTCCTAACGTAGCTATCGGATGTGGCCCATGACGAGCAACTTCGAGAGTGAAATCCTTTCGGTGTTTTTTTTAAACCTGGCTTCAGGCAAGCACAGAAAAGGCTACACTGACTTTAGAAAAGAAATTTGGTAGATGGTTAAGATGAAGAGAGATTCTGTTCGTTTTTCTTGCACGGACCGTGTAAATGCGCGTGCATTAAAATGGCTACTATTTGTGCTCATAGTTATGTCCTGCCACCGTTTTTTATTGTCACCATTATCGACCTGGGCGGACTTGATTTAAATTAGCTCTTAATTAGCCGTCACGTCCTTGTTTTAACCGTTTCACCCTGGTCTCGTTCACATGACGACCATCGTACGACCATGTTCTCCAGATGTCGTCAGTCAAAAATATCCTTGTGAATAGCCACATAAACAGTGGGTTGCACCTCATGTTTATCATACAAGGTTCTATTGGACCATCGATTAAGTCGTGTGTATGTCTGTTTGTGCCATATCGTGCAGGTGTTGTGTTCAGCCACTTTCACTCGTCGACAAACATGCACATACCGGAGACAGTTGGCATAACAGAATACTCAAAGGATGACGGAAGAAATCGTTTGACTCATTCATGTATATATACAGAGTGTGTAATCGCGGGGTTTTAAGCATGCTGGTGCCGTCGCACCGTGCCACGCCTTGTGGAAAGAGTGTGTTCTAGCAACTTTGACGTTGGTTGTTCTCCATATCTGAAGCTTCGTTGTTAAGCCCGAATAACAGCCTCTTGTCGGAGGAGAATAATCGACGACCAAGTTTTTCAACCTTCCTGATTGATACCTTGATCATTAACATCAGATAGCACATCCACACTGCCTTTGTGGAGAGAACCAAAGTATTTTATTCAACTAGTTGTTTCCCTCCGTCTGGCGAGACTGCTGAGGCGAGCTGACCAATTGCTTTCTGGAGAAAATTTCCGTAGTTTGTTCTGCTCAGTTGAACTTTACTCCAAGAATAACTGGTTGGTTCCTGTATACTTGATGGACCATATTCAGTCCAGTTCTTTCCCAGGGCAGTGAAATTAGGTGGAATTCGATGTCAACAGTATCGTTTACGGATAGTGTGATCAATAGGAAGATAATCATGCACTGAGCGCAACGGGTCGACCAGTAGACAATAAATCACTCGTGTAGAGCCTCTGTGTTAACCTTATACTTGAGACTTTCCGTTGGAGAAAACTTCCTGATATCTACTCGAATCGCATTAGATTTGATGCATAGGCATCCTTGACTACTTTATTGCCCCAGCCTCTGTATCCATTAATGTATCGGTTCCTTGGATCTCATCCAGGAAAACTATCTAGCCTAATCCCGTTTATTCCCAGCCGTTGCGCGTCGAACGATTCATAGTGCAAAGCAACACACAACTGATTGCCTCATATGTCGATAGATTGAGATTCCGCAGCTTACCAGAACCATACGGTTATGGTAGACGATGGGAACCGAGTGTGCATGTGATGCTTGCGATCATCAATTGGGCAAATGTAACCCACGTTTCCATCTTCCATCCGTAGTTATCAACTGTTCTTTTATTGACCTACTGTTCCACTATTTCCAAGTAGCAATAGTTGTGCAGTGCATTTTTTCAATCGCAGAGGGCATCTGGTTTGAGTTACTTGCTCAAACAGATCACACACATAGGCGGGAAATATGCAACCTAAATACTGTGTATCTCTTCCCTTCAGTCAGCAACCAGTCCCCCTCCATTTGGGTATAAGATAGGTGAGGAACGCTTTACAAACCGTTTCTACTACCGTTTTAGCTAGTGTTTGGCTCCGTTCACCGCCTAGCGACCATACTGCTCATGGGAAACGAGAACGGGCATTCAATCCGCGTAATTAAAATGATTTGCACCCGAAACCTCCCAAAAATTTCCACAGCATGGGCAAACTTTGAACCCGTCTCCCCATATGTGCACGATTTCGGCTGTTCACTACACACTTGCTCTCCATAACACATAAAGCTTCTCTCTACGACCCATCACGGACAAGGCAATTTGAACACCGCAGACCATCGACTGCGATTCACTTAGCCACAATGAATTAGCGGAAATAAAGGGAAAGTCCCAAGTTGAAGTTAATATCACGGAGAAAATTTTCGAGGCTTTTTTTTGCTTATACTACGTAAATCCATCCACAAATTCTTGTATTCGATGTGGAACATCAAGATCTTCTTCATGGGTTAGTCACTCCCTTCTGGTGCTGAAAAAACGGTACTTGCGCACCATCAGTACATTAGCCCGATGGACATCGCAGCCGTACCGTCCCTTCAGAAGATCATGAGAGTCTCATATTGGACCGAATCAGAAAGATTTCCATCAGAACTAAACATCCGCGCTAAACTGTGCCTTGCCACGCGCCCCAACAGCTATCCACTGATTGATGTTTCCCCACATGAAAAACAGATTTGTTCTGGAAAATGCCGGTTTGAGTGTTCCGTGATGTATTTTGCGTTTTAGTACACCTCTGTAACTATCAAGTGATTTTCAGTCGGATATAGGCTTTCTATATTCCAAATGGAAGACATCTCAGAGGCTTAACAGTGTTCCGCTGTCCCTGACTACCGTCCCCCTCGAGGCTCACCGAGGTACAGAATAAGAGGGATCAGAATTTTAAGCAGACCAGTGTGATGGTGACTGTCGGAAGCACATTGCTGATGTTGCTAAGCTGGCGAACTGCTCATGGTTCGTTGATTGGTTGTGCTGATTTCGTTAACATGTAAACGACAATTCATTTTCTAGTTTGTTATACGCCAGACGTACTGAAATCAGTCACGATACTGTATCTTTCTTTTTTTGGAGGAAATAGCTTCACGCAGCTGTGAGCGTCGGTCATCCTACTTGATGTGCGGCTAGTTTTCAGGTAGTGCCACAAGCGCCTCGACTGAGGTAGTCTAACTCACGTCCGCACAATTGCAGGCATCAATCTACCTCGTATTTCGGTTCTGGATGACTATCCGTTTTTGACCTTATACTTCGTGTTTTCAGTAGGCAGGGGTTTTTAAATGCTTCCGTTGAATTTCACCCCACAAAACCAAAGCAACGCACTGCAATTACCTAATAATGGTTATTCCTTTCCCACCTTAGGATAGTGAGAAAACCTGAGAAAACCTAACCGGCTGAGATGTGTGATCTATTTCAAAGTTGTTTGTGTGTGTACTTGAGCTATTCGGTTTCAAAGATATAGAACAAGCTTGTGGCCGAAGAACTATGTTTTCTGTTTGCCTTCAGTCGATTCGGCGTGGTTTTCAAGCAGGTTTTACTGTTGCTCGTATTTGCTTCCTACCAACGATTTGGATGTCCTAGGCCTGTTATACTCCAGAATCTTATGTAACATGCATCTAGTTGTTCGGTTAACGTAATATGCTGCACATTAGCCTCTTTCAACTGTAGGTTTCATCTGGTCAGCTAGTTTGACGAGTGTTCAGAAGCAAAGAAGCACTGTACCACTGTTTCATTGTGTATCCTCAGCAGTGTGCGCCGCTGACTGCAGTCAACCGGAGTAGTCATCATATGGCCCAAGGTGACAATAAAACTTGTTTCCTGTGACTAGGCTAACATACCGCGAATGCACACGTGCACAGCAAGTTGCATTTATGGATTATGTTGTAACTAACGGCTCTGTTGCGAACCAACGAGCGCAAAAATTACAAGGGGCATCGCGGTATTTAATGCACACTTTTGACCTTGAATCCAGGCTGTTCGATCGGTGTGTTACGTGAATACTCATCGTCGTCTGCCGTTCCCGAATTGATTAGCTGCTTGAGCGTCCAATCGGCAACTGATTTTTCTAGCCCGAATGCTTGACGGCTTTCCCACTGCGATTTCGGTGGGTCTCAGTGGGTTTCGGGCCTTCTGGGACTATTTTCAGAAATCTGACAGATTCCTGTGTAATTTGGCACGGAGTTTATAAGCCAGCACCTGGTCAATAGTAAATTTGTCGGTAAGTCAGTCTCCTAAGAACTTGCCGTTCACGGAGCCAAGTACCAGTATGTCGTGTGGTGTGATGTGCACTACACTCTTGAAGATCAGTGGCTCAATGTCGTATATGGGGTCAAGTCGAGCACACGCACGGTGCCAAGTGGCCCTTGTGAATAAACACGACTGCTTACGAATCCTTTGTTCCCAGTAGCTGTAACAACATGTGGGTTATTCGCCTTACGCGCTATTATCTGTTTATCTTTTTTTTCATTGGTTCGCTAAACTTTTGACCTGTGCAACTGATTGGCACAGTGTCCTCCGACTTGTTCAAACTGTTTCACCGGAGTGCTTTTCATTACAGGTTGACCTGAATACCCAAACACCAACCTCCGAGTCAGTCAGCACGAAGGCCAATCTTGTGGTAACCAGCTATCCACAGCCAATTCAAGATGTGAGTAGTGTTTTTCCGTAATCTCTCACTTCTGTTTTTCAGCCTTATCCTTTTTCTCTAGCCACTAAATCAACTTTCTAATGCACAATGAAATCGACCGCACTAGAGAGGTTGCTCTCTGTGGAGCGACGACAATTCCACTTGTATTTTGACTGCTTGTATATTTTTTGTCCCAGAGATTAACTGAATATTTATTTCATGCAGAAGTTCATCAGAGAACTTCTGTGGTCAGCGGTTCATTTCCCCACATTTCCAGTTTGTTCGTCACCCTGTCAGTTAGGCAACCCGTTAGTTCATCATTCAGTGAGACTTTTCGTTGTTTATCCTTTTGATATACCTAGTGGAAATGTAGACAACTTCATAGAGTCTCCAATCAGCAGATTTTTGTATGTCGCATCCATCTATGTAATCTTATGCAAGATACATAGGTCAATGTGCCACCGAGATTGTTCAGCCTTGCATTCAAGTACTCAGAGGTGTGATCCGGTTAGTGCTGTCTCAATTGGTGCATTTGGGTAATTTACTCGCGCCCTAAACTAAATAGGTGTGGGAGATACGCACTACTTCTCACTGATGATTGCGTCACAACGGTTGCTTTTACTGGTTACGTGCTGTTGTATGACTGTATCACCATACCACGTATACTGAATCCTCTTACTGATATTACTCATGAGGTTTGCTGTTGTGCTTAACTTACACTGGTTTGAACCTATAGGGTCCGGGAATTCTAGACAAAATTCACTGGCCTGTGTTTTTCACAGCCATGTCAACTCGTCCGTGTGGCTGTTTAGTACAGTGCGCCGTGGCTTCACTCGGAATTCTCCTGACCAGAACTATCTGCGCTGATTTTATTTGAAGCTGGAGGTCAAACAAAGCGAAAAACTTTCCAGGTTTTAATATTTTGCAGACAACTCTGAATGACCGAGTGAGCAAAAAAGATGTTCTCTTTTTCAACTTTAGGAACCGTAGTACTTACGTCGGAAGGAGAGTAGATGCTCAGTTTGGTTTTGCGTGACTGAATCAATGTCTAATCCTTTGGTCGCATGAGTCGCTGTCTAACAAAATTGGGCTTGCAAGTGAGATGTTTTGACCCCCGGTCAACCCGTGTTTGTTGACGTTGATCCAACTGTACGGCTGTGTTCGAAGACCCAGTCTCGAAAAATACACAGATTAGAAGCAACTCTCCAAAGGTGGCGAGGCTGGGCGTAATTGGACATCAAAACTGATGTAACAAGCTTTCATAAAGCAACCCATAAATCACAAAATAAGTCTACTCCTAGAGTTCACCATGTCTGTTGCAAAAAGAGCCTGAGATAGCTCTGGAACGAAGGTCTTTTGGAAAGGCCACGACCCCAAGATCGGAGCCACTTGGCTAGTTAAACCCGGTCATCTGGTCTTTGAAGTTAATTGTGAAGCGTGTGCTCCAGTTTATCCCAAAAGACTTAAACCACGCCGACCACTTTTGTCTTGTGGTAAGTTAGTTGAGCCGTCCATGGTTTTTGGCGCTCTGGCATTATGGTAGCCCTGTAAGCGTAAGTTCGCCAGCAGAAGTTGACGTCTGCGACTTCGTCTTTACCTCCAAGCACTTATACAACTGATGCTATTCCTTCAGGTTTTAGGTTTTACAATGTGTCATCTTGCAAACAGCTCACAAACGTGAAGTATCAGTGTCAACACTGATGTTTCTGTTTGTGATGCGGGTGAAAAACGCCAGCGAACCCACCATATCGTGCGATAGTGTTAATCTCTACTCTCCAGATTCTTTGTGAGAAACGCCTTTTGGAGGCACTCAGTCTACCTCTTACTTCGCACTATTGCTTATTTTGAGTTCCGGCCCAAAACGGAGCCAGAACGAAGCAAGGCTATGAAGGATTTTTGTGAGACAATTAGAACTATCAAATGAATGAATTGTCAGTATCTCACGAACTATGCTGAGTAATGCAATGTTGTCCACGCTTCCCCCCCCCCCCCCCCCCCAAATTCCGAGAGCGAGTCGTTTCCTTGTCTGAACCGCCATCCTCTGTGCACTTTAGCCTTCTTTCTTGATACGTCCTTTGTCTTGGATTATCCCTCTCACTAGACAATAACCGATAACCTTTGCACTATCCTGCATTGCTCTAACGCACAGCCCTGATATTTTCGGTGATTTGCAAGCAGTCCCAGGGAGACCCCAGCAGTAAACTAATCCTACTTCCATTCCACTTGTTTTGGATGCGTAAAACTCGATCCATTTCACTTTTTTCGACGAGTGAAATGAGATTAAGGCCAAAGGTAGAAGCGTCAATGACTCGTACAACAGTCGTTTTGTTTCTCTCTGGGTTTTTCACCACAGTAAGATGCACAATCCAGGATGGAACGGCTGTACAGTGCTTCTCAACATATATTGGTTTCGCTTACGCAGTCCCCTTATGCTACCGTCGTTTTAGGAAGCCACTTTCGTTCATTATTTCTTTTGAGATAATGGACATTACTTCATTCCATGACTCCTTCCAACCGTTCACTTTTCAGAAAATTCTTCCTGGTCCGCCGTTTGCATTTGGAGCCGTTTTAGTACTTCTTGCTATTTTCGTCGCATGGTTTATTCCAGAAAATCCCAAAACTCCTGCTGCGGTACAGTCGACTGCATCATTTCTTGGAGGTGAAGGCGGTACGGTTGAATCTCTCCTTGGCAATACCTCATACGATCGTAACACTTTGAGACGGCCTTCGCCTGCAACGGAATCATCATGCGACCTTGTATCTGGTGACTGCCATGATTGTGCAACGTTTTTGTTAGATGTGAAACCCCATCCAAAACATTTCCATACAGGCGAAAAAGAGCACTTTGCGACAGCAGTTGGTGAACCTGGACTTTGGGATAGGCTATTTTCCAGCTGGTCTGATCGTCGTCGTCCACTTGCGGTGCGACGTCCCAATCGTCTGTTTCGTCAGCCTACCGTATCGTTTACACGGGCTCACTTTGTTGAACCTTTTCGGCGTCTTTTGACAGGTTTCTCCAGTGGTCGAACTATTATTGGTTCTGATGTGCCTCAACTCACGGTTCTACCCAGTCAATATACCGACGGGGTCACATTAGATGTTTTCGGCTCCAGTGATTTGTTGCGCAACAAACCGCATCAGATCCAATCTCGTCACGAAACAGAAGCAGCCGATCTGAGCAACTACCGAAGTCATAACCTCAAGCATTTTCTGATTAGCCCCTCTTCCGAAGCAGATGTATTCACCGCGCGTCGCTTCGATGTGTCTCACAAGAACCATGCCTTTTCAGCGTCACCCGAAGCTGCGGAACACAAGAGTCTTCTGTCAGCTCCCTTTAGTGAGGGGAGCATGCAACCTGTATCACTTGAGCTTTCCACCCCTTTGGACACATTCACACGTGCCCCGTCAGTAGTTTCATCTTGATCTGCACTTACACAGCTCCAGTCGTTTTGGTAAGTTCACCTCAAGTCCCATGTCCCACTAGAATAGCCTTCTGTCTGACTGTTGTTTCTACCCAGTTCGAGATGGCTCAGTGGTTAGGGTGCGAATTTACTGACCGGAAGGTCCGTAGTCCGAACCCGACCTCTGCATCTCGACTTCCCCTGTTTAGGCTTTGGCAACTTAGCAGTATCCCAGTCCTCGTGCTTCCTGCGGGTGGCATGGCAGCCAGGCACCGAAAGGGTGTCACATCTGAAAGATTTTTTTTTGTTTCTACCCCCAAGCCTTTTCCGAATGTTACTCTTAACTCCGCCGATCAAATGCGCTGTAAATTTCGCTCAACACTGTGATAATGCATGCACGTATCTGATCTCAATGGTGAGGCTATTGTATATTTTCCGTCCTTCAAATCAGTGGCACTGTCCACTTTCGTGTGCGCCGCACACAAAATCAATAAATATCGACCATCATTTGGTGTGTTCGGGTACACAATGGAAGTCAATAGTGCAATTTCACTCACATGGTCGATTGCAGAATGTGTTGACTATACGTATAGAGCGTGTCACTTATTAGGATTACTTTTACTGTGTAATCCCACTTATCAGCCGGTCCGGTGAACAAGATAACGATGATATTGAGATAACCGCTTTTAAAGCAGAGTTTCATACTGACACTCCAGCAGGTTGCTGTCGTGTGACATTGTCAGGAAAATTTCTTTTCTGTTGGACTGTTTTTTTATAACGACGAACGCAATATCGCTTTCCGACTGGCGGATTGAGTTATTTCGCTTCTCGGGCCTCTGGTGTGCCTATGAGGACTCGTTGGTGTGGCGCCAAAAAGACACGCCGGAAACATTTGTTTAGGTATCGAGAAACTAATTATATTTTTACGTTTTAGTATGAAAATTTGTTCCGGAACTAACACTGAGAAGGGGTTGCTACATCAATTGTTTTATTGAGTCTTTAGAATTTTATCGTGGTACTTTAGCCTATTTATGCTTTCCAATTGAACTGCGTGTGTGTGTGTGGTTGCTAGCGCCCTCATTTCCTGCCTTGGAAGCGAATATGTTAGCGTACCGAGACCGGAGGCAAACGGGATCACAATAATGTATTCGTCGTGTAATGCAAGGAGCATAGCATCATACCTATATCCTTGGGCTACCGAATACACCCTTGGCTGGTGCCCGAATGGCCTTCTCAGTGGTCAAGCCATTTTTCAAACAGGATTCACTTAACTCTTGGGCGTTTAGCTTATATCTGCCACCACAAATGTCGGTATAGCCATGGTCATCAGACTAGACTCCCGCTTGCAAATTTAGAATTGCTCAACACCAAGGCGTTAGAATTAAAATCTATTCAAGATCTATAGTACAAGGACAGGCAGGGTTCCTTCCTGCAGCTCAGTGTTCTGGTAAACCATAGTGGAAAGTAAACCGTCTTTGCATGACAGCAAATTTAGAAACTCCATCGCTATGTGAGGAAAACCGTGGGACTGGTTCCTTCCAAGCAAGGGGCTTCATGACAATGCCTAGTAAGCAAGGCAAAATTAATCAACTATAGTTACACCGAAACTAAATACTGGCAATTGTGTCATGCGCTACAAACTGCTGAATTTTGCAATAAGTAAGATGGCTGTAAGGGCAGACGGAATTCTGACTACTGAGTTGTTACAAACGCTGGTTTCTGTGGAAGCGAGCGCATTTAGTCATGATCCTAAAGTCCCAACATCTAGGAGCTCCAAGGTTTGCAACACCAGAGTGAAAAGTTTAAACAGCTCAAAGTGGGTGGATAACCTAGCAGTTGTATGTTGTAGTTCATTTCGCCAGTGACAGCGGTCTCCGAAATTCGAATTGCGGACCTCAGTCGAAGAATCAGCTAGTTTTCTCCAAATGATCTTGTGTTTAACAAACGTCGGCGTTCGAGCTAGATTCCACTGACTTTCACGGAAGACGTAGAACCTCTCACTGGTAAATATACTACATGCATTTGTAGCACCATGTCTTTCTTTGATCACTACCTGACTCCAAGTAGCTGTTTGCATCTGACAACGACTACGCCCTTGTACACCGTTCCAACAAACGGACCAAACCAGCTCAGGGCAGCCGAAATTCCGAAAATTGCCTGCCAGTCAACAGATAGCAGCTTGCCCAATCCAACGATTTTCTTCGCGTTCCACACGCCATGCTGACTTGCTCGGTATGTAGGAATATGTACCGATTCCTCGCGCCTCTACTCTCACTCACTTCTCTAGCGCTCACCTCTACCACGCGTTGTTAGTTATAAGTGAATTCCTACGCTAACTTTAGCGCTGTCGAACAACTATGTTACCCTGTTGCTTTAGATTGCCGAAATTGTGCTTTTGTGTTAGGCCGGTCGTGTCCAGTCAAAAGCGACAGTTTGGAACAGTCGTGCATGTCTTCCTGATTTTAACTTGTCTACGTTTGCTACTTCTGATATTTTCCAATTGCTGATTGCACTCAGTATCATGGAGAAAAAGCTCAGTCTTATTTTGTCTTTTTTCTTGCTGGGTCATACTTTTCAACCCCGGTTGAACTATGTATTATCGAAGTCAACCCACCGTTGAGTCGACAACCATCATATTGGCGATGTTCTTTTCTCTTCCTTCTTCCACTTCAGATATTCTCAGTCTTTTTCAACCGTCCTTCGCGATGTTGGAGCTTGTCTTATGCCGATTCAATACTCAAGCTGAATTGTGTAATTTTATCCAGAGATCTCGAGCTTCTCTCCATTTCTTTGTATCCGTCGTCATCCACCCACTCCATAGTGGGTCAAGCCAGCGGTGTTCTACTTTACTAAACTCAGCGTGAATTAGCGAAGGATATTCGAGGCTTTTAGCTTTTTTCTAAGTTCTGATGCACCGTCGAGAGTGTTCCAGTTGCGTCTTCTCTGCACAACATGTTGTGTCATCCCCGATTCGCGTTTACTGGCCTCTGTGCTCCGTCGGCATCAGGCATGTCACTTTATTAGCTCGCTACAGATGCAAGACACGGAAAATCACACTTGTTTGTCTCCTTCTCTGCGCCTTCCCCACTACTACCGCATGCAGTGATCACAACTATTTAGTCACAATTATTTGTTCTAATATTTGTACAAAAATCTGGATATCGGTCTCGGACGTGTTCGATGTACACACTATTTCTGGTCTCCAATATGAATGTTATTTGCCAACGATTAATTAGCTCTCCTGTAGACCTGGGGCGGTTTATCTCATTTTTTTATTTCGACCGCGCCCAATTACAAATGAGGTTTGTTGTTTAGTGCTGCATCATTATAGGTACAAGTTACATTTCACAGATGGTGATTCCGATGCGGCAGGTTGTTTTCGATGTCCCATTACAACAAAGACTTGACTGCTGTTTTCAATTAAGGATCAGCCGGGCCCGAGCGATGTTACAATCCCCCTGTACTGAGTATTACTGTGCCACCATCAGAATAATTGGAAGAAGGAGATGTGGTAGCTTGCACAATATTATGATGCGCATGAGATTTATCAGATCTGATCTGTCTTCATCATTACGGTTGTCTCTGTTGTGATTCGTGCTGAAAATCACTGTGTTGTAGTTACCTTGACTCAACAGGAATTGCCTTCGAGTCGTCCGAAACGGAACTTGCATCCGGTTGATTGAAATGAACAAACATTGATGGAGCGAGCTGCTTACAGCTGCTAGAACGGTTAAGCTCTCTGCACACTTGCAAACTTAATAGGTTTCCTAACATCGCTCGGTACTCCTTGATGTGAAACCTCCAAAACAACTGTGGCCCGCAAGTTGTCAGTGTGCAGCAGTTGACTTTTCATCACTTGTGTCAACTTCAGAACGTAGAGGACGACGATCTTGTTCGTTGGGTTTTAATCTGTCACTCTCTAAGTTCACCCAAAATTCACCAACCACCATAGTGCTCGTGCATTTCGTATCCCCTCACACGTACGCCTATTTCGGTCTCGTTTTCGGAGCAATACAGCAAGAAGACAAATTCCCGTGCACACAGTTCCTTGAAAAAAACAACTGAGCAATATGTGCTACTTGCGTATCATTATGTGATGAGATAACTCATGAGGTGCCACAAAACCAAGGGCCGGATTTATCACCCTTATCTGATTACCCCATGTTCCCAATTAATCAATTCAAGAAACAGATCGACACGGAAACAACAAGTGCGTCGTTGGACACCTATTCGCCAGACTTGGGCAGGTAAAGCTAGTCAAAAGATACGAGTGAAATTGAACCATGGTTTGCGTAAACCGAACAGACTCGCTACACACTAATAAAGGTTCGGGAAAAATGGTCCAATAAGCTGTCCTCCAAACACATCACATGACGCACGTTCAAGGATAAATTTGATTGTATCGATGGGGATGAATGTTATTTCAACAATTTTCATAGCCTGGATTATGCTCTGAAGCCTTAATAATCAGGCATTCCAAAGTGTTCTATATGATCTCTATTCATCTTGCATCATTCCGATGTGAAGAATGAGTGCAAGACAAGTTCAGTGTTACACCTCCGCTGACGGATACTAATAATCGAGACCGCGACATCTACGTGTGTAGCATTCAGCGACCTAGAAAACGAAACTTGATAGTATCAAGGAATAAATTCCAGATGTACTCCACTTGTTAACGATTTTAGTGAGGATGACCGTTAAGTGAACCAAAAACAATTACAAGCGACTCTCGACATTGTGAGAGGCGGTGGAGATTGCGAACTGAATGTCTGCTGAGATAACGCACGTATCTTCACTGATGTAAGTAGGTTTTATGCGATTAAGACTTATTGCACTTCCTTCGTTCTGCAGCCAACCGACGCCTATCCAATTTCAGCCGTGAACGCTCAAAGTTGCGGCACTATCATTCAACACGTTATAATCGTCTGAAACATTCGCGAGATGCAATCAATTGTACACCAATTTAGTTTTAACATGAGACACAATTGAGTCTCTCGTTTATGATATTCTCCAACTGAATTTGCTGAACTTAGTCCGCCTCATGTTTCAGTTAGCACGGTATTCGATATTACGGCAATCGAGCACAGCAACTGCGGGCCGATATGCGAATCCATATCAATGTGGGCAAATTTTGTACAATTTCGTTTTCCACGTAAATTCGCCTTTAGAGCTTTAATGTGAATCGCTGTGAGGTCAGTAGATGCCTGTCGAAGTACTAATTGTCAATACCCCTGAGATGATGTCTATTTCACATCCAATTAACCTCTGTCCTTAAAGGATGGACACACCCTCCACATGATGTACGCCGACTCCATCGCATGGAAATGTACCAGTGGATCGAACGAGAACCAGAATGAAGAACGGTCAAATCTGTGATGTTGAACTAATGCAGTGTTTTCAATAGAAACGACCATGGTAAAGTCTGGCCGTAATCTACCTAAATTATTGTGCGGAAGACAATGCTCCAAAATATCTTTTCGTTAATCGGAACTGGGTTTTGTAATCATCAGTGAGCATCAGAAGGCCGAAAGGAGCTTCCGTCTCGATGTAATCTGATATTATTGCCATGAGCATTGCTTGATTTCGCTTATTGCTTTCGGTCTGTAGATCAGCATACAAAATGTCATTTCCACAACTCCAGAATATTCACCTTTGATTCAGTCTAAGGTTTGCGGAACTTGATGTATTTCTACATGAGGCATACATCAGCCAGGTTATCGGCGCCTCTGAAGAGAAAAAAGCAATTTGGTTGAACCGTTCAGAACAGCTTTCTCTGCAAACTGCTGTGTCGGTCAACATCATCGTCACACCACCAAGGGATTGCCTCATCATCATTCAATCGTTCCAGAGTAGCCGGCAAAAACGTACTACGACACTTCTCCTGCAGACTCTTCAAGCATAGAGTCATCGTGTCACATTTCGCCACAAATCTTCAAACTCATCCTCCACTCTGGTGTTGGTGAACAAATAAATGACCAGTCGATGTGTCGCGTATTTGATACGCCTCAAGTAGTCGCAACTTACACTTGGCCAAATAACTGGCCTCCGCCGAACCGATAGTTAGTCCAAGAGGATCCAGTGTGACGGAATTGTGCAAACGCCATACGGATCAGAAGCACACTATCTGCTCAATTTCGACTATTCAACTGTAGAACAGCGGAAACGCGAAATCGGACGACCGACTAAGTCTATCAATAATCCGGTAACAGGCGACACTATTCTTAAGGTCTAGCCCACCTGTCCGTCTCAGACCGTCGGACCAGAACAAAAGCACTGTTTTCTCAACTATAAGTAGCAATGGTTGTCATTGGAATGCACCAAAATCACGTTCTCGTTACCTCCCATGTCACGCTCGTTCGTGTTCAGACAATCAATACAAATTCCGTTGATTCATTCGCCTGGTTGCTGAAAATTGTTCTAGGCAACTTGTCCTAATGCCGTTTGAATGTTGACAAACCACATTCAGTTCGCCATTCATGTGACACTCAGTTGGTGTGTAGTTCCTCGAAATTGGCCATTTGAAATACTCCATGAAATTTCCATCGAAACCGATGACTAGAAATACGATGCTGCCAAACTTTCTTCTGATCAAGCACAGCGTAGGGTGCAGTCACATACGACAACCATAGAAGCCGCGATAAAATTATTGGACCACGCATCTGACTCACCAGTACTCCACACCAAGTGGATGGAATTGGAGAATTGTGGTAAGCAACAGACTAATCACATCAGAATTTATCCCCACGATCCGCTAAAAACATGCCCTTCATCAACTGACGTAGAAACACCAAAAGGTGAAGCATGGATGTGGAATAATTACCGGACGATTCCATCACACCGTCTCATCCAGAGAGATTTCTCTACACAGTCATTGCAAACCCTCTGCAATACTCTCAGCGACTTTCGCCCAAATACATCTGATTCAGAACAGTATTCAATTCAGTTTTGGAGGCATACACGTCTGTGTCTTTGTAAAACCGTTGGGCTGGGGTATTTTCTACGGTCTGGGTCACATGGAGAGTAAGACCAGAAGTTGGCCAACAAAACACATTAGCGCCACGGAACACGAACCAACAATGTGTGGTGTGACAAGCGCGAGCCACTGCGTGATCCCGTCGTCTAGCTATCCCACCTATCTCATCGTGGTGGCGCGTGGCAAAATGAAGTAATCCAATGTCTGAATGTGTCTACTTGAAACATCTCCACATTCTAGCTTTGAGGACGAATTTTTGCAAAAAACAATTCGTCCTTATGTTTATCCATGTTGATTTCATTTTGTCTTTTGACCCGAAGTTTCTGTGTTCAGTGACCCAGTATGTCCTGAATATGAACCTACATAACGGAACAGTGATTTCTTGCACGTTAGGTTATATTAGAAAAGTACGTATGTTCCATCTTTGTGCATGGAACTCACAGAGACGACCATCTTCGAGGAGAAATGAACTCCTGTTGTGAGATTTTTTGTCCTCTAAACGGTCATTTTGCCAAATTTCGTCAAAGACTGGAGTCTGTCCAGAATTTACTCTTAGGTACTATCAAGTTTCGTCACGTATCGTCGTGTTTTACTGAATACTACGCATGTAGAAGTCATGGTCCTGATTAGTAGTATTCATTAACGGAGCTGCACTCAGTCTTCGGGTCATAATGGTACGAGCTGAACAACTGCCGTTCATTACACTTTGAAATGCTCAGCTTGCATCACAAGTTTTCTTCAGTCTGATCGCCAGTCTGCTTTGAACATGTATAGAAGCATCAAGATAAGACCTGATCACCTCTAAGTACGGGAACTCTTTATCCAATCTCACACAACCGCTTCAAACCAACGCCTTTCACAGCAAGACCACAACAGTTCCTTCCCACCTAACGAGCCATACTACCCACCCTTATTGTCGTGGCTCACGGTCTGTCTGCATCCGAGCCACAATTGGCCCATTTTAGCTGCCTGCACGAGCATGTGGGATCCGTTGACAGATTTCATCTTGTCTCAACCTACCGACAGCTAACGGAGTCCGTTTTCTCAACCTGCTCGGTATCGACCTGAGAATCAAGCCCCTGTGTAGGTACTTGCTTCTAACCCCATATTCTAAACATCACACTAGATGTGCATTCGTCATCCGTGAGTCGGTTGACCTCACCTGCTTCCAGCACCTACGGTGCAGACGTGAGCAGAGCCGCCCTACCTTGTGGGGCAGGAGTGTGACGGGATTGGGCATGGGAGCGGGAATGGGACTGGCGCTGGCCTGTTGCCAACGCCGATGCGCGTCCTGGATCGAGAACTCGTTGAAATCAGCTGAATCATTGTACCGTGGCGAAAATAAATGGGACAGCGGAGAAAGCAGTCGGAACACTGGTGAACTAGGCCGGGAAATGGTGTAGTGATTAGACCAGGTAAGCAGCGTTTGGCAGCAAGCACAACAGTATTAACTGTATATCTTTCTGCGTTCAAGATCTATACTCAATCCAGCCAAATTGACCAGATAGGAATAGTTGTTATACTTTATTTGCGGAGCTTTAGTGTCGACTGACGAACACTACTTACCCGGTCTAATCACTACAGGTTTGATTATCTAGCAGTACCTCGATGAAGCTGCTATATGATACACGGTTCAGTGCTGGCTGATTATTGACAGTAGAACGTCGATTCATTAGGGTCGGCAATTTTCTTCGCTTCCAAAATTGTATGGGCTCAGCCAAACTCACGCTCTGGTCAGTGAACATTGAATTTCAGCCAAAACATACTACGCTTCGGCAAGACATGAGCTGATCAACGTGTGCATCTAGAATCAGGGCGTTGGCTGGTCGCCATGGTCTGGGTGAGTAAGCGTGAGATCACACCACACTTCACTTAGATTGAGGGTGAGTGCCTATCTACGCTCTATGCAGCTCTAGAGATGAATAGGCTCGAAGACAACATGAATCGCGATTTCGTCCCTGGCCCGTCAGTTGTGTCATATCATGGATGTTGAGCCTCTATTGAAAGGGTCGTGCTAATCGATTCGCTCAGTGTATTGCAGAACCAGTAGAACGGCTCGGGTCTACCCATACCTAGCAGTAGACCAGACAGAAGACCTTATTGATTTTCAGTCAGGGTTGTGCTGTCAGTCAAGCCCGAACGTGACAGACGCATCTCCAGCCCAGTAGGCCGGGCTTATTGAACAAATCAAGATAAAGGTCAAACTGGAAGAACCATGAGTTGTTGCTTTCAGGACGAAACGAGTGAGATGGCTCGACGCGGCCCTTGCAGCCGATGTTCTGTTGGAATAAGAAGGCTGCTCCGTCAGCAATTTGAAGATGGTTAGGGGTGGGGTAATACTGTGGCATGAATTGGCGTGAAACGATAGGTAGCTTATTGCTGAGTGAGAATTTGTGCGAATAGAGCTGAGTTCACAGGACGGAAATCATAACCCAAAGGACAAGCAGTGAAAGTAACGGTTGCTTTGATCCAAAGAGATTCAACGGTGATGGTTTCCACATTAAGACTGGTACGCGGATGCACCTATTGCCCTATTTACCAGCTCTCATTCTGAGTGAAGGTGAGCATTTTGGTGAAATTCATGAAATGCTATTTATTCTAGGTGTGTGGCGCAAGTTGAAGCCATTTACTAAGAATTATATGTGACAGGGCTATCTGCAGACGCTTCAAAGAGAATCGACCAGGCTGTTTGGAAACCAAGAATGGATGCTACAGTTTTTAGACCAGGCATTGAATACTTCCAAAGTCCGTATAATCATAAAAATCTGTGTCCAAATGGTTGGACATGTATCGTATATGCATACTTAAATTTCAAAGTATGTGAGTACATCAGATCATT
>SJOL01008033.1:55915-81701 GCA_004794785.1 Opisthorchis felineus | reverse complement strand
AGTGAAGATACGTGCGTTATCTCAGCAGACATTCAGTTCGCAATCTCCACCGCCTCTCACAATGTCGAGAGTCGCTTGTAATTGTTTTTGGTTCACTTAACGGTCATCCTCACTAAAATCGTTAACAAGTGGAGTACATCTGGAATTTATTCCTTGATACTATCAAGTTTCGTTTTCTAGGTCGCTGAATGCTACACACGTAGATGTCGCGGTCTCGATTATTAGTATCCGTCAGCGGAGGTGTAACACTGAACTTGTCTTGCACTCATTCTTCACATCGGAATGATGCAAGATGAATAGAGATCATATAGAACACTTTGGAATGCCTGATTATTAAGGCTTCAGAGCATAATCCAGGCTATGAAAATTGTTGAAATAACATTCATCCCCATCGATACAACCAGATTTATTGAGTACCTGTATGCGACCATGACAAAAGCTCTGCATTCCAATGCCTTCGAACGGAAACGCACTTGTGAACGGCCCATGTTTGAGAAATCCCGCCCAAGCCAACACAACCGAACTTTACTGAACGCAAATCTGGTAGGCCTGAAACCGGGTTCCTGTTGTTTTGCAAATACTCGCATCACAGGTGCTCTTAATTCTGTTGGCCATTCTGCCATGAACCTGTATAAGACCGTCATGTTAGAATCTGACAGCCCCTAACCACAGTGATTTTCTTCCAGTCTCGCAATCACTTCATCCTGACCTTTTACAGTTTCACAGCACGACAGCGATTACTCACCCATGCTGGATTACGTAATCCCGAAGTGCTCATTGTGGTTCCTATGATTCACGGCCTTTTCGTATTCACACTTCCATCATCTTATTTCAGATACACTCGTGACTATGAAACGCAAGTGGGCGGTGTGAACTGTGATTTTGCGCAACCTACCAACCATCCATCTGATGGGTGTTTTTTACCCCGAGGCACAAGGCCAAGCCAAGATCTTGCATCCGACCGACGTGGCACAACCAAGCCCAATTCGACTGCATTTTCTGCTTCCATTGCAGGAAATGCGGGTGGGGCACTCCCACCATGTGAGCCCAATGGGATGGGAGTATCGGTGGTGCTTACCGCCGACTCCGGTGCATCTCCGAGATCGAGAATGCATTGGAAATAGCTGACTCGCCGAGCCGTGCCGAGCCGAAATCGCTGCGGGAAGCACTAGACAATGGGTCACGACCATGTTGAACTATGCCGGGAAATGGCATGGTAAATTTGACGATAGGATATCTGAGTGTTGAACGCCCAACTCATGTTGTTCCAAACAATATTTCAGGTCTTTCCATGAAGAGCACTATTTATAACGTCGAAGAGTTTCCAGCACCGTTCTACTTAAGGTTCTTGCAGGAAAATATGCCGTAATATCGCAATATCGAATATCGTGCTAACTGAAACATGAGGCGGACTAAGTTCAGCAAATTCAGTTGGAGAATATCATAAACGAGAGACTCAGTTGTGTCTCATGTTGAAACCAAATTGGTGTACAACTGAGTGCATTTCGCGAATATTTCAGACGATTATAACGTGTTGAATGATAGTGCCGCAACTTTGAGCGTTCACGGCTGAAATTGGATAGGCCTCTGTTTGCTGGCGTATCTGGATTCCAGGGAGAGAGAGAGAGAGTGATCGGAGTTCTGCTAGCTTTGCTGGTCACCCAATTTTCATCATGCACACAGTATCTCCAAAAGGAACACTCTCTCGTGCTCCCTCGTGGATATTGAACTCTCTCCCACTGAATATTGGTTGTTCGCACAAGCCATCGAATCTCCGAATCACTCCACTCTCAGCATATGATTTTGTTGGGTTTTTCTACTTTTATTAATAATGGCAGATGTATGTTCAGGACGTGTGTAATACGTGCTTCGTCGTGTCTGGTGCTTATTGGTCAAATTCCGCAGGTAGCCAATGTCAGTATGCTACGACGATAACCGATTGCATGTAATGTTAGTGCTATCTCTAGACTTGTCTCAAGGTCGCGCACGTTGAATGTGTAGTAAGTTCAATACTATTAACCCCAAACGTTTGTGCGAGTCTAGGACGTATATCGATCGAATGTCGTGGATCTGTTCCCACACCTCCCTTCACTTTCCACCTTGGTGTTACTCAAGTGCGTTAGTGACTGTCGTCCAATCATAGCTAAAACTGCGAATTGGTCATAGCGTGTGCACTCGTTACAACCTGAATATTACTAAGAGAACTTAAACCAGTGTAGTTCCCTGTGGCCAAGGTAAACTGGTCCATTTTTTATGCAAACACACAATGTGTCTCTCGTGCATCTGATAACGTCGCACGTCACTTTGTCTGTGAAATCTGCAGCCCAGTCCACTAAAGATCTGTTTTGTTGACTTTTGTCTTCTGAGAACTCTGTGTTTAATTTCCCCTCATTTTCAAGAGCATGATTCACAATGTCTTATTACTGACGATCGATGGCATAGATGCGCGAGCTTGAAAACTGCCGTAACTATCGAACGACTTTGTAATTTCCGCGATAATGGGCCCGCTGAAATTCATTTTAGCGAAAATAACACTTCCAAATGCCGGAGTATTGTAACTGAACAGCTCGGATCCTGATTATGAAGGCTCATAGCGCGTTGCATGGAAACCCTTCCTACTTGTGGATTGCTTTCCGAGTTTTCATGAAAAGTGGAAACCCACGTGGGAAGAATCAAGGTGTCCAAATAATACTGCGTATGATATGATACAGACTAGCGTTGATGGTGCAAGTATCCATCCCATGAACCAACGGAACTACTGCCTTGGCTCGGCTCAACAGTTAAAAAATCTGGACCAAAATAGGGAACCATTCCAGGAGACGAACAATCTCATGAGCAGCATGTGGCCGATGTAAACATACCAGTCACTTTGGGCTGCTCCCTTATTTATTCTCTAGGATGTCACTCGTGAACATCTTCGAAAGCTTCCTGCGTTTTACCATATGTGCCTCTGAAGCACTGCGCGAGTTTGGTAGGAACGCCAGACGAGGTATGCTAAACTGCACCAGATGGTTTTTGTGGAAGTACACTCTCCCTCTAAGATCAGCTGGTCACACTCCACGGGTTACGCTGGTTGGGCCACGCACTTCGTACGGCAGAGGGCTGGTTGTCTCATAGGTCCCTCTTCGCAAAGTCTTGTGTCGGATGAATACGACCCAGTGGTGGTCAGTCCATAAACTGGTAACGAGGCGTGAAATCCCTTACCAGTCATCTCAGTCGCGTTGGTAAATGCCGTCTTCCCGGGTGGGGACGGACGTGTAAAACTAATGGTTAGGACGTTGACAGATATGGCTGTCTTGCAGCCAACGGCAATGTTGCCGAACGGTCAACTGTTCAAACTACTAGCCGGTAGGTCGCGGGTGACAAATTCCCTAGTGTTTCGTGAGAAGCACACTGCTGATTATTCTCAATAAGGGTGAAACAGCTGTACAGTACTTCATGGCTTTTCAGGCTAGACTAGCTTCACTTACAGGATAAAATCTCGTGAATGCTTTTATTGGAATCAAAATCAAAATTACGACTTGTCGCAAGAGTCGTGTTGATTTCAATGATGGTGAGCCTAGTGATCGTGTTTGGATTTTTTGTGAACACATTCCATGACAATGTGACTGAGCGAGCTAATACAGTGTCTAGGTCAAATTAGATGGTGAAACAGAATAAACCCGTGTGACTTTTTACGGTGGATAGTAAAAAAAGTTCGAATGTTCGAGCAAGAACTCTGACTTGAGGCAAGACGAAGAAAGTGACTAACTTTTATGGTGACCGTATGACTACGAATGAATGAGACCTGTAAATTCACCGCTGAGTAAATTCATTGCATTTATGCAGCATCTGTAGCTTGCAGCTTTCCAACTTTCTGATGCGAGCATTGTTCACCTGTAACAACTGAAAGTAAGATTATGTTCGAGCATTCTACGTGACTATGCCAGGTAGTCGGGCCTTCTGAAAGTACTTATCGGTTTATAATAGGATAGTTTAGTTATCGACCTTGAATCTCAGACGTTTCGAACTATTTTACAAACTCCAACTAAATGCGGACTCACACTGAAGTGACTGATTTTGGACGGGATGGTTTGAATGAGGCTGAGTAGGTCAGCCAGCTATTTCCTTAGGAGAAGCAGGTTGCCGCTTGTTCTACAGGTTTCCGCGCTCTTAATTTGATGGTCCCAGCAAGCTCATTATTATGACTACATTGGACAATATGTGGAGGATATTTCAGCGAAGTGCACTCATTTGCAAACAAACTTGGTTTTGCGAGAAGCTCACCTGGAACCCAGCTGAATCTCTCGTTTGTGATGTTTCTAAGCAACTGAATGTTCTACACCAGGCCGCCACATGTTTCAGTTGGTACGATATTCGAGATATTGCGATGCATTGCAAATGAATGTATTTCGCTAATTTCATGAAATTTGGGTTCAAGTAGAACGTAAGGTTGACGAGAACTCGGGGACTGCGCCTGCCTGATGAACCACAAGAAGGGCAAAACAGGTCGTGGGCTGTCGAAGGATTTTCAGCAACCTTATGAGTAGTGTATTACGTATATGGAGGATATTTCCTTTTTGAGTAAGGAACGTGCCGCTTATGTTCTTAGTTCACTATGGGAGGAATGGGACGTCTGCTGGAAGGTAGAGGTCTTCCTAAAAATATGTTGGTTCACTAAAATGACTTTCTCCGGGTGTTGTATCTTTGACCGTTGCGTATTAGGTGGATAACTACATACGTTCTGTTACAGGTTTCTTTAACGCATCTCCAAAACTATTTGAAAAATAGGGTCACTAATGCTGTCCACTAGGAAGAATGTACATTTCCAGAACTTTGGTTTTTGAGGCTGATGTTTGGTGCTGAATGATACAGCGATTACCATTTGTTTTTATAGCTAGTCCTTTTAATTGTTGCTGTAATCTAGATATCCACCGAAACATTCACTACTGTGTGTATGCAGCAAACACAAATACTATCCTACCGAGTGAGTTCTGATTTAGTGAAGTGCACGAACCCTTGCTTTGATTAACATTTCATACGAAGAATAAAAGAAAAAATCCTTAATTGTAAGTACTTTAGAGCACAAGGCAATGTCATCAGGCTGGATCGAAAACCACCCGGATGCAGCAGATCTGCTTTTTCGTACCACTTTATCTTTGGTGTCAACAGTGATTCGGTTGCGCTTCTTTCTGTGGTATAGTTTGGTGAACGTAGCACCTCGATTATTTAGTCAATCTTATTTCCTGTTGCTGTTCTCAGTGCATACGATTTGACAGATGACGCACTCAACCTATGAGTCGCAGAAACGATTTAGTGAAGAACCGTATGTCCACACCAGCTGGAGTAACGGATGAAGACAAGCTTTACGGTGTTGCCTGCAACAGAAGATGTACAACAGTTTTTACCAGGTCAAGGAGCCGAAATAAGGTAAGAGTCTTGCTAAAGCACGAGTGAGGATCACCCATTCTTTGAAGGTCGCACAAATGTGATGTCTCTGGTGAATAGAACCAAACAGTCGAACACTTACTATTGCCAATTATTGTCATGGGCAGATTGAAAGGTTGGCTATTTCAACAGGATAATGCATTGTCCCACTCTTCTGACATCACAAACCGCTGTGGTCTCGACGGTAGCAAGTACACAAAACAGACACCAAAAAGCCGGCTCTGCGCTGGGCCAAGTAGTCGACTGAGTGGTGAGGTAAACGAGGAAATGAAGGCAGTCAAAATGTAGTCAGCTGATGAGTCATCACTTAATTGCGTTGAGTTAGTTAGTTCGGATATCGGTGAGTTGTGGGGTAGCGGTTGAGTCGAGGCGTTATTATGTAAAAATACGATTTTTCAGGCTTATTTATCACGTTACCGAAAGTCTCTCAGAATAGCCAATTCTTGCCATTCGGTATTGCTGTCTGACTATTTCCCATCAGTAAAACTGCCACGAAACCGCATCCAAGCAACCACTATTATTCCACTAATAAAGTATTCTTCGCTGTAAACGTCCACCATTCCAACAGCACATCAGTCCGTCTCGACCATCCCCAATGAATTTCTGCTGACCAATGACTATCGGAATGCTTCACGGCGTCTATAGGTCTCTCATTTTTTGACTGTAGCTCTGGTCTGACGCGCTGTCTGTATGGTAGGCCTGATTGTCAGAGCAGCGCTAAAGATCTGCACACCAAATGCCGCAATTTGCGTATCCCCGCAAAATCCAAGCCCAGCTTTCCAGGCATGCGGTCCATACATTGGGTTACCTCATAACTGTGAACATGTGAGCACCTGCGTATTCGGTACGCACCGTCACATAGGGGACTCTCAATACTGCTCTCCCAATGAACTTGAGGTGTGCGGAGGACAGCAACTCAATCCTAATGCCCCTCACGTGCGACGGCGCTCAGGTAAAGCTGAGTCAGACTATCCACGCCGCACATCGACTTATCTTGTGGTAAGCGAAACGGACGGACCATCTGAGCCGGGTCGAATACCACACCAACTTAGCATTGAATGCAGACACAGCCAGACCTGGCTGAACCGAGCTCGCCAGCCGAATAATCGATAGCTTTCGGTGGGATGCTCTCGCAGCCAGGATACGGTGGGGGACAATTAGCTGTGCCTTTCTTGCTGGTAGGACTAAAATCGTGTGATCCAAGGGCATGTGACGCACGCTTGGGGGTGTGTGGGCCGTAGCCAATCAATTTAAAGCACGGTATTTCTCACCCTATAAACCCAACCGATTTGCTAGCCCTGCCACAGGATGAAATATCGCAGCTTCGGCTCCGTATGTTGACTGGCTGAGTGCGCACGTGGAATGCCACTTTTCGGGAGTTTCGAGGGTTAGTTGTAGGTCCAGAAATGCGACTAGTGTAATACGCCTCTGGATACAGGACTGTAGGACCTTGCTAATTCGGTAACATCGTTGTTTCGTGGGTAGGATATAAGTGAAGTACAATAATCTGAGAATGGTGCACAGATAGGGGAACATTTATCTTCCCTTTTTCTCTTTTTTAAAAAAAAGCATTTTCCACTAATTTCGATGTTTCCATCGTTTTCACCTATTTCATCTTATTTCCTTACCCTTCTTTTCATCTTTCTTTTTTCCTCCTCCCTCTTTTTTGTTCGTTTGTGTCAAAAATGAGGGGATGCGAAGCTCGAATAGGAAATGGTGATATGAAATAGCTAATAGAGTACCTCTGATCTTTGATAAGACACAGGTTTGGTGCTAGTTGCTTGCTTAAGGTTTCTCCACTGAACACAGCTATGATGTTGAGAAATGTCTGTCCAGCTATTGCTTGAAAGCATTTGTGCCTTTGTCCCTGGTGACATTGACTGAGAGTGAATTCCCAGTTGACATGACACGGGTAGAGAGAATCGTTCCGCGTATCCCAATCGGTTATGGTTGACAATTAATGGATCTCATTTTAGTAGCGTGTGCTGATGAAGGTCGAATAGGCAATGGCATGGATAAAAAGCACTGGTTAGGATTTTATGGGTGAGTATCAAGTCACCCTTCAATCTTCGATGCTCAAAGCTAAACAATTTAAGAATTTCTGGCCGGACGGCATATGATTTCGAAATGAGTCTCCGAATATTTTTTACCTCTTTACGTTTGACGAATTTCAACACGCAGGTGGTACAATGGATGGTTCACTTTTATGTTGACGTCAGTTGGCGGTTTTATAAGACTTTTGTGTAACAGTTGAAAATTGTTTTGGTCGAAAGGAGTCTGATCTGGACGTATACCCTCTTAATAAGCTGCTATAGGTTGTGGAAGGGGTTGGATTCAATAGTTATGTGTGTTTCTAGGTCTCTCCAATTTGGATTACTTGATAGATACGCAACCGAGACGATAGGGGTGAGTGGTCTGATGACGCATACGCATTATACTGCATTTTTCGACATTAAAGGGAAGTATTCTCAGTGTCGTCCAGATGGATAAAGTATTGCGGTCGTCTTGCAATACCTTGGTGTCGCCGTTGCTGTGGATAGAGTCCCATGGTTTCATGTCGTCGGCATAAGCTATGATGGGTGATTACCTTAGTTACAGGAGGTCGTCTATGTATAAGCTGAAGAGTTTGGAGCCCAGAATAGAGCCCTAAGGTATATGTCTATGTGTGCGGATTTGATAGCACTCGTTCTACCAAGGTTCTGTTATTCAGTTCGTTAGTGAATCATTTTAGTGCTGTCTGCTATATCAAGGGATACAGGTCGGTATAGCAATATGTTATGACCAACTTTATCAAAAGCCTTCGAAAAGGTAAGGTAAATAGAATCGATAAGGGTGGCTGGGATTTCTGCTACCATCCAGTCGTTCTTGACATTCAATGTATGAGTGCATGAGTACCCTATTTCTGAACTCGTGCTATTTAAAAGGCCATTTTTACTAATTAGTTTAGCCAGTGATATCACTGTCATGCTTTCCATAGCTTTGGATACGACCGCAAGCATCGTGATTGGTCTGTAGTTGTTTTGTGGAGATCTAAAGCGTAGCTTTATATGACAGCATTTCCAATCATTTGCAAGCTGACTAGTGTTAAAACTCAACTGAAAGATTTCTGTCATCATGACTGTTACTCTGTTACTTAAGATAATTTCCGGTATTCCACGAGAGCTTACTGATTTTGTTCTATCTAGGGTAGGAAGTTTACGCTTGACGATATCCATGGAGAAATTCGGTTCGGTTGTCAAGCCGGGCGGGCGTGTGTCTTTAAAAGCATATCCATTTTGAAGGCCCTTCGCTATTCCATTGATTTGCAACGATAAGACTGAAAGTTAGCGTTTCTTTTCGAGAAACTGGTTAATAGGATCTCAGCGAACTGGTAAAAATTGCATGTGTGAGACAGTGCCCACTTAAGCACCTTCTGTGACAAAACACAAATGAAGCGTTGAAAAGAAACCCACCGAAGAGGCATCACCCAGACATGTTAATGACACCATGTTCGACTTCACGCTATGACAGAGGAATCTGATGACAACCGAAAAAGTATCTCGGACGAAGATTACTCAGTGTGTGGGTCACGCAAGAAGTTCGTATGAAGGAAACCACGAAACATGGATGATTGTCTCGTGTTCCAGTGGCATCTTATGAGACTTTGCACCCGAATTTCCAATGTGCTTTTCTTCTGTCTGGAGAATAATGGGTTAGACAAATACAATCATTTGCAAATCAATTTGGTTTTCACGTGAGACTCAACTGAATCTCTCATTTATGATATTCCGGTCGTGGGCTCTCGAAGAGTTTTCAGCAACCTTGCGAGTAGTTTCCTTTATGAAGAATGGGTTGGCTTTAGTGGTGTTCAGAGTAGCCGCCGCGCATGAACACCAATCGTCTGTAAGGTGAGGGCATGAACTCGCACACTCTGTTCCCGTCTGAAGTTTCGGACCCAAACAAATCGCCAGATGTTCATTTGGCAGGGTTAATCGTTTTAAAGAGACATCCTTTTATTTACTGATTCACGAAGCACCAGTTTGTTTTGCTTCTATAAGTACACTTAGTGAAAGTAATTTGTCCGTTACCTTGGTATTACGTTTTGTGTGAAAAGCAACCAAAAATAAGCCGGTTTTGAATGCTCAGGATTGTAGTTGCCCCTCAAAGCTTGAGCTGGAATGAGGAAAAACAACACTTCGAAGTAGATGGCAAACGAACGTCGAGTTTACCGCTGATCTACTTTAGTCTTGTGGGTGGTCACTTACGGAGAAAAGAATACTGGTCATTAACTGTAGCTTGCCCTAGTTTCCATGGGTGTCCAGTCCTAACTTTTGAGGCTAGTTTGACTGTAAAAGGTAGACATAATTGTGAGGTTTATGTTCGTGTGGCTGCTGACAACCTCAACATTTTTGGTGGGGCATCACACTTCCCCCCATCAACTAAAAGCAGGTCCACGGGTTGCAACCTAGCACGGCATGTGCCGCTGCGACCTCATATGTTCCAGTGGCCTTCGCTTCATCCACTACCATTACCTGTCTGTTTACGTTGCGTCAAGAGCCGGAAGAGCTGACGCTCTAAATGTACAGGTCCTCGCCACAGAATCGGACAGGAATGATCGTGTTCAGTTGACCGAAAAGCATAGATCAAGTGAAGAGTACCTTTTGGACATATCCGATACGGACATATATATAGGAAGTGATAAAATTCAGAACAGAATTCAGTAGTCAGAAGTGAAATCCTGGTCGGTTAAAAAATAACACAGTTTATCACTTGACTAGCACGGCAACATTAGCGTTAGAGCCTGAACAAAACGGCATTGCATACAACTTTCAGGCTGCCGATTACTTATGTCATTGACTGCTGCTTTGGTCTGAGTATTCGTTCTGATTTCTGTAATTTTTCAGGTACTTTGTCATCATTACCATATCCTTATGATCATATGTGAGAACTGTACATGTACCTTAGTTATGGATGCCAGTATTTGTCGTTGATGATCTGGGAATTGGAATGGATAGCTATACATTGGGGACAACATCTGATATCACTGGTTCATGAGTCCAAGAATGGTATTAGATGATTTATCTTTGGGGAGGCCCTGAGAGAGGGCTATGAAGTGAAGATAACAGATTGGATATTTGTGCGACAGGGCTATCCCTGCCAGCGCCTTTATTACTGTGTCCTTCTTCGGGTCCCCATGCAAGCAGCCAACAGTGACCAGTGTAACTGAGTTTGTTGGAAATGGCCTTGGTTGATCCCCCGTGGCTCCGCAACTTTGTGCGAGAGGGGCCAGCCAACTGGCGTACAAAGTATGTGAACGAGATAGCGTGGCCCATGGAATGTGATCAGTTCATCCATCGTGGGAGAGCTATTTCTTCCGAAAACCACCATACATGCTTCAGCATTACTGGCCCGATGTTCTCACTAGACTCGGTGTGATCCGAAGGCGCTGAAAGTCTTTTAATCTCTTCAGCTTGTAGTGGCCAAGTTTCTGACACATATAACAGTGTGCTGCGCACCTCAGCACCTCACCACTGACAGACCGTTTTATATCACCTCCGGATTACAGATGTTACAGGTCGACAAAAGCAGCTCTAACTTTTTCCGTCCAGATGGAAATATGGTCTTTAGATAGACCATCAAGACTAATACAGCTACAGCTACTCGGTTAGACGACTGTGTCCTCCTTAGTTGGCTCATCCTCAAGCTTGAGGTTTGGATTTGATTCTACAGCAGCACTTTGCACTTTGAAGGTGTGCGACGCATACCGAACAGTGAGGCAGATTACTTAGCACTGTTTGTACCTCGGCGAGGTCAGATCCAAGAAGAGCTATATCGCCTCTGAACTCGATATTTGAGAGTGAACGCGCTGGGAGCATTCCGACCCCATTGTCATTAGAGGCTGGAGCCAGTATTCCATGGTCATATCAATGACGAAGTTGAAGAGGAAATACGAAATGTAGTGAATTCAGGCAGTAGCCTGAAAGGAGTTGGTGCATGGCGTCTTGATGAAGTTCAAGAATTTATGAGCAGTGCGTTTGATCCACAGGCACTACCACGGTTGAAGTCATATGATGAAAACATCACTGTCGCTAGGTTCTTAATATTTCGCATTATCTAAGAAATTGCACTACAAAAATCCTGATCCAGCTCACGTTGTCTGTCTGTGTCACGTCCCTGAGAAGGGCCGATGTGTGTTGCATTTCGGCTCGCTGGATTCAGCCGCATTTGTAAGCCCAGGTACCCGAGCGATACAAGGATTGATTTCCACACACCACAGGTCCATGGACAGAGCAAAGTCGATGATTCCCAATGGGATTGTGCGTGCGCCGTACAGAGCTGCGTACGTGAACACAGCTGTGATGAGACCTAATGTGTGGGTTGGATGACCGGAGAACTGCGCTAGCGACTTCGATTTTGTGGAGGAGCTCAAAGCGTGGTTGTCGAGCCGCGAGTTTTTACAGCTGTACGGACAATCAGACCCATTATATCAAATAGGGTACAGTTGCTCAATTAATCATTATGTCAACCTCTCGCGGCATGGATATCCAGGAGACCAATCACATATGACCGACTGGCATCTCCTGTCATCTTTTCCTCTGTGACGTGGGGTGGCATGCGATGCATCGTCTTCCCAGCCGTATGATGACTTGTTTCACGTCAGTGGGTTCTTTCCATCCTCTTCAAACTAATGCTGCCAATTTTACACCCTCCTTATGCAGATTCGAAGACAATCCCTTTTTAACTGGGATGTATTTGTCATGCATTTGGATGCCACAGACAGTATGCATCTTCCATAAGACTCAGACAATTTGCCCCAGATGCTGCGCCTCGCTGGGAGAGCAAAGCCTAAGAAACCAATCAAAAATTTCAAGATAGCCGTCGTTGAGTTGTTTTGTCATTCTACCCATACCAAATCTTTCTGTTGACCAAAGTGCGACCTTGTTCAAAACTGGACATCTACCGTCTTCAGGCTGAATCACCCCACTGGACAGATTAAGGGTATTTTCCAGTGGGGGAGGGCCAATCACTTGCATATCTTGGCTGCTGTACAGCTGGTGCACATTCAGCAAGGGATTTCGTGGCGTTGTCGAGGAATATAAGTAGCTCGGGTGCGCTGATTGGTTGTTGGTCTGATCACCGAGCTTGGAAGTCGGATTGCAAACGTTTCATCTCCAATCGAGGTGACATCGTCAGTGCAGGGTTGAGTTGGTTAATTCCTCTTCCTCTGCTTGTGCTTATATGGTCCCTAAACAGCATCTAATACCTCCAAAGTAATTGGTTGGTCCCGAGGTCGTTTCCGCGTAATTTGGTTGGTCAGCTGGGGACCTGGGTTGTCTTCTGATCTCATTTCCTTGTATCTGGTTTGTTCGTTGAGTGCCTTCAATTCGACAGTTCTGTTCCTCCTCTTTGATTGGACCCGTTTGCTTCTTGCTCCGTGGTCTAATTTCGTCCCACCTGATTAAATGGCCTCCTATTCTTATTAGTTCTCTTTCTTTAGTTCAAATGGGCCGTTGGTTGTCTTTATGGTGTTTGATTTCCCATGGGGTTCAGAATCCCGTAGCTCTGTAATTCTTTTATTCATAGTGGCTGACAGACTGGGTCAATATCGATGTGTTTATTGATCGATCTCTGTGTGGATTGCCACGCCACTGCAAATTCCCTCTCCCGTTTTGTTCTCGCCTAAGTAAGTAGTTGAACTTTATCCAAAATGAAGTGACATCCTACCCTGTCCTCGTGAATTCAAAGAACTGACTTTTGGTCATGTCTTCTTCTAGCAAGCTTGTGTTCGTGTATTCTGGTGGCAAGTTTTCTTCCAACCTGGCCAAAATAGTGCTTGTCACATTCGTTACATTGAAGTTTGCAGATCACTTTCGTCTGCTTCATTGAATCTAATCATCCTTGTAGTTTCGACAGAGTTCTTCTCAACGTGTTTACAGGCTTGAGGGTGACTGTTATTTCATGTTCCCATAAATGTCTCACAGTAATTTGCGCGATGTTTTTAATGTATAGAGGTGTAACCATTCTCTGTTATGGTTGTGTTGTTGAAGTAGTCTGGCGTTTATTTCGTAAGTAGCTATATGTGGAGTTCCTTGGGTAGCCATTATTTTGGAGTGTCTGGTAAAGTCTTCCTTCTTCTTTCGTCTTCAACTTTGTTTTGTTGCAGTGCTTCTCAATCCGCTCGAATAGGGTTCGAACACAGCTTCGTTTGTTACACTCCAAACGGTTGCTGAAGAGGTTCGTAATATGGTCTGCGTGCGTTTCATCCGTGTGTACTTCGGTTTGCAGTTAGCCGCATGCTATCCTCGTGACAAAGGCATCTAGGAATGCCAATTTGTTGTTCTCCCCAGTTCTCATTGTGAAGTAGATGTCGGGAACAAAGACAGCTGCTAAAAATAGGAGGCCATTTAATCAGGTGGGACGAAATTAGACCACGGAGCAAGAAGCAAACGGGTCCAATCAAAGAGGAGGAACAGAACTGTCGAATTGAAGGCACTCAACGAACAAACCAGATACAAGGAAATGAGATCAGAAGACAACCCAGGTCCCCAGCTGACCAACCAAATTACGCGGAAACGACCTCGGGACCAACCAATTACTTTGGAGGTATTAGATGCTGTTTAGGGACCATATAAGCACAAGCAGAGGAAGAGGAATTAACCAACTCAACCCTGCACTGACGATGTCACCTCGATTGGAGATGAAACGTTTGCAATCCGACTTCCAAGCTCGACGAACAGGCCAACCACCAACGAATTTGGTATTTTGATTGGGCGGCCCGCAAATCAGATAGATTTTGTTAATAGTTCGCTTGCCAACAGCATGTTAGGTATGGGCAGTAGTGTTTTTTGCTTGTTACCACTAAAACCATATCTAAAACCACGTATCTTATGGGCGATTTATTCTGAAAATGAACTAGGGCTTTGAGGGTCTTGTTTGGACTCTGCGTAACATATTTGACCCGGCTTGACTCACTTCTGGATATTGCCCGGGACAGTCTCGTCTTCTTACCCTATAGGTCTCAATGTAAAATCAAGTGGGATAATACTATTAAACCTATAGCAGGTCGGTTTCAAGACCGGTGTCATTCTGATGAAGAAGTAATGGAAATAACTCCAGCAACTTAGCAGGGATACCCGTATACAGGGAAAAAGCCTTTTCGTCCAACGACATGCTGAGCGGGACCATTCTCAAGAAAGTTAGTAAGTGACATGGCAGCGAAACATGAATGCAATGACTGGTAAACTCATTCGCTTTGGTAGCTTTCGGCCTTCTGGTTGGAGACACTAAAACGATACAACTCACGGATGGGACGGACTCTGATGATATTTTTTAACAGGGCTACCCCTAACCCAGTCGAAATGAGACTCAACTTCATCCTCAAACCTTATCGCCAATAATACCTATGGATAAGACATGCAAGGTGTTAGTCAGCAGATAGACCTGCACCAGCCCTGATCACTGTACTTAGGTTCACTGGTTGCAGTCCAATGACCAATACAAGTGAACTGTCTCTCGGGTGGACAGAGCTCCAGCCAACAAGCCAACAACGGCTTGTTCACGAAATGTAACAAAAGCAAACCATCATAAGTTGATATAGCAGTTGCAAAGCGCCGGTCCCATTTATTATGGGATTGCAGGATGCTTATTGCTGGGGGTAACCATGTAGTATGTATGTATGTATGTATGTATGCATGAATAAATGTATGACGTTCCTGCTAGCTTTCTGGGGAAAATTATTCCATATCTACAACATTCGCCAAAAAAGTGTATGGGGCGTTTAAATACTGGTATAAACGTGAAGGTGGAGTGCACTTTCATACGGGGCTATAAACTTGTAGTTGTTTCTGCAATTCGCCTGCCTAGCTAACAGGAGATTTTCCACAACCATGCCACGTCGGTCTGTATGTACCTTTAACTTGTGGAATTTGGGTCTTAGAGAAGCTAGTCTGCCGTACGCCGCAAATGAACTTTCCATACCAGATTCCCGAGACCTTTCCCCTCATGTTTTATCACTGCAATTCTCCATCAGAGGTCAAGATTGACACGACACACAGATATAAGGCCATCCTCATTGTCAAGAGTCATGGTCAAGGTTACCATTACGAGTAATGTGATAACTCCGACCGTGCTTCAGCATTTCTATTCATTGCCAGTATTGATATACGAGTGGAAGATCCCGTTGAAAGGGTTGAATTTTACAAAAGTTGTCTAGAGCATGTTTCAGTGCTCAAATGTTTCAGGAACCGGACGCTATTCACGCAAACATTTAATCAACTGTCGAACACGAGACCATTGACAACTGCTTTACATTCATCGATCATCGTCGCCGGCGCACTATACAGTACGGCTGGAGTACTTGAAAAAATCAAGAGTTCGATGCTTTTCAGACGAATCTGCCACGCTTAGTGACATTAGCTGTCAGAATTTCATGCCTTACTCCATGCACTCCATGGCTACAGCAGCCTCCCACTGCCTTGTGAGTCAGGCGCGGGGTGTGGTACAAGAAATGATCCCACATTTTCAGGCTCAACAATCAGAACGATGTACCTTCCGGTACGTGACACAAAGTATAAAGAGAAGAAAGACGTGTCTTCAACGACTTGGGGACTCTCCTGGATAAAGATGGATAAAGACGGTTTGCCTCAAAGGCAAAACTCAAACACCACAGGTTGGACCTGGCTGTACCCACTGAGGTCAATCTTGATTCCCTTGATTGCATCTTTTAGTTAAATTGAGCAATACCAGAAAACCAGAAGAACACTGTCGAATTCGCAGCAGCAGATCACCACAACCAAAGAATGTTTGATAAACCGAACTGTGTCAACTTGAGTATGATACCCATTCAATTCCAGTTGTCGAGGGCAAGGTTCACCACAACTATAAGCTTCTGTGCCCTCTTCAATTAAAGTAACACATATTAGGGAAAGAAATTCTGCTATCGACTGCTGTACCTAGTCCTCTCTGTACCCTCAAGTGACTCCCTCTTCCTGTTAGGTGATTGTCACGCTTGGACTGGCAAGATCTGAGAAACGTGGAAGGAGATGTGGGGTCCATTTGGAAGCGGATCGATGAACGATGACAGCGGGAGACTAACTGCAACTTGTGAAACATTCGAACTCCCAATAACAAACACGCAGCTCAGTGTTGAGTGGACATCGCTCACACAAGAGGTGAACACGGACACCCACCTGGCCTGGAGATGTGGCTTTCAGCTATTTGGTTCACCAGCCCCAACTTACACTAAAGACCTACTTCGCTGACTTACATACCGCCGCAGAACCGCTGACAATCATGGGCCAACTGCAAAATGAATAGCAGCGGGAGTGGACAACTTGCTTGTGGAACTGCCCAAGGTGGGAAGGCCACCACCTGCAATGCACGCTTCGGAGATGAGAGACGTACCGCAACACTTCAAGGATTCAAAGACCATTCCTGTGTAGAGGGGGGAACGCAACCGCAGAAGATGGCCCACTACAACAGGATCAGCCTCATATTTATAGCGTATCCGGCCCAAATAAATGGTAACTGGCATTCTGGAGGGAAATCTCCCTGGAAAGCAGTATGAATTCCAAAATAGTTAAAGTGTGATTGACTTAATTATTGCCGCGGGCCAACCGCTTCATAAGCTGTTTGTGGGCTTCACCAAGGCCTTCAACTCGGTCATAAGTGAAGCATTGTGGATCGTCCTATGAAAGTTTGAGTGTTAGGACAAAACCGCTAACCTGATCAGAGTTCTTCACGCTGGGGTGAAAGTATGGGTGCGAAACTATATCAACCGAGTGCGAAATCGATACCTAACCGTGATCTTACCTAGTCATCATCATCATCATTGAAAACACTTGCATTTCAGTTATCGTACGACCGTGTCAGTATGTCTGAATAAGGCCTTACAGCCTTTTTTTCATAGCATAGAATAGCATTCTCAGCGGCCAGGTCATTCCTCAAACAGAGGATCTACTTGACTACTCGGCGTTTATCTGATATCCGTCACCACGCAAGTCGGCTCAGTCAAGATCTTCAGACCGTACTCTCTCCCGCAGACTTCCAGTTACTCCAAACCAAAGCGGCAGAAGTGAAAACCATCCAAGGACAACACTGCAAAGAGAGGCAAATACGTAAGTTCGAAAAGTTACTTTCTAAGACTCAGCTTTCTAGTGAGCTCATGACTAAGCCTGAGCCACCCACTAGCTATTGTGGCGTGGTAAATTTATCAAATAGACCGCTAAGTGAGGAAGAACGTTCTCTGTTAGAGAAGGGCTTGAATTTTGCAGTAAGCAAAAGGGTGATAAGGGCGGAAGAAATAATTCCTAGCGTTGAATCGGTGTTTCAAAAACTTCCGCCAATGGAAGCGGAAAAGCTACGGGTACAGCTAGTCACAGTCCTGAAGTCCCAGCAGCCGGGAGCTCCAAATATTACACCAACAGAGCGAAGAGCGTTAAACACCCTAAAACAGGCGGACAACATAGTGATTACAAAGGCGGATAAGGGTAAGGCCACTATTGTCATGAACAAGAGTGATTATCTACAGAAGGTCAAGCAACACCTGGCCGAGGGTCCTTACCGGCAGATCGATAATGCGAATATTACATCTATAATGAACAGGAACAAAGCTGAAGTTGGCAGGTATTTGCGGTCCGTGATAAACCACTTAGGGCAAGGTAATTGGTATCGATTGTACCCCAAAAGTGCAATCCAACCACGGCTTTATGGCCTACCAAAAATCCATAAACCAGATGTTCCAATAAGACCGATAGTAGACGGAATAGGTTCCCCACCGCATGAGCTAGCCAGATTCTTGGCAAGCATTCTAAAACCCCTAACCGGGAAGTCTAGTACTTACATTAAGAATTCATATGACTTTGCCAACAAAGTTGCGGGTGTTGCCGTTGAACCAGATGACATCCTTGTGAGTTTCGATGTCAATTCGTTATTTACAAATGTGCCAAAAGAGGACTCTTTAGAAATAGCCAAGCGACTGCTACTAGCGGACACCACCCTTTCAGAACGGACACAGCTCACGGTAGATGAAATAGTGGAAGGTATAAAAGCATGTCTGGATCTCACCCACTTCGTTTTTGACTCAGTGGTTTACACTCAAGAACAAGGTCTAGCAATGGGATCTCCGATATCCCCGGTGTTGGCAAATATATTTATGGAAGAATTTGAACAGAGAGCTTTAGCCGGATTCCCATACCCACCTAAGATATTCTGGCGATATGTAGATGACACTTTCGTCGTGATGAAACGGGACAAGGTTAGTGAGTTTTACAACTATCTGAATGAACTGAGTCCACACATTAAATTTAGTATGGAGATAGAATCAACCTCAGGTACACTGGCCTTTTTAGACTGCATGACACATAAGGTCGGGGGGAAACTAAAGACTACAGTGTACGAGAAGCCAACCGACACTGGGGCAGTTTTGAACTACTCGTCTGCCCATCCGAAGTCGGTATACGCCAGTATTGCCTCATCAATGTTTAGGCGTGTAAGGGCCCTGTGCACAGAAGAAGCTGATCGGACAGCGGCCCAAATTGAAGTAAAGAACAAACTTCGAGGCAGTGGATATCCAGCTAGCTTGATTAGGCGGCAATTACGAAGGGTGCTGGCACCGGTAGCAAAACCCAACAGGGAATGGATCGGGACCGCTGTTATTCCGTATAAACAGGGGACGTCGGAGGTCATTCGAAGAGTTCTAAACACGGCTAACATAAGAGTAGCTTTCCAGAGGGGAAACACTCTGCGCTCTGCACTGGTGCAATTGAAGGATCGTCTCCCGGCAAACAGAACCAGGGATTGTGTCTACAAAATTAAGTGTAACGACTGCACCAAGGTCTATATAGGACAGACGGCCAGAGAACTTCACATCAGAATCGGAGAGCACAGTAGAAAAATAAACAGGCCGCCGAGAAACGCGGATGAATATCAAGCGTTACTGAAAGACTCGGCAATTGCGGAACACGCACTGGACACTGGGCATAAAATAGATTTAGAAAATGTTGAGGTTCTGAGGCGAGGACTACGGTCCACATCACAGAGACTGATCGCCGAGGCGGTAGAAATCGCCAAGCATCCCAGTGTTAACAGAATAGAAGGCGTGGAACTGGCAAGCGTGTGGAGAACGGTCTTGGATCAATCGAGCTAACACGTGTTGGTGTGCGATTATCAGAAGGGGGAGTAGTCATCATCTGGATTCCACTTAACCTTACCCAACTCCCCCCTCCCCCCAACTAAATTCTCGCAAACCTCACAAGCCCACGAAGACCAAGGAAAATCTAGCAGTGGCAACCGCGGTGAATCGTCAATGGAAGCACCCTGAAGTGGACGATTAAGGAACAAGAGCCGATCAGCACTAATTTGAAGCTCCTCCAACCTATCATCACTTCAAGATTTTGGCAACCACACCAACCGACAAAAGCCATTAATTGACACTCAACACTAAGCTAGTGAGATAATCTGAAGAGGGCTAACCGATTGGTTCTCCGTTTGCCTTATAACCTGGCCAATTGGGTGACCTGCTCACTTGGCCTGATGAAGCTTTTGTGTCAAAAGCGAAACGTTGCCCAATTAAAAACTACCGATTGTTTACCAAGCCCTTCTGAAACGATGACTTCTCAATCGGTTCCAAATTTTTTCCATTTGATTGAAAGCCTTACAGCCTTATTTAGAGCTATAAGAACCTGGAGCCAGCCTTTCACAGGTATCTGGGATTCCTATACCTCCAACACTCAGTCAGGCAATAAGGATAGATACTGACAGAATGGACACCAGTGACATTTGTTAGCTGCCCTATTCGGCTTCCTTTTAACAACCAGAGGCGTTCCGTCATAGCAAAGGTGGCATACAATTTTGATACCTTTTGGATGGTTAGCTATTCAGTTTGAGGCATTTCCTGGTCAGAGCAACTCCGTGCGAGTCAAATGTTCTTATTCTGCTATTTGCGAAAATGTGCACTCAAAGTCGCAGATAAGCAGTCTCTTATTGAACTAATTCAACCGTCTTTTCGATTTATCACCAGTCATCTAAGTGACCTCGGATGAGAAGTTGGCGTTGGGTTAGTTTCCTGAGGCAACACACCTCAACACGACCAGTGGAGATGGCTTATGCCTTACAAAAAAGGACCGTGAACCTTTTTGAATATTTGTCCCGGTTGATTGTTCACTTCTAAGGGTTACGCTTCGATCCCATCCTAGTTGACGGACCCTGAAATGCAGTTTGGCTAACTGGCAGCTGTTTGCGCTTTCTAGTATTTGCTAGCTAAGGAAAAGAGCCCTGCTCATGCCTTTTGGCGTTAAAGCAGCCAAATGTTGCTGAAGTCGATATCGTGTTACCAAATCCATGAGATTTAAACATCATCGCGTGACCTCTAACTCAAACGTTTGCCTCTTTCAGAATGTTAATTTCAGGTATGACAGAGCTGTGCGCACTACTTACTGATTTGTGGGCAACATAACTGAATAAACCCCAGTGATCCTTTAATTATATCTCTCACATTAAAGACCTTAATAAGCGTACAAGCTTAAAGTAATCTGTCAACTGGCGGCTACTTTGCCTGGAATCTGATACACCCATCGCTCCTCTCAGCAACATCAATGAAGACATTAATCACAGCGGTGGTGAAAATAATGAATAAAATAAAATTCAAAAGAAACACTGACAACACTGAAACACTGAAAACATCGCAAACGAGAGATTCAGCTGGGTTCCAGGTGAGTCTCTCGCAAAACCAAATTTGTTTGCAAATAAGTGTATTTCGCTAATTCCGTGCAATTTGATTTCAAGCAGAACATAAGGTTGACGGAAACTCGGGGACTGCGCCTACCTGATGAGCCCCAAGAAGGGCGAAACCGGTCGTGGGCTGTCGAAGAATTTTCAGCAACCTTAGGAGTAGTACATTACGAATATACATGTATCGCGATATCTCGAATATCGTAGCAACTGAAACATGAGGCGGCCTGGTGCACCACATTCAGTTGCCTGGAAACATCACAAACGAGAGATTCAGCTGGGTTCCAGGTGAGTCTCTCGCAAAACCAAATTTGTTTGAAAATGAGTGTATTTCACTGAAACATTGACTTGTTTCAAAATGCAGCGAGGACTTGCCAAACCTGTGTTGACTGCATACAAAAACTGAGTGTCATTATGGTCATTTTACGATCTACCCAAAAGATTTGCGAAATTTGTAATGTGCATTTTATATGCTACGTAAATAATCCAAATAGAACAAAACGAACAGAGGTCCGTCTTCAGACAAAGCAAAATCCTCTTGTACTACCTATAGCCGCAGCATCCAGTTCTTAACTCAGCGGTCCGGTTAGTTAATTTGACTCAGTTTTCTGGAATAGCGTCGATCCGAATTGTCAGCGTGAAGTATGACCGCCTTCGTCCCTCACTCATTGACATGCATTCGTTCATCAACTATGCACGAGTATCACGTGACAATGTGTTAAATGTGGCAGTGTATTCGGGTGTGTCTGCTTGTGATGCGGTATAGTGAGCCAGAATCACGCTATGTATCTGCATAATCATACGACACAGGTCTGAAGTTTATTAGACTATTGCTGAACCTAAAGCTCAGTCAGTGCTAAGTTACAAATCGTCAGCTGAGCGAGTGAAGAAATGCTAGATTTCTGGTGCTACACAGTTTCGTGGTTAGACAGGCTTCCCCATAGAGCGTGACAATTAGGAGGATAGGTGAAGCGCTACTTTCAAGACCCCAGGGATTTGCTTTGGAAATATATGAAGTAAGACAATTAGCTTGTTACTGTCTGACCCAGGGCTGCATGACACCCCCTCTGGCAAGCTGAGCAAGCGCATGAATTCCTTCAATCTTCGATTTCCACTTTGGTGTCCATGATTTACGATATGGATTTAAGTCGAATGTGTGATTGTTGGGCCGCCAATTCCTCGCCACACAGTCTCCTGCAAGTTAGCAACCTCTCAACATGCAATAGCCTCTCTAGAGGAGATGACTCTACTAAACCTAAATTAGTTATCACAAGATGCCTCCCGGAAAAACTGCAAGGAACTTGTGGCGCACAATGGAAGCGCAGTGCAGCTGTGGGGTGTTCAACTGGTCAGCGTGCACTAAAACCAAACCAGTCTACTAAGGTCGTCTTGCAATCGGTCTCATATTCCATCATTACAGCAAGAACAGCACAGCTTACTAAGCCTGATAAGCTAAGGGCACGGATTTATTCGCCCATTTTTCGTTATGGTTGTTGACTAGGCAAATGTACGCAAAATGTACCCAAATGTACCCAGTTGCCTGGAAACATCACAAACGAGAGATTCAGCTGGGTTCCAGGTGAGTCTCTCGCAAAACCAAATTTGTTTGCAAATAAGTGTATTTCGCTAATTCCGTGCAATTTGATTTCAAGCAGAACATAAGGTTGACGGAAACTCGGGGACTGCGCCTACCTGATGAGCCCCAAGAAGGGCGAAACCGGTCGTGGGCTGTCGAAGAGTTTTCAGCAACCTTGTGAGTAGTTTCCTTCATGAAAATATACTGCGATATCTCGAATATCGTACCAACTGAAACATGAGGCGGCCTGTGTGCAGCACATTCAGTTGAAGAACATCATAAACGAGAGACTCACTTGAGTCTCCCGTGAAAACCAAATTGATTTGCAAATGAGTGTATTTGTCGAAATCAGTCCAATTTGGGTTCAAGTAGAACATAAGGTTGACGGAAACTCGGGGACTGCGCCTACCTGATGAGCCCCAAGAAGGGCGAAACCGGTCGTGGGCTGTCGAAGAATTTTCAGCAACCTTATGAGTAGTGCATTACGAATACTCAAAAAGGGTTTCTTTCACTTAGACCATCAATCAACTGAATGTGATCTTGTTCCTCTGGAGAAATTATATTCCTCCCTCAGCGCTTGCAATGCGTGTGATCAACTGGACTGGTTTTAATCGTTGTTTAAATAGGCATGCTTGAAAATTTGCTTCTGTTAGTGGGAAGCAAATTTTTCGCTCGCCCTCTGTACCATACTCGTCGTTTATTATGCCGTTAATGCTGTTCACGTGGATCATCCAGTGCAATTTCACTGCCTGTAAACAAACACTGGACCACTTTGATTGACTAAAAGCATTATCAGTTTGTTTGATGACCAGAAATGGACATTTATTGCGAAATGTTGTTGTTGCCGCGCAAAAAATTATCTGAGCATGTTTTCTCTGGATCCTCCGAAAAAAAGAACAAGCGGTTTTTAAGAGTGCCACTTATCGATGGAAGTTCCGTAATCTCTGCCCGCTTGTTCTGTTCCTTTGGAGCGCCGATTAAAACTTTATCCCGCATTTTATGACCAGTTTACACTAGTGGTTGGCAATGTGCACAAACAGATCTAATTATGCGCTGTCCCCCCTGCTGTGTGATTTGATGGTAAAGCATTAGTGTTGCACCAGCTGACAGAACGATCGAAGTTATTTGTCCTGGTGTCCGTATGGGATCGACGACTGCTGAGAATTTCTGTTTTTATTAACATTCCTTCACTTCAAAGACTCATTTGTAGATAAGTACACTGAGGTGCAATTGACTACACAATGTACATGCATCGTATTGTTACATCTAAGTTCTTTGAGAATGAATATATCTTATGCAGCCTACCACTTGAATTCTGCAAAAATTTTACAACACACCATCCCAGATAAAAATGGCTGTGGTATAGATTTATTCTTGTAAGTGAAGCTAATCTATGCTGAAAGGCCGAGAAGCACTGTACAGCCGTTTCATCCTTATTGGGAACCATCAGCAATGCGCATCTCACGAAACTCTAGAGTCACGAACCCGCGACCTCCCGGCTACAAGTTTGAACTCTTAACCTTTGGGCCACGGACTGCTGATCAATGGCGTGATTAAGTCACACTTACACAGTATATAGCGCCGCTAATCCTGCGTAGATTTGCTTCACTTACAGGACGAATTCTACACCAAAAATTCTGTGGTCTCCCCACACTACCAACAAAAATTGCTGTCTCGGCAACTTGAACTTCAGTTTCACAAATGGTGTGACACTGAGTTTTATTCTTTCGTTGCTATGTGAACATGCTGTTTCACATTGCCAGAACAGCAAGACCTTGAGTATTCCTCCCTCCAGGGCTATGATTGTGGGTGCACACCCATAGTCTGTAGGTTGCCTGACTACTTTCGAAGTGTTAGTAGTTTGTTTCCGATGATCCATAGCTGGCACCTTGGAACCGCTGTGCCCAAAACGGTGTGAGCGTTCTGTTCTCAAACAAAACCCATACAGTCTCAGTTTGGAAGCCATTCAATCACGATAACTGGATAAAACATAAAACCATCTATATGTCAAACTTTAGCGTCTGCTGCTAAACAGGTCCAGCTGACAGATGTGGCATTCAAAGAGGCGAAACTTGAACCAACCACTATCTGGACATGTTTTATTCGCCATTGCGTTTGATTAAATAGCGGGAATGCTGTGACTTTCTGTAAACACACAGCATTGGAACACCTACTAAATCTAGGACTTTTCAAAGAAGACTATGCGAGGAGATGGTTAGGCTTTTGCGAATATATATCCCGGGCGTACGGAGCATGTGCGAATCTAGTATGTCAGTCGCAGCTTACTCTAGCTTGGAGGACTTTAATAAGCTTGTTTGATCAACACGCTTGAGGCATCCCAGTTCACTGAGTTTCTTATTTTCAGCTCCCTTAAGTACTGATCACTGTGGCTGGTACTGGAGAACTAAATTCAGGTACGTCAATTGGTACACTCCATGATATTGCTTAGGCTGGCACCGTATATTTAGGGGTAATTGGAAGAAATAGGAAGAGTGTCTCGTGATCTCACATGGAAAGTACGGGAGCTGCCCCTCACGGCTGCTGTAATGCGACTGCATAGCTATGTATGAGATTCACAAGTGTCAAGATACTTGTCTTTCCATATTGCAATCATTGTTCATATTTAACAGAATCCATTTGGCGTTTCCGAGGTGGACATGGAGGGTGTTGGGAAGGTGAGATTCATGAAAATGACCCCATAATGCTCAAAACTTACTGGGACCCTCAAACTCCACCAAAATCACAGTAGGGACGCCGTCAAGCATCCGGGCCAGAAAAGCCAGCTGCCGATTGGACGCTGAAGTAGTCAATCAGTTCAGCAATGGTCGACGGTGATGGGTGTTCAGGCATGTTATGGAAGCAACGGCCGACGATGATGAGTATTCAGGAATGCTATAGAATGCTATAGTAACGCCTACCAATCACCCAACGTCGATTGGACAGCTTAGATTCAGAGTCAAACGTGCGCTTTAAATACCGCGATGCCCCCTGTGATTTTTGCACTTGTTTGTTCGCAATAAAGCTGTTGTGTTCCTTGTTGGTAATTCCTTTTTTCGACACCAAGGCACTGGAACG
>SJOL01008033.1:22087-55147 GCA_004794785.1 Opisthorchis felineus | reverse complement strand
CATCCATGATAACCAGGTCGATGTCTGGTGGAAGCATGCTACGATCAGAGCAAACGGAACCACATTTCGACCGCAGCTTGATACGGCTTCCAGCATTACGAGTGTTTTCTATCGCACCTGGAGGAACATTGGATCATCCAAAGACAGACCGACAACGAACCCCGTCAGATATGCAACGGGAGGTAAGTTTCATTTGCTTGATGATTTTGACTGTGAGATGTAGATAGCAGGCCATCGTGATCGTTATATCTTCTACCTTGCCGCTTGCTAGCTTAACCTTCTTGGTATAGACTGGACTGATCGTTTGCGTCTTTCAGTATTGCCGATCGACAACTTATGCACATCAACGCCAACCCAAATTTTGAGTGCCTGCGGCCATGAACCCAGTCGATGCCGCAACTCTAAGATTACTGCAGAAATATGATGGCGTTTTCAGCGACGGTCTTGGATGCTGCTCGAGGGCAAAAGCGGTGCTTCACCTGCGCCCGAACATTCAGCCGATTTTTGGACCCAAAATGACAGTGCCACATGTGACTTTACCAATCCTCGATGCCGAACCGGTGAGCTACTCCTCATGAGCTGCGCCAGTCCTGGTTTTCAAAAAAACTAATGCTGCCGTGCTTATGTTTGCCGATTACTCTACAGGTCTGAATGCTGCCTTGGAAATTCATCAGTATCCATTACCCCTACCTGGTGATATTTTTGCGGAGATGAACGGCGGTATGTATTTTGCAAAGTTGGATCTTTCAGAAGCCTACTTGCAAACTGAAGTCGCAGTACACTCGATTGACGTTCGGAGTGAAAACTACGCCAGAAATCCGACAGCAGATTATGGACACAATGCTGTGTTATGTGGCCGGAGTTGTCGCACACCTTGGCGACATCGTCATGGGGACCACTAAAGAAGATCTGCTCCGGTTGGACGTTCTCTTTCAACGAATGAATGATGAAAGAAAGGTGTCGGTTCCTCTTGAGTTCTGTGAAGTACCTCGGTTTCATTATCGAAAAAATGACCGTCGATGTGACCCGCCAAATACTGATGCAATTGTGAGAATGATCCCACCATCGAATGTTACTGAATTCAAGTTGTTTTTGGGGTTGGTTAGCTATTATGGCACCTTCCTGCCAATTATGCATCGTTTGTGCGAACTCATCAACCAGTTTTTGACCAAGGGATATCAGTGGGATTGGTCACGCAACTGTCAGCTTGAATTCGAAGAAGCGAAGAGGCTGTTGCAGTCTGAACTTCTACTTACGCACTTCAACGCCACCTGCCTATGATTCTCACAACCGACGCATCGAACCGTGGAGTTGGTGCAGTCATAACTCACACATTCTCTGATGGTATGCAAAAGACGATCGCTCACGCCACAAGGTCGCTAGCTCCAGCTGAGCGTAATTACGGTCAGATTGAGAATGAAGTGCTGGCCATCATTTTTGGTCGATATTTCACGCTTGTGACGGATCACAAACTACTGCTGGCTATATTTGGTTCCAAAAAAGGTATCTCGGTCTACACCGTCAACCGCCTACAACGGTGGACTACGATTCTGCTTGGCTACAACTTTACCATAAAGTAAGCCACAACCGAGAAAATTGGGCAGGCCGATTAGCTTTCGCACTCAATTGATTTCCATGGGATGAAACCAGAAGATACCATTATAGCAGCCGTTATCATCGAACTGGAATTTCGTGCTGTGGTGTTGGAGACCATAAAACCAACTATCCTTGACTTTTGACACGGTCCGCGATGTCAGCAAAAATGACAGCGTACTACAGGAGGTAACAGAGCACCACTAAGTCAGCTGACCAACAACCTGTCCATCAGGAGAACTCCGACAACTTTTTCAACGGCTGTCTTCACTTTGGTGACCGAATCATCGTTTCCACCAAACTTCGCCGCCGGGTCCTAGCTCAGTTTCACGATGAACATCCAGGGATAAGCCACATGAGGGTCCTCGCTCGCAGCAATGTTTATTGGCCTGGTATGGGTGAGCATATGGAGCAGGCTGTCGGAGCTGCTTCCGATGAGCAACGGCCCAGAAGTTACCCAACAGACATATACTGTAGCCTTGATTACAGCCAGAGAAACTATGGTCACGCATCCATGTGGATTTTGCCGGACCAATTAACGGGCAGAGTTTCCTCATCGTCATTGATGGATTCAGTAAGTGACCTGAAGTCTGTTATGTCCGAGACAACAACGATGGCAACCATCATTAAACTGCAGCATTTATCTCCTGGAAACGAATGAGTCCCACAATGGTATTCAGTCCATATCCCATCAGTTTGGCGAATTCCTTCGAAGATTCGGCATCACGCCTGTTCCTTCTCCAACATTTCATCCGCAATCCAACGGTCAAGCTGAGAGGATTATAGATACCTTCAACCACGCGTTGACAAAAGCAAAAGGGGAAGGGATCACGGTAGAATTCTTAGATATCTTCCTGCTGTATTATAGAGTAACTCCCAATCCTTAGTCTCCTGACGGTTGCTCTCTAGCAGAGGTTATGAAGAACAGACGGTTGAGAATTACCCACGACGCCATCCTGCTAACATTCACGTGTTTTCAATCACAGACAGGATGGAAATCAACGTCCCGATCTAGAAACCGTATTCTTGTGCGATGCTATCGCCCTGGGTACCGAAACTGGACTGTTGGAGTCGTCCTCAAAATAATCGGTCACGTGATTTATGGCGTCCGGGTGGGATCATCCATATGGAAACGGAACGCCAATCAGCTACGGTTCACTGAGTGACCGGTCCTAAAAGCTGAAGAACAGTCATTTTCCAAGGCCAGCACCAATAGGCACTACTTCACTTGTACTGCCCACGACGGACCCATTGCTGCAACCGAGACGTTGGACCGATCGCGTCATAAAACAACTTGAACCGCGCCGACAGTCTTACACTGAACGGCGAAACGGGGGTGTCAGGACGGTCAGATTCATGAAAATGACCCCATAATGCTCAAAACTTACTGGGACCACCAAACTCCACCAAAATCACAGTAGGGACGCCGTCAAGCATCCGGGCCAGAAAAGCCAGCTGCCGATTGGACGCTGAAGTAGTCAATCAGCTCAGCAATGGTCGACGGTGATGGGTGTTCAGGCATGTTATGGAAGCAACGGCCGACGATGATGAGTATTCAGGAATGCTATAGAATGCTATAGTAACGCCTACCAATCACCCAACGTCGATTGGACAGCTTAGATTCAGAGTCAAACGTGCGCTTTAAATACCGCGATGCCCCCTGTGATTTTTGCACTTGTTTGTTCGCAATAAAGCTGTTGTGTTCCTTGTTGGTAATTCCTTTTTTCGACACCAGGGCACTGGAACGCTTTTAGTTAGAAGAGGGACTGCCGTACAAAAAGTGTTTTAGCTGAGCGATACTGTGGTGGTTCTTTGGCCTAATTCGGCATGGAGGTAGGATGATCGTCCCTATTCACAACAAATCACCCATCGAATCGACGTTCTAGACCCATCTGAAAAATGTGAATTGGACCAGCCTTACATTCAAAGTGGAATCCAGCACCTTCCCTGTCTATGAAGAAATAATTCCTGTAATTCTCGCTCGCCGAAATAAGTAATCCCTGGAACTATGCAGAGAAACACCATGATTCCAGATAGAAACGGGCACAATTATCACCATAAGCAGCAACAACGGTGTTGACATAAATGCATCACTGTCATGCAACCGCAAAATTTTTAAAATTATATTTAGAGCCTTAGAGTGAAAAGGGTGGGCGAAGGAGGGGACCTGATGCATGACTTTCGCAAGCATTGTGAGGTACCTGCACCCCCAAGCGCTCAGTTAGACAACCTAGAAAGAAACTGGCAGCACGAACACCACTGACATTGGTGATCCGTCATTTATCGTGATTTATCCAGTCAGGAGGGTACCGGCAGCCCATCCTGGAAGGCTCACCGCACTAACAACACCTTAACTCTTCGTAATCTCTTTCACACAGTTCCGCCAACTCATATGTTGTTCACCTCGCGGTGCGCACTATTCTCAATGAGGCACGGAGAGCAACACTCGTCTCCGTAGACGATGTTCCGGCATGCATAGGACATCGCCGAGTTACCGCAGCTGGTGGCACTGGATGGTCCTATCAGAGATCCAATGTTTGGATGAAGTTAGCTAGGTGTACCACAGAACAAAGTTCCGGTTTTGAGTAGCGCTTTGGATACCTTTTTCCAGTGTTCTTTAATAGCCGACATGGGACCAACCGATCGGCGTTAGATGAGCCGGTTCTGATAGGTTAGTTTGATTTCTAGGTCCGCGAGCTTCTCAATGGCTAAGCGAGGTGAGCGCAAACTTCAAAAGCATAATGAAAGGCAACGGGACAAGTGCATGATTGGAGTCCACCCATGTATTCCAGTAGAGGTAGGCAGTGATTGACCCTCGCTACCGGAAACTGACGGCACTTGTTCGAGAACGGCCTTCGTCTTCTGCATAGGGCTTCTGCTTATTGCCGTCCGAAAAGCAAACTGGTTCCGTCCGTGTTGTACACATGACCGAGATAACTTGCCCTTATTTTCAGTAAATTATTGTAGGCGGAGAAATTTGCGTTTCATTTTCTCTTAATCGTCTGCGTACGCCATGACCATCCGAGAAGAAGACGGTAGTGATCACTCTCATCGATAAGGATGCTACTTCCAACCACCAGGACATTGCCAGACTGTCGTGTTGCTCAACTTCTTCTGAATAGACCTTTGAAACTCAAAAGAAAAGCGGGTAGTTTGGGCTTTAGAAGCAGTTATCACTGGTCCGAAAGATCAATTTCAAAGAAAAATTCACGCGATAGTTCTGGTTCGTAAGTACGTAGGAAAATCGGAGCATGCAGTATAGCAAACAAGGCCTGCTTTTCCCGATCTGACTGCTTATATTGTAATTTATATGACAACTACAACCATGGTGTAATGCAGAAGGCAAGTGGTCAAGTGTCAGGTCATCGCCGAAGCACATTCGGGTGAGAGAAAGACTGCGATCCAGCACAAGTTCAAGGTTCGAACAAGTTTCTTTTGAATACAAATGTCAGGAACACGTAAGAAATATCATGTTTCGGTCAAGAAGACAGGCCCTATCCGACAATCGCTTGAAACAAATCGTTTGGTTTGAGACACGATTAATACTGACGCAGTGACATGGTGTCAAAATATACTGTATCAGCTCATGGGTAGAATCAGAAACCTGGGGACACACCTAGCTACCCAACATTCCTGCGACAGGATAGGGTGACCTGATTCTCCAGAGAATATTAACTGTTAGCGCATGAGGATACTGCGTACGTAATACAGCCGGTCTGGTGCATCCGAGTAGTGGCTTGGATAGGAGGTTCCTTACCAATTAGACAGTTACGGACAAGTTAATACGCAATTACATCACGCTCCTGGAAACTGACAAATGAATCCAGTGATGATAAATTTCCCACCTCCTTGGTTGGTCCTGTTAGACTGTTTTCTATTTTTATGCTCTGGACAGATCAACTGTCATATCGAATCACGAAAAACTTTCTTAGGCACATTTTGGTCAAACTGCTCTGGGAACAGACCGATAGCCAACAACGCTTAATCCTTTCTCAAGATACTCCCGAACAACCCTAGTCACAAGCTCAACAGACGATCACCGAGGAAAAGTGAACTCATTCTGGACACGGTTTAAACGTGACCTGACCAGCTGTCAGCAGCGATGTCTTGGGATGAAAACAAAAAATCATCGGTTACCGGCTAGCACAATATACTGCATGGATTACCACATCAAACTCCAAGGGCAACATTGGCTAATTTTCCATGTTTCGAACTCGGAACAAAGAAAGGTAGAATATACTTTCGAAAACCACACAAGCTTTTTGTCCTTATTGTGGCTCACCAGGTAGGAAGTACGAACATCCAGACGACAGGCTAACAGAACAACCTAAAACAAAGCAACCAGTGTGAATACTGCTCCGTTCGGACAGCTATGAGAGGCCCCGATTCCTTTCTTAAGCAATGGGTTGAAACAGTGGAATGTAGAAAAAACTATAATGTTGTTGTCATCGTCGTTTCTACAACATAGGAAAAGTTACGTTTCATTTTTACAGGAACATGTACCTCACTGAAAAACGGCGAGGACTATAATTAATATTCACACCCAAGTAGAGAATGTGATCATATACGCGTATGGGCAAATGAAGCGGCAAAGACCGACGGGCGACATTGGGGCGAGGAAGACAATGATGAGAAAAAATATATGCATACCATCGGGTAATTTTTGGAAGTGGGGTGTGGTTTGGATTAGAGGACACACTGTTCACAACATGTGATTGAGTGTAGCATACGTGTTTCTGGTTGCATTCGGATGGATGAAACCGCGAAAGTGAGTATAAGATAAAGCATGCAGTTAAAACGCCTGTCTGTCCATTTGGGTACGGTTCAATTGATTACAAAACTAAATACATTACGAATCGAGACTGAAACACAAACAAACGTGCCAGCAAGCAACAGAAGCGAGCAGTACTAATGGTTGCGATAGGATAAGAAAACAAGCAGGCGTAAGCATTGAACTTGATCGACAAAATAGAACGCCAGTTTGGAAACAACAACTGTCCACTGGGAGATAATAAAGAAGTACAAACTTTGAAATGAAAAGACACACGGTCGCGCAGAATACCTTCGAACTTGATCAAAAATTAGTTGTTTGTGTCGAGAGTGGCTTTGAGAAGACGAACCGGACGCATGTGGGTTGAAATCTTTTCCGAAATGAGACCTACTCCGACGGAGGCTACATGATAATCCTCAAAAATAGACACGGATCAATGTGGAAGAAAAAAGATGAGCGAAATCAATGGTGAAATCAAGTTTCATTAGAAACGCCAAAGCATGCGAACGTGTTTGAGTTTCATTGGACATTGGAAAACAAACAAGGAACACCCGCGCGCTCGGTAGACGGGCAATTGAAATTCTCACTGAATTTCAATGAGGTATAAAAAAAGAAAAAAATGTTTAAAACGAGACCGGCTTCAGAACAGAGAACTGTTGAACTTTATCTTCATGACATCAGACATGAGTTGGTTAGACGTTCAAATGAGACTGGATTAAAACAAAAGATATAACATAAAGGAGAGGCGTCAGTTGTGGAATGAGCAAAAAACAGCTGCTACCGTTGATGTTCATATTGCCGCCGCCCGGAAACCCCACGATCTCCGATAAGAAATGCATGATAAAAATGAATATACATACACTGACAGGGGGTGGAAAAGCGGACGGGACAGGCAGGGCACGGGCGGCGAGATCACAGGCGTGCGCGGTCATTCACGCGCTACTCGGTAGACCGGTCGAACGCATGAACGTGTTTGTGGGGACTGGTGAACCGCGAACCAGTTGGCCTATACCGAGAATTCAGTGCGTGAAGTAGTTTCGAACGTGATTTAACAATGTGCGCGCGCAGAAATCTATGAAGGTCAATTCTGGTCAATGGAGAATGGCTAATGTAATCTACATTTGAGAGGCAGCAGTATGTGGTAAATAATAAGAAGAGAAGAAAATGCTCGGTGAAGGTTGTAACACATGAAGCACAGGTGTGTTACTGTTGGCGTCACCTGGAGTAGACTGTGTTTGGTTTGAGCCAGGGTGATGGACAGACATTTGAGCACTCTGTGCGATTGACTGCTGGTGGGGGTGAGCTGTCTGCGATGCATCAGAGGCTGGAGCTGTACTGACTAAGGGACTCACACCGTGGAATGGATTGTGTGGGTGATGTGAAGTGGCTGTCTCGCTGCCTTCCACTTGGGGTTGACTACCAAATAGTGGAACGGTGACAAAAGCCGGTGTTGCCGTGGCAGCTGAGAGCATGGTAGTATTGCCAGACTGCGGGATCTGTTGTTGCTGCCGTTGTGATGTCGCGATAGAAAGCTGATGTGGGTTGGGTTGACCAGCTTGTATTCCCTGAGAGGGTGAGATCGTAATGGAGGGGAAGTGTGATGCAGATACCATGGTTTGTGGCACATTCGTGGATGCAAGCATTTGGGTTTGTGGAGTCGGGTTGCCCGAAGCAAGAATCGGCCAAACAGCCGTAGCGGTAAGCTGATGTGGCAATGAATGAGACTGTGCATACGATACGCCTTCCGTGTGATGCCGATCCGAAAGATTCATGAGATTACCAGACGGGAGACAGACTTGTTGTAAAGAGCTGCCGAGATCCGTGGGTAGAATTTCTTCCACTTTACTGACAGGAAGTAGGGTAATGGTTGTGGTAGAGGTTGCCGTAGATCCCAATGGATCTGATCCGTCGGTCTTCTCCGATCGAACCACTGTCCCAGCAACGACTTCTTCTAGACTCGATAGACCAGTGACCGTGGTAGTTGAGACATCGCAACCTAACTGGTCCACTGTACTGCTAGAGAGAAGAGCGATATTCCCCATACCGGAAACTCCCATTTTACTGTGTGTGCGTTTGTGATTGACCAGGGAGCCATAATGCTTGTAGGATCGATCGCATAAGCCACAAGTGAATGGACGGTCCAGCTTATGCACGGCCGCGTGCCTGACTAAGTATCCACGTTGTGTGAAGGCACGACCGCAGTCAATGCAAATGAATGGACGAATGTTTGTGTGACAACGCAAGTGAGCGGCGAGTCGGCACTGAAATGCAAATCGTCTGGGGCATGCAGGGCAAGGGAAATTACACGGTCTTCCCTTGCGATCCAAAGGGACTGGACCTCCCACCGCGGCGGCTGCCGCTCCTGCGGCCGCAGCTGCTGCGTTCACATCGATTCCTTCGCTGAGATTGATCCCGGCCAAAATGTTCATACCATCACCAGTCTGAAATAGTAAACCAATGAAGCCGTGTTAATTTCCAAGTGTAATATGCGCCAGTTACGACCCTTAGATAGGAGGTAAATGGAAGAATTTCTCGTGTGTAGAAACAGTCATATCACAGAATAGAAAGATAGGATTTGAGATATTATCGAACTTTTTCTCAAACAAAAACGGACCGAAAGCAGTGAAACAGTAACGAAACAACACGCAGAACAAACATAGGATAAAACAAGAGCACTCACTCAACCGGTTGCACCGTGATTACTCCAAGAGGAGGCGTCACGAAATAAAGGTTGAGATAATCCAATGCTTATAGGTTTACCTGTACTAACCTACAAGTACAAATAAGAAAAGGCAAAGGACCAAGTTGATTGCCTTATGGGTCCTCAGACATAGACAGGCTTTTTTGTGACCACACGTTCCAGCTACTGATCAGTTGATAGTGGTACGACTCGAATAAAAACCGCACGCTGAGTAGGCACGAATCGCGTTGAGATCAGCGCCTAAAGGATGCTGCTATTCAAAGCAATCGTTTGAAACAACACGGATGATCTGGCAAGTATACACATTCATCGACCATCGAACGTCACAAAGTAAGCCTATCACATCCAAATGAAGAATCCATTGAATTTCAAATTTTTCCGCTCATCTAAAAGAAGTCAGAAGTTGGGAGGGGGTACCCAAGACAGGCATCTTTTAGGATCTGCCTTCAGAATACGTGCACTGTGAGATCCTTTTTAAAGAGTCTCCCTGGGTACTGCCTCACAGCATATGTAGGACAGCAGTAGATCCGGACTAATATAGAGTGGTCCGTTGGACTCCAATTTGCCTTGTCTAACGACGGCGTGCAACGCAGATTGTCACGTAGAGTACAGTCAGAGAAAGACTAAGATTCTGGTGCCCAAATTGCTGATTTGCTTCTGACTGGCGGGTGCGTAGTTGACAGCTATGCATCTTATAGTCACCTACCGACCGGTGTACGACTTGACTCTGAATCTTGGTAAGCAGCATACTTCGTGTTTCAGTAAGTGAAACATTCAACACAAGGTCCCAAGGAGAACCTGGTACGTTATAGAAAAAACCCAACATAGTCGAAGAGCGTATGCGACAGTTTATGCTATGGGCACTTGGGCAAGGATGAAAAGACCAGAAAAATGTATGACGGAACCAAGCACCACACATGGGTGGTAAGGAGATACTCACTATCTTCCCAAACGCATTTTGTTTTGGTTTTGGTTTCCGGCGCCATTTTCTTTTGTTTGGGGAGTTCGTGCTAGTAGTCATGATCGGATTTAACATGCTAAACGGAGCAGCATATGAAAGCGTGGAAGTTGCCGCTGTAGTCGAGGTACACGCGGTCCCGGACGTGCTGTGCAAGGACATGCCAGATAACATGCTGCTGTTGTTCACAACGGCCGCCGATGCAGCCACTGCTGCTGCGGCGGAAAGGAGACTAGAGCCCTGCAGATCGAGGGAACCTGAGGAACGAAACCGCGGTTCACACATTAGAGGTTATTCAAAAAACAAACGTAGGTGAGTGACGTTAAAAACAAATGAAATAGACAATATTTGTGAAAGTTGCTCGAGTCAGACGACCACTGGATGAGTTGTCCCAACATATGCACCATCATGCAACACAACTGGCATTTGGAAATGCAGTAGTCTCTCCGCTAGAGTAGTTACACTGGATATCAGACATCTCACAGCAGTTCATAAGCTTTAACATCTTATGAAGCCTAGTTGATTACGGAGGAGATTATGGAGGCCCTACTCCTCCCTAAGTAAGCAATAAACCACCAGTTCCATTGAAAATCACCATCAGGTGGCAAACGGAACTTGACTGGTTTCACATTCTTGCATGATCAGGGAAGGTACTGGTCTTGAATATCAAGTGGCAGGCTAACATCGTCAGGAAGTAAGATTGCCGGAAGCGTGGGCCTGCATAAAATAGTGGTGAAATGAAGGTTGCGCCAATTCATGTATCGATACACGCTCCGATTCACAATATGGCGGTGGGAGCATCTATTTTACAGTGAAAGGTCTTTTGTCTATTGGAACCGCAAGTTACCGCAGGGGCGGAAGTGATGCTGAAAGAGCCACCCTGACACCGAGCTTGACATCTGGTGCATTCAGGCTTTGTCGCCACTCGGGGACACAACAGTGCGCCGAGGGGTGCAGAAAGCTTATTCACATCTAAGTGCTCAGGAAAAAGCGTTTTTATCTTCGGGAAACGTACAAGGGTAAAAATGCATACCTCCGCCATTCATAGACATGGGTGGCAGACCATTCATGCTGACCGTAGGAACATAGGAAGTCAACCCAGGAAGATAACTGAAGGCATCTGAGATCGACGTGGTCCCGCTAACGGCGGCCGCAGCTGCAGCGGCAGCAACCGCTGCTGCAGCATCTTCTCGATGTTTCCACCGAATGTGCATCTGCAGGCTAGATGACGATCGAAACGACCGCTGGCAAAATGGACATGGTCGTCCGGTAGCACCGGCGCAATGGAAACGCCGATGATTAGACAAACAGGAGGCCTGTGAGAGAAAGGGATAAGATATAGAGCCACTGCCTTCATACAAGTAACTGGTAATTACAATCGAACACAGGAGGGACATAACTACCGTCTTGGCATTTTGGGAAGCCGCAACCCTTGTATGCATACCTGAAATGATGAAACCCGCAAGCAGAGTTGTGTTTTGAACACTGATTCACGAGAAAACGGACTATGAATATATATATATATATATATATATATATATATATATATATACTAAGTAAAGCGGCTTACCTGTCCTAACTCAGCACAATTTTAGCTGATGCGTCCAAATATTTACCTGACAAAAGAGCGGACAACGTGCTATTCGTGGATAATTATTGGTATTCTGATCCCATAAAAAGTTTTATCTCTCAAACTGAGTTCATTATATCTAAACCGGTCGGTTCTCATGCACCCAAATACTCATACCCATTTGGATACAACCCATTAGTCCAATTTTAGCTACCCTACACAAAATCATGTGCTCATTCGGTGCGCAATCACTTTTTACTGATGTCTGTCTTATAGAACATGGATTCATTTCGGTGTAGTCAGACTTTGTATCCCCAACCTTAAAGGCCTCATTTTATTATGTGCTACAAAGGCAAAATTTTACTACCAGTGAAAGGAAGAAAGCCCTTCGCCGAGAAGTCGTTTATTAGCAAACACCAAATAAGCAGTTACAAGCTCTTGGACAGGAAAGTAAACGTCTCATATGCGCATAGTTTCCAAAAACTGAACATTCTCACGTGTCTTCTTGGACTTTCATGGATATTTATTGACTATTACACAACTGTAAACGAATACTGCAAAGCAGTTCCACAAGTTCCGTAATAAACTTCACATTTCGTTAGACGCAGGGCGGAGCTTCGAAACGACCACAGACTACCCGCATGCCTCATCAGCAGTATATGCTACTGCACCCCTTTCCCCTTTAAAGGTCGCATGAATGCCGCCGATTTCCATTTGCCTCCGTTAGGTCAGCCCCAGAAGCTCTTTGGGCGTATCATGCGACTTCCGAAGCTGAGTACCGTTTACTCTTTTCGATCCTTCACCGTTCGGAACGAAAAGCGGGTCTTGCCACCAACTGCCCAGCTTCCGCGACCCCAGTCCACTCCCTCCGGGATGCTGAGATCCTTCCATTTGACCTACGCACCTATGTGGAATGGTCGTGAATTTCTACTTGCCATTTTCTGTCTAGTCCTTTCATGAACGGCGGTCGAGTTTTCTCGAGCTTTCCTCTCCCCGCTCCACCGGAGACAAGCGTGTTGCCGGCCACAACACAACTTCCTGATCGACTGGAAGGCGCGGATGTCGACCGTACATCAGCATGAACAGGGACTTGTCTGTGATTGGCTGTATTGACGCACGATGTGCCACCAGTCACTCCTTAATCGTTCGGTTAGGCCGTTTGTTTGCGGGTGGTAGGGTGCCGTCCTTAGCCGTCTGATGCCCAGCTTCTGCAAGCAACTCCTAAACTCTTCGCTCTCAAAACAAGGCCCCTGATCCGTTAGGATCATTTTTGGCACCCCGTGGTTGGCCACGATGTGCTGCATTACCACTCCATTGATCGTCGTCGCACGTTGATTTGGTGCGGCTGCCGCCTCGACCCACCGCGACAAGTGTTCTGTCATTATTACGATATATTGGTTTCCGCTGGCTGTCACCGGAAAGGGGTCCATAACGTCAACGGACCATAACTAGCCGATCTCTGGTACAGGGATGGGTTCCACGGGGTGAGTTGCCCCTGTCGTATTCCTTTTCATCAGTTGGCACCGCTTACAGGCCACCACATAATTCATTACCTCACTTTTCATCGCGGGCCAGTAGGCCCTCTGCCGAAGTAAGTCGTATGTCTTGGTGTACCCTGTGTGTGCCATCTCGTGGCATTCGACGATCAGCTTCCGTCAGAGAGGTACCACGGGCAGCAGCACAACATCAGAATCGGTGGCGTTCCAGGATATTGCGCCAGCTTCACTCAGACTCAGCCTGTCGAAGTGACTCTGGAGCGTCTCCAATTCTTTGTCTACCTCCCCGTTCTCAAGACTCCTTTCATTCTACCAGGCGGCTGCAACCTTCCGGGATCCAGTTTGACGATGAGGCTATTGGCGTCAACCATGGTCTTCGGGGTCTCATCTCCAGCTTCTGGTCTTGACAGCTAATCAGTCAGGTGGTTCTCCTTCCTTGGCACGTGGCGGATCGTGAAGTCGTCCTCTTGTAACCGGAGTGCTCAGTGCCCGAGCTCTCCACGAGGATCTCTGGTGGTCCTGATCCAATCGAGGGGTTTGTGATCGGTCTAGACGCGAAACATCTATCCCAGCAACTATGGCCTCCACTTATCCAGAGCCCAGACGATAGCTAAACTTCTTTCTCAATAGTTGAGTTCTTCTGCCCAGCGTTAGTCAGGACACGACTGGCATATTCGATGATCCCATTCGTCTGCGTTAGGACTGCACCGATACCGCGTCCGTTGTAACAGTAAACATCTCCTCAACCCTGGGCAGTTTGAGGGTCAGTTGCTGATCTGGTATCCGCGCTTTGACACGTTCGAAGGCCTCATGCGCTTCCCTTGTCCATTCGAGCTTCCGATTTTGATGCAGCAAGTCATACAGTGTAGCAGAAACCGTGTTGAAATTCTTGACAAACCGGCTGTAGTATGCTGCTCAACCGAGGAACTGCTGTAGGGACCGCTTCGAATTGGGGAGTGTACAGTCCTGGATTTTTGCCAATCTTCCTGGTAGTGAGCTAACCTCTTCGTGACCTACTTTATACCCAAGCAGTGTTACCGAACTTCGAGCGAGTTGTATCTTGGCTTCATTTATCCTCAGGCCAGCCTCCCGAATACGCTTCAATACGGCTTTCAGGTGAACTGCATGCTCTGGTTCCGAATCACTATACACGACAATATCGTCTCCGTACACGGCAACATTCCGTCTTCCCTTCGTTAAACGAAGCATCAAGTGCCGGAAGGTGACTGGTGCCCCCGACAAACCAAACGGCATCCATCTAAATTGATAGTGGGTGTCCACAACCGTGAACGCCGTCTTCTCCCGGTCCTGTGACTTGATAGTCCGCAGAGCGCAGCGGCCAGGTTTCTGAGCCCTCAGTTTGACTGGTCACGCTGTTTAGAACTTACATACATGACGTAAACGGCGCTGTATTGTCTCTCATGCTGTATTACACGCCTCATGGCAAAGTGTAAGAAATGGACTGACCTCGCATCCTCGTTATTTTTAATGCTTTGTTCAAATTGATTTTGGGGGCCACCGTGCTTAGAACTAACATTCTTTTGTATATGAACGTATGTTCTGACAGAAAATAGTCCATAATGCGACAAAGACGATTTTTATAATAACCCACAACCACCAACCCATCGATATGCATCACTACGCTCCCTAACAACGCACTGATGATGTCACCTCGATTGGTGATGAAACGTTTGCAATCAAATTGCGCAGCTCAGCGAACAAGCCAACGACCATCTACGCTACCTGAGCTACCAACATTTTCCTCTATAGATAACCTACTACGTACCTCGCACCTCGTACACTGGAAAACAAAACGGTAACTTTAATTTTGAACGTGAGAACCCGAGTCGGGTAGCTTTGGAAAAAAAGCACCTGAGAGTCGTTCACTGTCCGAGGGCGACACAAACAACAGAAAGAAACGAGCACGGCGAAATACGCGCCGCCGCCGAGACATCGGGTAACCAGTGGTGACAAATGACCATGATGGAATAAAACCACGATGAAGGGATCGCTTGTTTGGAGCAATTACAAGGACTTAGGTCATACAATTGTTCATACTCATCTTGAGTAACCCACAGCTGAACGTACAATGCAGCAAAAAGACAAAGGTTGCGACACGTAAATGCCAAAGTCGTCTGTAAATCCCAAAAAAGTAGTGAAAATGACGTTGAATGGAAACTAAAAAAGAATGTTGACTGCATGATGATTGATGAGTGTCAGGAGTTAAGAGTGGGTCTAGCTGAGATCGACTATCAATTGCATTCACCTCCAAATCGCTCACGGAGCTCATTATATACCAGCCTATGCGAGCATAGGAAAATGAAACTGAAATAAAACAGACAGGGTTCCGTCTGGATGGCGAGTGTATTAACCACATTTTGACCCTAGGAAAAAGGTTGGAACCACAGCTCCACTGACAAGTTGCTTCGATACGGTGGCTTGGGTGTGCGATGGTGGTGTCATTTATTCAGCTACACTGGAAACGGATGTGAATATTTTGTGAGCACACCCACCAAAAGTAAGGATCTACAAACAGGTGTCTTGGCCCGTCAAAGATGCCTGACCTCGCCCTTTCATCCCAACTAATTGAGGGACAATATACTGGAAAGGGAACTTGAAGGCTCCAAATTTTAGGGATCTGAATTTCTTCTGGACGGCATGCTATACAACATCAAGTGTGTTGAGGACGCCCTTTTCAGATCCTCAGACTCTTCAAGTATTGAATTTTGTGGGATACGCTTAGCACTTTCAAGGTGCGATGTGCCACAAAAAGTGATTACTGACACGTTCACACAATTCGTACTTGAGTCCTCATACGGAGGACGCAGGGGTCCTCAGAATAACCAATGCGTGCTTTATTTCCGCGATGCCCAGAGAACGTCATGGCGTTGACCACAGCATCCCGTAATGGCCCTACGCTGCTGATCTTTCGGAAAAGCGACCGAGATACGTTCAAACTTTTGATTTTCGACTATCACTGATTAAATGGACAGTCGGTAAAGGACTGAACTCTGGCCCAATAAACGGTTGATTGAAAGTGCGCAAGCTGTGCTGATTAGATCAGGTTCTTGGAATGACGAGGACGAGTCCCATATCAATTGTCTGCAAAACCCTGACTTGAATGGAAAAGTGACACTATGGGTCGGTCATGATACCGGGCAACAGAAGCACCCTTTAAAAAGGTCGGAGTGGTATCGCCCAAGGATTTGTGGACCACGTAGTAACCCCACCAATCGCTGGAGGAGAAATTCCGGTATGGCGATGTCATAGTCTTCATAAATTGGTAGGTCTGTTCTAGCAACTCCAGCTTCTTAACTGGTGCCCACCTTGTTTTAGCTTTCGTTCAGCCAGTCCGTCATTTTTGCGCTGTATGTCTTTCGGTTCATTTGTGTTTATCCAACTCAACGGCGGCAAGAGCCATTAGGATGACAGCCATTACTTAAATCCGAAGTGGATTGAGTCTTGGGGCATGATTTGGAATAGGGTAATCCCGTGACAGCATGGAACGAGGTTAAACGAGCCTGCATCAAAGTTGATGAGTGGACAGATCGTGAGTTAGGAAGATCATCGCCAACAGAACGATTAGCTAGGTATTGAACGGCTCAATCCAGACGAAATGACTACATAAAATAGTGAATTCGTGACAGACGTCGCTAACTTAGAACTAGTGCTTATGAAGAGCGAAAAAGCGAAAAGAAGTCACTTTCTACGGGAGCAATAACAGGTCGCACGTATGCATCGACGATCAGTCAAAACATCATGATAGACAAGAACATTGTAGAGATAAGAGAGGAAGAGAAGACGGATAAATGGCTAAATCCAAGCAACGAACTAGCATATGTAGTTGAGTACCAGAAAAATAACATAGTCAACATGCCCTCCATCACAGAAAAGTTGGATAGTACAATAGGCTGATGGGCCGCGAAGATCGAGATTAGCCCGGAAGCGAGGACATACCTGTCTGAAAGACTTTCCACACACAGAACAATGGAACCGAGGTTGACTGGAGTGGGTGTATCGATGGCGTTGCAGATTCCCACGGTCGGAAAAAGCTCTACCGCAATCGGCACAAGGGAATGGCCTCTCGCCAGTATGACGCCTTGTATGTGCAATCAGACGACAACGCATACCGAATTCGCGTCCGCAAACGCTACACCTGCAGACGTTGGAACATATAGATTAACAAATGGGTCAATTCAGGGAAAACGTGTGATAACGAAATGCAAAGGAACGCCAATTTGGATAGAGCTAGACGAATTAGTCCGAACCACTACTCACATCTAACGCTCTGCTTCCATTAATCAGACCCCTTCCCGCATTCTTATTGCAACGTTTAATGTTCAGGCTTTTAAGCAAGGGGACGAATAAGTGTGCTTTGTGCGTAATCTTGGTTGTTTGTCAGCAGACTTTTGTTGAATTTCCGAAACCCCAATAAAAAATCCAAGCACAGTAGTTGGGCTTACTGCTCCCCCGCTGTCTAGGCTCTGTAGACTTCAGATGATCTACGGCTGTCGAAGCGATATGTATCGGTCTTGCTATAGCTCTCAGCTCCCGGGCTGAGGCCTCTGTTGATTCCTCCTGTGAATCAAAGGTGATCAGCGGTTTGTTTTCTGACTACTCATGAGTAGCGTGATTTACGCCTGTTTATTACAATGCCGTTTCGTTCCCTTACTGCTCGTTTCCCCGGTTTTTGCTCCTACTTAAAGTCTGCTTATCCTCTAGTAACTGATGTCAATATTTTGTTGCCTGTACGTCTTTGCTTGCAATTTCGTGTCTGGTCCACCCGTTTTCGAGAGTCCGCTCTGACGAAAGAACGGACCCGCCGGGGATCGATCTCAGAGCTCCTCGGATGGTAGGCGAGCCTATTTTGCCTTAGACCATCTCGATGCCTCTGTAAACTCTATTTTTTGTAGTACCTATGTACCGCATTTGCCAGAGAGCCTTTGTTGACAACTGTATAAAAAAGACCTAAGCGCGCAATCTGATTGGGCACGTGACACGAGCTGCTGCATCGCTCTGTCAGCCAAAGACAGTTCCTTGCCTCCCGAACGTACTGATTGTTTTCTGCGCCGTTATCTCTGTATACGGACACTGACTGACTGCCCGTATCTGTACGTTTGTACATCATTTGGTACTTACTTGCTATTGCTTCTAGAAAGCCCTGCCGCCTCACTGACCATTTTCCTGCTCCTGCCGATTGCGCTATTGTTGATTGTACGTTTCGCTTAATTCACGATGTTCATTAACCCGTTTGTTTATAGAACCAGTTCTCAACAGTTGTCAATACATCATCTACTGCCCTCGTCTGTTTGTTCCTATTGCCTACTGGATACGAACTGCGTATATTCCGATAGCCTCAATCATCCTGTAAGATCCTTAGCTACCCAGATATTACAGCCTTCCTAGTTGGCTGGATGCCTGCAAACAATAGCCTCTGTGCCACTCGTCTCTCCACTTCCAGCGGAAACACTAAGCTGAGGTACTCACCGTTTCTTGTTTATAGTTTCCGCTTATGCACTGGTTCTGTGAAACACATCTTTCCTTGAGGATTAACAACCCCGTTATCCACAAAGATTTCAGGTACTGTCGTAATCGCAGGTTTCAATACGCAAGAGGAGCGACTCAGTTCTTGAGGCGCGATTGGGGAAAAGTTTAGTTTGGGTAACGGCGAATTACTCTTACAAATCTGTGCTGGCCACCAGTTGTTCATCAGCAGTACTGAGCTCAGGCGCAGAGGACGTCGTTATGCTATCTGGCAATTTCCCACAGCTCAACAACCGTAGAGCTAAACCGATCACATAGCCATTACCTACGGACGGTGAGGCTCAATACTTGACTGCTGGTCATTCTGGTTAGCTCGAATCATCATCTTGCCGGACATAGATCTTCACTGAATTTCCCGGATAAACTTCCCGTTTAATAGTCGGAAAGTTCTGAGTCATCAAAACCTACTGTGTGGCTTTTAAGGGCGGCCTCCTCAGAAGACAACTATCGTAACTCATCATCATCATGACATCAGCGTTCAACAGCGATGCTTCACTGCCGTAACTCAGAATAGAAAACAACCGTTATACGTGACGCTGAAAAGTTGGCGTTTCCGAGCGCACACATACCAACCACCGGATCTCTGGACGCGCAATGTCACTTGCTGATAAAAGACGTCCCACTCCTTCGGGACTAAAGCACGGCTCGGCTAGGTGGTCCGTTAGACTCAAAGAAGGTAGAAGGCTGATGCAGCAGGGAATGCATGGACGCTGTTCCGTTGGAAGCGCAAAATATGATCCAGGACATCGTCTTTTAGTGAGCCAATCAGGGATAACCTAATGTATAATAGCAATGATAATAATCTAATGTATAAAAGCTAGCATCTAGAACGATGGGAAGAATATTTCCAAGTTCAGTTGGAGATAGGCATTTCTTTATTTCAGTAGACCCGCTTAGCTTGAGCCTCAGTCTATTGGTGCAGATATTCTATCAGTCAACAACCCACGCCATAGTGACAAGTACGATGCAGTAACAAAAATCCAGACTTACACGAAATGGCCGGTTCCGCTGTTGTCCCGTTTAGTTGAGGAGGAACTGACATCGAGTCCACTGTTGCTGTTCTGTGACTGACCGGTTAGTTGGGAGTTCTGATTCAGCATATCAGACTCGTTGCCTTTCACAGGTGTCTGATTGGGAGTTGAATGGACGGGATCATCAGGCTTGACGGTTCCGTCACAGTTTGGAACGCTGTTCTTAACAGGGGTGGTAGAATTAGTGTTACTACTATTGGTAGTAGTGCTGCAGGTAGTTCCATTACCCGTGGTATTATTCAAATGTCGCTGTGAATTTGTCACCTGTGAATTCACCGCATTTAGTTGAGCCACACCGGAGGGGTGAACCTGTCCAGGGACTATAACCGGGGTTGTGGATGGGACTTGTCCATGCATCGCAGAGTGACCAGAGAGGGTGTGAATATGTTGTTGCATTTGAAGAGGGTTGTGGATATGCTGTTGTTGTAAACTGTGCTGGAGTTGGAGTTGTGATTGACTAGCTTGGTCCTGCGACTGCTGGTGGTGCGGATAAAAGTGAGCGGTAGTGAAAAGAGGAGCAAGAGACGCAGGAGCCAACGCAGGTGTTCCGGAGACGGTGTTGGATCCAGCGCCAAGCCCCACAATACCCGGTCCTGAGGTAAGTAGGTGGGTTGCACTATGTACTTGACCGGATGGGGCGGCGGCATGATTGAGAGTAACCATCCCACCTGGAGTAGTCGAAACCAAACTCGGTCCACCAATAAGTTGGCCGGTGTTGTTGCTAGAAACCTGATTAACTACGTTGACCGGGGCTACTTGGGCTGCGGAGCACACCGTGATATGCTGAGAGTCAGTGGCAGACGAAGAACCGAACAGACCATTAGCAGCGGCTGCAGCAGCCGTTGGATAGGGAAAATACATCAGCTGTCCGATGTACTGAGACTGGTCGTAGGGTAAGACAGTAGGCAGAGCAGCTGCTGTTTGCTGCAAGGTTTGGAAAAATTCCGCAGGAGGAAAAACACTGGTTTGTGCATTGTTAACGGCAGCAGTAGTTTGAGAAGGATGAGTGGCAGATATCGAGTGTGGTTGGGACAAACGATGAAGTTGTTGGTGTTGTGCCTGAGTATGTTGTTGGGCGCGTTGCTGTTGTTGTTGCTGCTGCTGTTGCTGTTGGAGTAAATGCTGCTGTTGCATTTGTTGGTTGAAAACGCTGTTCGCTTGGATAACACTGTTTGGTTGCAGTCCGGCGGCCTGAGTATGTTGTGCTGGCATATGTGAAGTGGGCTGAGGAAACACGGCTGTGGCCTTCATTGTAACTAGGCCCGTCGCTCCGCCGCCCGACATTGTCTCGAGTTAGCCCGCGCACTGTATGAAAAAAGAATGCGTTTTAGCATTATACTGGACACTATATTTAAGGTGTCTAGAAGTTTCACTAAAAACTACATGGAAATTGTACACCATAATCTATGACACTCGAAGTCGCTCCTAACAAACACTACAGTAGTTTCACTCCCCGAAACACTTTTGGGACTATGCACGAAAGACAATCGGAATAGCAAAAACTTACTCCTTTTAGACTAAATCACCCGAGGTTTGTAAATGGTAAACCATGCACTGAAAATATATGTCTGTTTTTCCCCGCCCCATGAGCACACGTGCACTTGTAACTGATAACAAGGTTGTTTCTCCTTTCCATAGTTCAAACCCTTCCTCTGCCTGAAACCACTGTTTCTGCGTCTACCTCACGGATTCAATACGTACCTGTAGTCCCTTATGAACTTTTGACCACTGACCTGTTTTTTTACCAGTCTGGAAACGTTTTGCGCGCGTTTTTGCCCCTTGCGTTACGTGTTGCGCACACACGTTTGTCGTTAGATTAAATCGATTTGCCGTTTCCTCCGTGTTTTTATGACCTTTTAGGGCTTTCTCTAGACTTGCGCCAAACCTTGAAACGATTTAAATGAAGATGCCATGATTTGAGGTTTGGGTCTGTTACGTCTACGCATTTGCAAGTAGTACCACATCTTATAGGCAAATAAATTCTTGCTTTATGATTTCACGCGTCACTCAATTGGGCTTCCCCGAATACGTCAAGTGTTTTATAAGAGCAGTCTAATCTGCGGTGGCTCAAGCAGCAACAGAACTAGCGCAGTACGCGTCAGATGACCATGACCCTAAGGATTTACGTCTCTGCATGCTAGCTTGATACTCCCTACCATACAAAGTAGACACACTAGGACAGTTGCACCTGGATTTAGGTGGGTGATGCAACGAATAAGCAGTCACGGTTTATGCAGTGTTTTGATCCTATCAGAACTGTTTCGCGTCCACCGTCATCGCGTCGTCAGAAACGCAGCCAACTAGTTTGGCATAAACTAGGAGCGGTGAATAAGTGAGATATCAAGACTTATCGTTTGTTAGTTCTTCGACCATGAACCGTGTACCAGCGTACTTTGGTTCGAGTTACCGCGGCACTGGGGGCATCGACGGTGTAGGGTCAAGTAGGTATAAAAGTGAGGAACAAGTAAAGAGTTCAGCAATAAGCATAATCAGTTGGATACAACAGCGTTATAGAATTTCTGGCCATTCGTGGGTTGGGTACCTGATACATCAAACTCACAGATATGGGCCAACACGACCAAAACAAGTTTTTCAGACGTTTGACCATAAGTCGCGTGTTATCAACTTTGTACCTTATTTTAAACCGGACGTCGTTAAGCGAAGAGTACCGCGAGATAAGCTTCGAAGGTGATGGAGGTCAAAGCACACTAGTTACTTGGAGCCTATCAACCGGCAATACGGAAATTTTCTGGAAAGTAATGGTGAACTGGAAATCCTTTGTCACGCAAGTGGGCAACAATTTGTTATAGGGCTTTTTATCCTAGGGGTACTCCATACATTTTCACTGTGGATATCTTTCGCTGGAAAACGATTCCACCGTATGAAAAACTAAACACATTTGCGACCTTGAAGTGAAGCGATATCAGTTGATAGAACAAGCGGCAGTGTTAAGGCCATTTCCAGAACAAGCAAGGTTCAAAATACTACCACACAGGCACCATAATTACTTTTAAGGTTCAGTATTCTTGTTTTTTTGTTGAATAAGTTGGATGAATAAGGCTTAGTTACCCAAGGTCGGGCGCGCGCCAGCTTGACTACTAATCCATCTAATCTGTCCGACGCTGGAAACCAGATTGAGTCGACATTTGTGCAGATGGTGCCACGGAACGACGGGTATCATCGGAGAGATCGTGGCTTGAACCCAACCTCTGCATCTCGACTGCCCCTGTCTGGGCTTGGGTAACCTGACAACATATCATCCTGCTACCTTCGGGTGACATGGCAGCTAAGCACCAAAATGGTGCTGCAGCGGAACGATTATTAATTTACTATTATTATCCCAGCGAAGATGAACACGGTAAAAAAGACTGACTCTCGAAACCACAGACTTTGAACGCTCAGCAGCTGAGCACACCCGCAGGAAACTCGTAAACTACGAAAAATAGGAACCTGATGCGGCAGCAGCACCAGCTGTCAGAGATTTGTTTTACTTTCTGAGCCTTCGGGCTGAGCGGTACACATAGACGAGTGGGCAGGCCTCTTAGACGTTGCCTCCTCACTCGACAGTCATGACCCTGTCTAGGTTTGGTCAACCTGGCAGTACCTCAGCCCTCGTGCCTGCTTTGGGGTGGCATGGCAGCTAGGCATTGAAAGGGTGTTACAGCTGAACGACTACAGTCATGACCAGTTTTGTCATTAGCATCGCTGACAGCAACATATTCACCGTGTAACCTGCTGCCTGAGTGTCAAGGAACAATGGTAGGAGGCACTAATAAAGAATGAAAAGGTTGGAAGACTTGTTGGAAAAACCGTCTCTAATGAAGACGGTCACGAGTGAAGGGTCTACACGTTCCAAGACCACTAAAACAAAAACGCTGTCATGTTGGAGAATGATGCCATTAGTAGGACCGGTCAAGCGTCGTTCGTAAACCTTGCCCAAAACAGGTCTTGCACACAATGACAGACAAACTTTAGCTGGATAATCCGGCTATGAGGCAACAGGCCACTAAGACGAGTCAGGTACCATTTCCTGTAGGTTTTTCAACCACACCCAAAGAGAATCACATGGACTCCACCCAGGAAGGTGCGATGAGCTCACGGTGTTCAGCGCCGCTTACATTTCGTGTTGCCACATGATCTGTCCTCTGGAGGCATTTCACCAACAGGGGGTTGAAGCAGAGAGTACCTACTAAACCGTCTTAAGTTGACAGGCTTTATTTGCTGCTCAGGCTCACTATGTAGTTGTGGCCAGGCAACTCGCTATTCTACTTAGACAAAGGTGATCAAATGGTTGAAGAAGTTTGAGATCTTCAGATCGAAGGGTTCAAGTTTCATGGTCACAGACTAGAATTACTTCCAAGGTCATTTTGTGGACACAGCCTTTTGGCCGAACTGGTATTTGTTCCTGATACAAGCTGAAGAATTTCGCTCAGTAAGGGCTGTGTTGTTGTATGGGTGCGAGACATGGCCTCTGCGGACAGATGATGTGAGGCATCTTCAGGTTTTTGACCACCGATGCCTCAGAAGCGTGGTTGCTTTTGGATGGCGTCAGCATGCTAGTAACGAGGTGATTAGAAAACGGGTATTTGGTTGTGCGGCAGGTACTTCAATCGGGGAGAACATCCAGCACCACCGACTACAATGATTCGGTCATGTGTTACGCACGCGGAAACACCGTCTACCGAGACGAGTGTTGTTCTCCGTTTCAATGACGCTCTAGTTGTTCCTTTACAAGATGGCTCAGTGGTTGGAGCGCGAAGTTACTGACCGGAAGGTCCGTGGTTCGAACCCGACCTCTGCCTCTCGACTTCCCCTGTCTAGGCTTGGGCAACCTGGCGTATCCCAGCCCTCGTGCTTTCTTCTGGTGGCATGGCAGCTAGGCACCGGAAGAATGTTACAGCTGAACGATTATCTTTTATCTTATCCTGTACAATGGGCTAAAAGCTCAGACACTTGTGGTTGATAATGAAATGAATGCTCTGTAAGGTAGACTAAAAGCTGCTAAGACCCAACTGAGTGGTCGTCTTGGGTTGGACACCAGACGCACAGACAATGGGGAGCGTCTGCTGCGGATGTGTGCCAATCACACTACGCGACGGCCGATGCGGCATGACACCAGTTTGATTGAGTTTCACGGTTGTACGCGGGCTGGGATACTGACACGCCGCCCGCACATGGACAAGAGGATGATTATGGTCCTCAACCAAAGATTTTGGGTCACAAGAATGACCACAAGGCAGCGGGTGGCTGCCAATATATTACCACAGTAGTAAACGTTTTTTAAGGAGCAGGTTGCCATGCCTGTTTTAACCACAAGCTAGAGGACCAGTGAAATGTGTTAGTTAGACCTCTATCCGCTGACGAATCTGGTATGGGGAACTGCGTATGAAAGTGAAACTCGCACAGTATAGCCTACTGGGTAACAGAAATACGCAAACCGCCACACCATGATAAGGTCCAGTCCCCGCAGAGGCGTTTTATATTTCATTTGCTATGGATCTGATGGGCTTGGTTATCATGGATATATTGGTTCCAGATTTTACACTTCCGTTCTTCAATCGCAGAGAATGGCGGGAATAGGTAGATCTCGCACGTGGGGATGGAACTCGTCCACCGATGGTGAGTTCCCCGAGGTATCTGATCAGGTGGAAAGTTGGAGGTGCATAATGAAAGCGATAGTGTGTCAGCGTTACTAATTATCAGTGTTCCGGAGGTCTCCATTTAATAGGGCAATGCAAATGCGTTTATTGACAAGGGCTTTTATGTTTCATTGCCAGGCAGTGGACTGACCGCCTTTGGGGCGTTTGCAAATTGTAACGACTAAGCAAAATTGCTCCATGAGGCCTGAAATTCATGCTACGTGGCCTAACAAGTGTAACCTATGGTGTGACTAGCTTATCTAGGTGGGGAGAACCCACCATGAGGGCGTCGACGACAAAATTGGGGAAAAAGTAGGTTGCTAGACTTTTCACAGTTGGAGGGAAGTAAAGCATTAGTACCAACACTAACGCTATCATCTACGACGGCGACGACGATTGCATAGCCTTGCCGTGTACCACCAGAAGTGAGTGACATAGCTGCATCGTTAGACACATGTGATATACGAAATGCTATCAAAGTTACTCAGTTTTCTTGGTCTCGTCAGCTCCCAGACAAGGGAGATTCGAATATCCAGTGGGCATCAGCCAGCTTATCACCAGATTCGAACTCATGAACGATCAGGTTGTCTTGAGTGAAAAGCGTTATTACGACTACCTCTGATCCGATCAGTAACACTCTCTGAGCCGCACCCAGCATAAACGATCTCACGGATGTGATCAGTGACGTTGCAAATGCTCTTGACCGCAGCATTTGATGAACTGCAACCTCGATGTGAGCAATATAATAGTTCACTAGAGGAAATTAAAGGTGAGCAAGTGAATCTTTGCTAACATTCCCAAGCAGAGGAAATGTCAGCACTGACAGCAGCACCAGATGGGAATACTGGTACTTCATTGCGGTACAACCACGTCAACTCATTTGAATGAGGCCTTATAATAGAAAAAAAGTAAGAAATGGGACAGAGGGAGAAACCTATGGCTAGTCTGCAAACATTTGAGATGCATACACCTCCAACATTCAAACAAACAGTCTGGATAGTGCTCAGAGTAAAGCCGGAATAAGCAACGGATAAGCTACAACGACTTTCACCTGACCGAGGGTTTTGGGGGCTAATTACGGCCAGTCCCTTCAGGTGAGAGAAAACAAGAAAGCCGAGAGTTGACTAGAAACTTGGTGAAGAGGATAGTGGTGGTCGTAAATAAACAGACAGGATGTGGATGTGGATGGCTTGTATCTTACGGTCAGAGGTGTCCGGCAAATGTTCTGCGATCCTACGCGTTTGAAAGCCAGTGAAAAAGGCCATTTAGTTGACTAGAATGCACACGGAGCAGGGTGAGTGTGGCAGGAATAGAAAGTGATCTGCAAGGATGAAAAAATCAAGGAAATCGACTGGCCTCAGTGACACACTATATTACTATATATTCAGTGGCTTCTCACTTTGCTGTTTCAGCTAGTATACCATAATTACTGGATTTGTAAAGCACATAACAGTATCACCGAATTCGGTAGCCGATCTTCACATACTGCTGAAAACTGAAGTCCTCAGACCGGTTGCTGTTCATAGAAGTCGGAAGGCTCACAGTCCTAGTGAGAAGATCGTTGTACCACAGACGCTGTCGTAGAATCTGACACGCAACAGAGTCGAAGGCAGCCAATAACTCAAGGCGTGTATTGTTGGTGAGCCGGGATATCAGTTGGCAAAAGGGATCCTTTCCTTTCTAGGCAGACTGTCAACATATACATAGCTCACACGAGCGAAGCCTCCAACTGAGTAGTTACTCGAGGACCCAGTCAACACGTGACCGCATGATGTGAATTCCGTGACTGAAGGATGAGTGACTCTATGTACTAATTGAGTTACTCAGACTGCTTATCCGCCGCCTGTTGCCGAATGGTTTAGTCTTCTACTACTAACCGAGAAGTTGCGAGTTCGAATCTCCCTGAATATTCGTGAGATACACAATGTTGATGGTTCCTAATAAATGGAAAACAGCAGTATATTGTCTCCCGTCATGCATTGACTTCACTTACAGGACGAAAATCAGGACTGAAACTTCCACATTTAATACCTCAAACGGACAACTTGCAGTTTACAGACAGTAGGGAGTTTCTGTAGTCCAAACTGAAATTTCACCCTAATAGTGGAAAGCTGATAAACACCCCAAGATTGCTTTAACCTCGTTGAGAATCACCAGTAACGCACATCTCTTGAACCTCTACAGTGATTTGAATCCACGAGCTTACGGATGAGAGTTGGGACACAATTATTCGACTATGGGCGGTTGGTCAGCAATGATTGAATTGCACCTGGACAGAATATAGCGTTCCTACACCTCGTTCGCACAATTCGTGTTAGGTGATCTAGTGTGGCCTAGCTTCTCCGACAGCGACCCCTCAGACAAAAGACCTAGGCGATTCATCCTTTGTTTGCAGATTACTCATACCTTCTCGACAGTGAGCTGACTATTCAAGTGAAAACTATGTATGCATGGTGAAAACCACGCACCCCGCAGGGCAAAGCCCATGCTGACCTTTATTAACGTCCGTCGGGGTCCTGTTAATCACAGCCACCGCTGGCAACGACAACAGAAAGCGACTGCGAAATCAATCACTAGGCTCACACTTCACCCCAACCTGGTTTTGAACGGACCCTGTGTTCCGCTGAACTATTCCAACTGTCCTGTTCCATTTCGATACGAACACGTGAATCTACTGATATACATCAGCTTGAACTACACCCTCAGGTTCCCATGCATCTTGAGCTCTTACCGCGGACTACGGCCTCGTCATTTTATTTCTCCGAAACATCAGGGAGGACAACTAGCTAAAGCTCCCTGTCCTAACCTCATTTACAAGGTCCCTGGAACAGAGAACGAGAATTGAATCGAGTGCACCCGGTCTAGTGGATATTTTTGCGCAGAAGTCATCAAGAGGCAATCAGGAATATAAAAGGTGCGCGTAGGCTGAAGAAATGACGGATAGAGATTCCGTTGGAAGGTTCAGAAACGTGCGAACCGTCAGTCAGTTATGCAGCTATAACCTACTTATGGCAATTGCAGTTACAACCACTAGTTCACAGGGAGAAGCAAAATAATGGAATGACAGCGACACACTGAAGATGGCTAAACAGCCGGTCGACGTCAATTTGCATTATTTGTCTGATAAAGCGCAGAATGGAGAGGCTGTGTCGCATCAACAGTCGTGATACAACCCACTAACTACGTGACAGGGACATATAGGTCAGGGTGAAAGATCATTGATCTCTTCGGGGGGTGCCCATCAGAAAAGAAGTAATGTGACTGACTTGAGTGGTAGGCATTTTCTTGCTCTGTCTATATGTTATAGGCTGACCACCCCTGGACTGCTTAGGTTTGGTCCCAGTGTCTTGCAGCAGCAATTCAGATCTTGCACATGTGAATTGCATACGGGACCGTACAGCAGGTTATTTAAAATTGTTTGCATTTCTGAAGAATCCGGTATAAAAATATTGCCGGTGAGCGACGGGTTCAAATGCAGCTTTTGGGCAAAGGAGGACGACCATTGGAACGGAGCAGCTTAAGCGCAAAGTTCGTTCAGCTGTAACACCCTTTCGGCGCCTAACTGCCGCCGTCTACCGAGACGAGTGTTGTTCTCCGTGCCTCCTTCAGAATGGCGCAAACCGCGAGGTGGACAACGCATGACTTGGCAGAAGAGCGAAAAAGAGATCACGAAGAGTTTGGGTGTTGTTGGTGTTGTACGCCTTCCAGGATGGGGTCCCCGTGACCCCACCTGTGCTTGGCTGGAGACGTTGCAAGAAATGGCGGCTAATCGATGTCAGTGGCGTTCGTGCTGTCACTTTCTTTCCAGATTGTCTGATTGAGCGCTTGGAGGTGTAGGCACCTCAGAATGCTTGACATAGGCCAGCACTAGGTCCCCTCCCTCACCCACTCTTTTTCTCTTCTTTTCACTCTAGGGCTTTTAATATTATATGAGACGAACCTTATGGTTGCACGGCAGTGAAGCATCAGTGTCAACATTGATGTTGCTGTCTTTGATGATGAACTGCCGCGCCACCCGAAGGATGCACGAGGGCTGAGATACTGCCAGGTTGCCCAAGCCTAGACAGGGGAAGTCGAGATGCACAGATCGGGTTTGGACTACGGACCTTCCGGTCAGTAAATTCGTGTTCTAATCACTGAGCTATCTCGCCCCAACAGCAAATTTAAGATATGATCAACCTCGGTTATAGTGAAAACTAGCTTGATTATTACAAGTATGACTCCCTCGACCTGCGCAGGACAATACCGTGGAAACTACGGCTAGTAGACTGATGCGTGGGTCGTTTTCAAACAACGTTCTTGGACCCTTTTTTAACTGACTGTTGAAATGGCTCCAGGCATTTTGTTGCGCTGTGACATTTTGAGCTGCATCTTTGCTGTTGATGGAGGACTGGTGTCAATATTCCATTTAGGTTTGCGTGGTTGGGTTATTGGTGCAAACTCAATAGTTCCAGACGACAACCAGATCGATTGAACTGACAAATCTGTTTACCTGGGCGATTGTATTGGTCCCGGTGGTATGACTGAAGGTGAACTTACTCTTGGATTAAGGTCGGAGCAGCACTCGTCAGACCACGACAGCTGTTGCGTCGATGTGACATCTAGCTGTCTGTTAGAGTGAGGTTACACCGCAGCAACGCGCTCCACACTATTCATACGGTTCAAAAACTTGGTCCTTATGAGCAGACACCAAAGAACTGATAAATGACATTCATCTGGGAAATCTTGAGGCAAGCCACATCAACAGTTGAATACCTTGACAGATCTGGTCCAGTGGCACTCGCGGTAGCCTTCCAGTATCTTAACTGTTGCCTTCGATGCAGACCTCGCAAGTTGAACTCCACCATAACCGGATCTACACTTCAGTGACTTGAACTATCACTCCTAATACACGGTTCTCATCTTCCAATGGATAAAAGTGCGAAAACTAGAGCCACCTTGCATATGAGACATGATGAGGCAGCTGACAAGCCTCTCGCACGTGAAGATCCAGATGGTTTCGCCATTAGAGCTATGCGCGTGGTAAAAGACAACTGGTATCACTGAAGACTGCTGAAGTTAAACTCCAGCTTAAGAACAATCTGGCAAGAAATGAACCCAGGGGTATGTACAATACCGATGAGACCTAACTGCCTAACTACCATGCCACCAGAAGGAAGCACGAGGGCTGGGATACTGCCAGGTTGCCCAAGCCTAGACAGGGGGAGTCGAGAGGCAGAGGTCGGGTTCGAACCACGGACCTTCTGGTCAGTAAATTCGCGCTCTAACCACTGAGCCATCTCGCCCTCTAGCATTAGCCTCGAGATAGCTAAGTGGTTAAGGCGCGAAGACGCCTAACTGGAAGATCCGTGGCTTGTACCCAAACTCTGCATCTCGATTGCTCCCGTCTAGGCTTGGGCAACCTGGCAGTATCTCGGCCCTCATGCTACCTTCGGGTTGCGAAACAGCTAGGCACCGAAAAAGTGCCACAGCTGGAACACTTTTTACTTGCCACCACTGATGAGGCTGAACAGAAATGGACAAAACCTTTTGTGGGGAAGTTTTCAGAGTTCCCATGCTTCATGTAAAGACCGCAGTCAGGCAAGCTCTGGTGGGCGAAGTGTCAGGGACAACATCCATCCAGCTCGCATTTCCACGGTTTTTCGAAATTGTCACTGAAGCGCCGTGAGTGAGAGCAACCGATCTGTATTCGGTTGTTTCATGCGGAAAGTGATACATTCAAATGTCTGGTTCTGAGTAAAACCAGCTACAACGGCACAAAATGTGACGGGCACAAAGAAGCTCGGAAGGCAAGTCTCAAAGCGCAACAAATGAGAACAATGTAAGGTTATAAAACAATTTTCCAAAGTACCCGAAGCAATCCCTTGGATGGTAACCCCACCCCTGAACACAACGCCCACTCGCATCACACTTATTATGGTCATGTAGACTAGCCTACCCACTCGGTCCCAGGAAAAGCGGATCCCTATGCTCTACCCTTCAGTGCTAACCACCTCCAGTGACAAGCTAGTCCAGAGTTATTCACTTTCCGCCCAGATGAATTTGCCCTGGTGTTACTGGGTGACAGTCAGGAGCAAGTGGTCCCGTAGCGTAAATGGTTCGAAAGATTCAAACCTGACTAACTTGGACACTCCTACGCGGTTCGGCAAAATATGCACTCTCCCCATTTTTGTTCAACTTCGTCACTGATGAACTGAAGAGGCGAACGCCAGAACTTCCAAAACCCCGGAGTTCGAATTGCTGCTGGTGAGTTGAAGTGTGCGGAAGACACCATACTAATCTTTGACGGCAAGTACAAAGCACAAGCGCTGCTCAAGAAACTGACCATCGTAAAACCACCCTTCGCAATGTGCCTCGCACCTAGAGTGCCTAGTAGCACTTCAGAATGTGCTGTGTCCAAACATGCCCTTTGACGTTCAAGGGGAAGCACTGGAACCAAATTAGAGACTTTGTTGCTGTACGGTTGCGAGGCATGGACTCTGCGGGCAGATGATCCTCAGGCTCTTGACCAAAAGCGCCACTGGTATCGGATGGCGTTGACGAATTCGTAACAGTAGTTAGAAGACGGGTTTTCGGTTGTGCAGCAGGTACACTGGGCACGGAAAACTTCCAGCACCATCAACTGCGGTGGCCCGGCAATTTATCACGAACTCCGAATCATCATCTACTGAGACGAGTGTTGTTTCTCGTGCCTCCATTCGGAGTAGCACAAACTGAGAGATGGGCAGTGTGTGGCTTGACAGAAAGGTTCGAAAGAAATGGCGAAGTGTTTGGGTGGTGTTGGTGTGGTCCACATCCCAGGTTGGGAGGTCCCGGTGATCCTCCCTGTGCTTGTGTGGACGTTGCAAGAAATGAGGGGTAACCGACGTCAGCGGCGTTCGTGCTGTCATTTTCTATGCAAACTGTCTAACTGAGCGTTTGGGGGTGTAAGCACCTCCGAATTCTTTCGGTAGGTTAGCACAAGCTGCCTCCAGCACCTATTTTTCTTCCTTAACCTTAAATTTTTGAATATGATTGGATTAGGTAAGCGCATGCTGTGTAAAAAACACCGTGGCATCAGCCTGGTAGCTGTGGCATCGAAGGTGCTTTCTGGTCTTATCCATCGAAGGTTGAGTGAACATAGGGACAGAGATCCGTGAAAACCAAGCTGGGTTCCGTCCTGCAAGAGGATGTATCGATCAAATCTTCACCCTTTGACAGATTCTGAATCAGCGACACTGCTTCCAGCAACCAACAATGGTTGTGTTCCTCGACTTGAAACCTGCCTTTAACTCTGTGGATCGTCAAGCACTATGGCAGTGTCTATGGAGCAAAGGTGTCCCCCATAAAATCTTGACCCTCCTTAAGGCGTTGTACGCCAACTCCCGCGGACGTGTGAAGGTCTACGGGAAGCTCTCGCCTGCGTTCACTACATCAAGTGGTGTCAGGCAGGGCTGTCCTCTTTCACCTTTCGTCTTCAACTTCGTCATTGATTCGATTATGGAAGACTCACCATCAATCTCTAATGCCTGTGGGGTCGAAGTACTCCCGGGGCGCCCGCTCACAGATATCGGGTAAGCCGATGACATATCTCTTCTTGGATCTGACGTCATGGTAATGCACGAAGAGACTGGACCTTACCGTGGTGTGACGGTTTGCGCACCTCAGCGACCCATTGAGCTATACTGGGGGGTGTCCCGGCGACACTCACAGAGTCTCTCATACCAGGTTGGTCAATGGTTACAGGTCTGACGAACACAGTCTCCTGGTCCTCCAGG